>OX463241.1:58397080-58912080 GCA_949820135.1 Sylvilagus floridanus | reverse complement strand
TTGAACAAAAAATTGAGAAATATTGATTTGGATGACCTTCAATTGCCCGGACCAGAAACCTAGACGACACCCTGGATAGCTCCTCTTTCTCAATGGCTTCAAGAGTATGTCTTACTGTAGTCACAGTCTCATGCCCAAACTCCAGCCTTAGCTACTGCCCCCTCTTTATTATTTTTAGAGATTTTTTTTTTATGTATTTGAAATGCAGAGTTCTAGAGAGAAGAGGTGCATGAGAGGTCTTCTATCCTCTGGTTCACTCCCCAAATGACCACAATGACCAGGGCTGGGCCAGCCCAATGCCAGGAGCCTAGAGCTTCTTCCAGGTCTCACTTCTGTGTGGGCAAAGGGGCTCGGGCAGTTGGGCCATCATCTGCTGCTTTCCTAGGTACATTAGCAGGGAGCTGGGTTGGAAGTAGAGCAGCCTGGTCTCAGATCACTGCCAATATGGTATGCTGGCATTGTAGGCAGAAGCTTAACCTGCTTTGCTGCAATGCTTGCCCCCAGAGCCACTGCCCTTTCTTCCTTCACTCCAACTGCTTGCATGCATGTCTGACCTTAGGACACTGAAGGGACTTAGGTTTTATGACAGGTGTTTGGCACCAGGGTTTTTTTTTTGTTGTTGTTAATTCATTTTTTAACATTTTTTCATTTTCATTTTAATTAATTTTTAACAGATTTTTAGATACAAGTCTAAGAACAAAACAATATTCCCCTCCCTCCTCCTTCTCTCCCTCCCTTCCTTCTATCCTCTTTCCTTCTATTTTACCTTTATTTTTATTTTTTTTTTAGTTTTTGAAATGAGATATTTTAAATTTATATTACAGTAAAAAGGCTTAATACATCATCTATTAAGAAGTTTAACAAGGAAAATAAAAAAGGTCTTAGTTTAATGGGAATATAGACCATGGCTATAAACAGTAATTGAATGTATAAATGACCATTTCAACCACATACGGTTTTTTGTCAATTATTTATAATTTCTTTCAATGAAATACAACCAATAGCAATGTAACATCTAAATATTTCTTGTGTAGTTATAAGATAAGAATTACATTCATTTAGACTTTAAGCCATTTCCTCTCAATGGGTTATGTCCCGTCCCGCGGGACGTCAACTGGGGCCAAGTACCTAGAATGGGGAATGAAAGGGACAGGAGACACAAAGATGGCAGCAAGACATGTCCTGATCAAGCTGCAAATTTTATTTTTCAACCACACACTTATATATCATAAAGGCAGAGTGTCGGGCGGGGGAAGGAGGGGCGATTAGGAGGGCAGGACGTTGGGCGGGGGAAGGAGCAGAAGCTTATCTTGTAGCTGCAATGCTAGTGCTAGTAGGGGAAAGGTTACAAGGTCTTAAGGCACAAGGTCACACAAGGTTGCGTTATCAGTACTCTCTGGTCTGGGCTGTTTAGCCCTGCCTCAGTAGTTTTCCACTAAGAGGTCACATGCTGCGTGGTCCCCGACAGGGTAATGCACAGGAATAATTTTATTTAGATTGCAATACAAATAATTACAAATTATACATTGCTTTTTTTGTACTTACTCTATGAGTTACAACAGATTAGAGAAAACATGATATTTGTCTTTTGGGGACTGGCTTGTTTCACTAAGTATAATGGTTTCCAGTTACATCCATTTTGTTGTGAAAGACATTCTTTTTTTGCTGCTGAATAATACTCCATAGTGTATATGTACCCCAGTTTCTTAATTTAGTCATCAGTTGATAGGCATTTGGGTAGATTCCATATCTTAGTTATTCTGAATTGAGCTGCAATAAACATGGGGAACAGATAACTCCTTCAAATGCTGATTTCATTTCATTTGGGTAAATTCCCAGGACTAGGATGGCTGGGTCATATGGTAGATGTATTTTCAGCTTTCTGAGGAATCTCCATATTGTGTTCCACAATAGCTGCACTAGCTTGCATTCCCACCAACAGTGAATTAGTGAAATTTTCCCCCACATCATCACCAATCTTTACTGCTTTTTGATTTCTGTATGCGATCCATTCCAACTGGGGTGAGATGAAACCTCATTGTTGTTTTGATTTGCATTTCTCTGATCCTGAGCATTTTTTCATGTGTTTGTTGGGCTAATTGAATTTCCTCTTGAAAAATGCCTGTTCAAGTCCTTTGCCCATTTCTTAACTGGATTGTTTTGTTGTTGTTGAGTTTCTTGAGCTCTTTATAGATTCTGGATATTAATCTCTTATCAGCTTCATAGTTTGCAAATGTTTTCTCCCATTCTGTCAGTTGCCTCTTGACTTTTTAACTGTTTGCTTTGCAGCACAGAAGCTTTTCAGCTTGATGTCATTCCATTTGTCAGTTTTGGCTTTGACTGCCTGTACTTCTGGGGTCTTTTCCAAGAAGTTTCTGCCTATGCCAATGTCTTGCAGAGTTTCTCCAATATTCTCCTGGTATCAGATCATAGATTTATATCCTTGATCCACTGAGTTGTAAGGTAGGTATAAGGTAGGGCTCTTGTTTCATACTTCTGCATGTGGAGATCTGATTTTCCTGGCACCATCTGTTGAAGAGACTGTCCTTTCTCCAGGGATTGATTTTAGCTCCTTCATCAAAGATAAGTAGATGAATGGACTGATTTCTGGAGTTTGTATTCTGTTCTACTGATTCACATGTCTACTTCCGTGGCACCAGGGTCTGAGACACCACTCGGGAAATCCAAGTCACATATAGGAGTGCTTGGCCTCTGGTTCCAGCTCCTTTCCTGACTCCAGCTTCCTGCTAATGTGCACCCTTGGAGGCAGCAGGTGATATTATAATAATTGGGTCCCTGCCACCTGCACAGATGACTCTGATTGAGTTCTGGGCACCTGGCTTTGGCCTGGAGTAATCCCTGCTGTTGTGGGCTTTTGTGGGGAGTGAACCATTGAATGGAAGATCTCTTTCTGTCTCTGCCTCTGCTTCTCTGTCTGCCTTTCAAATAAATAAAACATTCAAAAAGAACTTGTGTTTATTTGCTTGTGGGCTCCTCTGCCTCTGGGTTAGGGGTCCGCAAACCATGGCTGCTTGTGAAGTGTTACTGGCACACAGCCTTAGCCATTCCTTTCTGGCTGTTTTTGTGCCGCAAGAGGAAGAGTTGTTGTGACAAAAACCATGTGGCCGGCAAAACCGGAAATATTTATAATCTGACCCTTCGCTGAAACAGTGTGTGAACACCTGCTGTACATTATCAGCTACTTAAGGCTGCTGAGCTCTGTCCTGGGAGCCCAGCCCAGAGCCTGGTGAGAGTTGTCAGTGAGTGTTGGGAGGTGAGTAAGAGAATGGATGGATAAAGAAAGAAAATAAGTGTCATGCAAGTGCATTTGGTAGCAGCTGGATCCACACAGTGAGGACACCAGAAAGTCACTGACCTTTCTCCAAGAAGAACAAGAGCAACTCAAGGTCAAATCCAGTAAAGTTCCTTCCCTTTCCCGCCCTCATTTCTGCTTTGCCGTATTTTGATAAGAGAGTGTCTTCTCTTGTGGGGCTCAGATGATTAAAAAACGAATTCTCCAAGCGTTGCTCCCGCTGGGAACCTCCGCAGAGCCTAATGATGCTGAGAACAGAAATGCCCTGGTTTGATGTTGATCCTCAGAAAAGGAAGTGTTTGCCTTATAATGAAAAATGCTGCAAGGTGCAGACACATCTGGGACCTGTCCTGCTGGATTCAGTTACTTCCTTGCTATGAAGAACTCAGTACTGTGCTTCCTCAGACCTAACAAATCCACCCTTTCACATCACCATACCTAACAGTGAGAGAGGCCAGCATGCATCTCTGGGAATTTTCTGTCATGGCGGGACATGGCTAGTGGCTGTCGCATTACAAAAGTCCTGTGAGGTCATTCTGATGAATGCCCATTTTACAGTTCTGGAAACTGAGGCCCAGAGAGGGAAAAGACTTCCTCAAGTTTACACAAGTACCAAGTGGGCATTTGACAAAGTCTGTGGGACTGCAAGTTCCATACTATTTCTAGTCAACCAGGAGAATAATAACAACAACAATGACAATCATATTAATAATAATAACAATGGTAGTATTGACAGTAATGGACTTGTTTGATACAAGGCAAAATCCAAAGACCAATTGTCTTTAGAATGAAAGAGAATAAGGAAATTTCCTTATACGAGGAAATGTGATTCCAGGAGTTTAGCCAAGTCAGATGGAAACCAGTCAACGTTTAGGGTAGTACCCCATGCACGTGGAAGCCACCTGTCCGGTGTGGGTGCCACTTGGCCATCCTGCCTGTCTGCTTCTCTGCTCTCTCCTGTTGACAGTCTCAGATTGATCATCACTCTGTCTCTCCCAGGCTCCCTCCTGGTTATCTTTCAACTCTCTCCATTCCTCCCATTGGCACTGCTCCTGCCCACACTCAGGTTGGAACTCACTCTGTTCTCTCCTTCCATCACCCCAAACACTTTGAAAGCTCTGTCTCCCAGGAAGCCAGCAATCCCACTCTGGCCTCTGAGGTCCAGTGGCCACTCCTGCGTCCGGAAGTGACACACCCTGTCTTTTGGAGATCGAGCTGTACATTCCTACCCTTGGGTGTGGTGTTCAGGTGGTTCTGACACTGCCTCAAACCCTGGGGGTGGGCCACGGCCCTGGTCTCCGGTCAGCCCCCTGCCTGTAATGAGGTTGACAGAGGGACACATGACCTAAGACACACCAAGGGGGCCCAGTTCTGGCACTGTTTTTGCAGCAGTTGGAAAACCTTTCTTTCATACACTGAAGATTCCAGAAGCATCAGTGAGGTAGATCTATATGTGAATAAGCCCAACTAGGGGAGCAACATAACTGTGAAGTGGAAAGAGTCTCCAAATCCAGCCATTCCTGAAACTTATACACTCCCTGAACTTCCAAGGACCTGAGCCAATGACCCTCTTAATTCAGTTTGAATGGTATTTCTGCCCATTAATTCATTGTAACCACTTAGAAAATGGAATTTAATAATGTTTCCCTTCTCTGTTTTAGCTTTTTCTTTCTTTCTTTTTTTTTTAAAGATTTATTTCATTTATTTGAAAGACAGAGTTACAGAGAGAGGCAGAGACAGAGAGAGGTCTTCCATTTGCTGGTTCACGCCCCAATTGGCCTCAACGGCTGGAGGTGCGCTGATCCAAAGCCAGGAGCCAGGAGCTTCTTCCGGGTCTCCCATGCAGATGCAGGGGCCCAAGGACTTGGACCATCTTCTACTGCTTTCCCAGGCCATAGCAGAGAGCTGGATCGGAAGTGGAGCAGCTGGTACTTGAACCAGCACCCATATGGGATGCTGGTGCTTCAGGCCAGAGCGTTAACCCAATTGTGCCACAGTGCCTGCCCCTGTTTTAGCTTTTTCAACAAGAATAAAATATTGATGGCTCTTTGGCCACTAAGCTGACCTGCTGAAATGATAAGATTAAAACCAAAATAAATTCACAAATTTACTTCATTAAAATTCATGTTCTATGCATTCCTGTGTAAATATATTCTCTATTCTCCTATATGTTTACCAAGTTTATTTGTATTTCTATATTAATGCATTTGCACATTAATGTATAATAGTCCCCTTTATCTGTGCTTTTGCTTTCTGTGGTTTCAAAAATATTAAATGGAAAATTCCAGAAGTAAACATTTAAGTTTTAAATTGCAGGCTTTCCTGAGCTTCATGCTGACTCTATGCTGCCTCACTGCATGCTGCCTGGGATGCTAACCATGCCTTTGTCCAGTGGATCCATGTTGTATATGCTACCCACCGAGTAGTCATCTCATAGCCTTCTTAGGTATCAGAACAATTGTAGTGGTATCATAGAGCTAGGTCTTCAAGGAACACTTAAAACATTACATGCAATGTCACTTTTGTTTCATCCTCTGGCATTGTATCTCAGATTCTTTCTTTTTTTCAAAGATTTATTTATTTATTTGAAAGAGTTACACAGAGAGGCATAGGCAGTTTGAGAGAGAGAGAGAGAGAGAGAGAGAGAGAGAGAGGTCTTCCATCTGTTGGTTCACTCTCGAGATGACCACAACAGCTGGAGTTGCACCGATCTGAAGCCAGGAGCCTGGAGCTCCTGCCAGGTAGGTGCAGGGGCCCAAGGACTTGGTCCATCTTCTACTGCTTTCCTGGGCCACAGCAGAGAGCTGGATTGGAAGTGGAGCAGCTGGGACTCGAACCTGCGCCCATACAGGATGCCGGCACTGCAGGTGGCAGCTTTACCCACTATGCCACAGTGCTGGCCCCTGTAATAGTTTACTATTAGCAAAATCCTGCTCTCCTGGCCATGCCAACTTTTGAAAATGTCTACCCTGGCAGTGTAAACTCACCAGCGGTGTCTGATACCCTTATGCTTCACAAATGATTTGATGAGTGGTGAAAGCTAAGAATATGTTCAAAAATGGTTCTAAAATTAGGTCTCATTTAAGATTCGCATCTGGTAGCTAATAGCTCCTTTGTAGTCATCCTACTTTTCTTTCGCCTGAAATGAACAAATCCCTGGGAACTTAAGGCAGTTGTAGACAGTTCCTCAGGTCTGAAAGGCCCCCCTGATCTTGCCACTGTTTGAGCAGGTGAGCTACGGAGAAGGAGGGAGACCGACCGCTGTGTGAAGCCCTGCTGCATGTCTGGCTACGGATGCTGTTGTTTTCAGTCCTACCCGGGGGTGGGACGTGTTCCCTGGACTTACAGCCTGAGAAACAGAGGGGTTCAGGAACTCACCCAGTGGAGGGGCAGGCCTCCTGTTAAGTTCTGTCTCCATGGGCTCACACACGCTTTTCCTAATCCTGGGAACTGAAATTTCACCCAGAGTTCTCCAAATTTCTAATTGTTACACATAAAAGGATACATCAAAAAGTCCACAGAAAATGGAACTAGAAGGTAAGTTTATTGGGGCTGGTGTGGCAGCGGGTAAAGCTGCCACCTGTGTTGTCGACATCCCATACAGGCACCAATTCGTGTCTTGGCAGCTCTATTTCTGATCCAGCTCCCTGCAGAGGCCTGGGAAAAACAGTGGAAGGTGACCCAAGTGCTTGGGCCCCTGCCACTCATGCGGGAGACCTAGAGACTTCAGCCTGGCCCGGGCCCAGCTATTGTAGCCATCTGGGGAATGAACCAGCAGATGGAGAATCTCTCTCTCTCTCTCACTTTAAAAAAAAAAAAAAAAGAACATAGGGACTGGTGCTGTGGCATAGTGGGTAAATCTGCCACCTGCAGTACCAGCATCTCATATGGGCGCAGGTTCGAGTCCCGGCTGCTCTACTTCTGAACCAGCTCTCTGTTATGGCCTGGGAAAGCAGTAGAAGATGGCCCAAGTCCTTGGGCCCCTGCACCCACGTGGGAGACCCAGAAGAAGCTCCTGGCTCCTGGCTTCGGATCGATGCAGCTCCGACTGTTGCAGCCAATTGCGGAGTGAACCACTGGATGAAGACCTCTCTGCCTCTCCTTCTCTTTTTGTGTAACTCAGACTTTCAAGTAAATAAATAACTTTTTTAAAAAAGAACAGAAGTTTATTTGGGTGCAAACAAATTTGAAAAAAAAAAGTTCACGAGAAATGGGAATTGTGAAAGCAACTATGCATGGATTTCCAAATTTTTGCACTAAAATAAATTTATCTTAACTCCGTTTTTTCATGAACTTTTTGAGGTACAGCCACGGGATCAGAGGTTAAGTCTGATCACCTTAACTCAGTGTTTCTCCTATTTGTGTTCAATCCCTAAAGGTGAGGTGTGCATTGGGAGGTAAAGTTCAGATTTCTCCCTTGGTTGCCATCTCATCACGTCAGTCACCTCTTTGCTGGCAGGTTTGGATGTGACGCTGCACCACTGGGTGTGGGACTTTGTGACCTGACATCTTGAGCAGCCACCAGGGACCTAGACAGTAGGATTGAAAGTGTGCATGCATGTGTGTGTGTGTGTGTGTGTGCGTGTGTGTGTGTGAATTTTCTCCTTGTGTCTTTGTGGGGCTACTGGAGAATGGGGTGAGCCAGGCAGATCCTCTCCTCCACTTTCTTTCCCATGCGTTGCTCTAAGTCTGTTCTTAATCCCCCTGTGTAGTGGGTGAACCAACTTTTTTTTTTTTTTTAAGATTTATTTATTTATTTGAAAGTCAGAGTTACACAGAGAAGGAGAGAGAGAGAGAGGTCTTCCATCTGCTGGTTCACTTCCCAGATGGCCGCAGCAGCTGGAGCTGCACTGATTGGAAGCCAGGAGCCAGGAGCTTCTTCCAGGTCTCCCATGCGGATGCAGGGGCCCAAAGACTTGGGCCATCTTCTACTGCTTTCCCAGTCCATAGCAGAGAGCTGGATCGGAAGTGGAACAGCTGGGACTAGAACCAGCACCCACATGGAATGCCTGCACTGTGGGCGATGGCTTTACCCACTCCAACACAGAGCCCACCCCTGAATCAACTTTCTAAGCAAAGTGCCCATTTCCTGGCTTCTCATGAGGCACCACACAGGGCACTGTGTTTTCTTGTCCTTAGCTCATCCTTGCCTCAGGCTCTGCTTTAAGACCTGCTAAATAGAGAAGGAAGAATCTAACTTCTAGAGGGAAACAAAGAGGAGAAATCTTTTCAGCTTCCCCTAGACTAGCATTGCAGGGAGAGTCAGTGGTCTTCCCCCGGATGTCATCTATATCTGAATGAAAGGAGAGCTTTCCCACTGCGGGGGTTAATCATAGGCATCAACTTGACTGGGCTATGATGCCCGGCTGTTTGTGAACTTCGGTCCACCTGTTGCTTGATTAGCATTTGAATCAGTAGTTTGTATAAAGCAGACAGGCCTCCTTGCGGTGATGAGGGGCCTCTTCTAATGAGATGAAGGCCTTAAAAGAGGAATACAGATTTCCTGGAAAAGGAAGGGGTGGCCCTCCACTGCAAGGATTTCCAGACTGCTGCCTACAGAAGTCAGACTCAGTGCAACATCAACTCGTAACGTTCACAGCGGCTGGGCTGCCTGGCGGATTTCAGATTCACCAGCTCCAGGAGCTCACAGGAGCTCATGCATCAACTCTAAAAGTCCACGGATATGCCTCTCCCCTACACACACACACACACACACACACACACACTTTAAAAATTTCATGGAAAAAAAAGGAACTAAAAATTTTATTTTGGTGCAAAAAATTTTTAAAACATATGCATCCCTTTTTCATTCTACAGTTTCCACAAACTTTTTGAAGACCTCTCGTGAGTGTTGTATGAGTGTGTATGAGTGTGTGTGAGAGAGTGTGTGTGAGTGTGTGTGTATCCTATTCATTCTGTTGCGCTGGAGACTTCAGAGGAAAGTGCTTCTTAAAAATATCAGAGGGGGCCAGTGCTATGGCATAGCAGGTAAAACCATTGCCTGCAATGTCGGCATCCCATATGGGCAAAGGTTCAAGACCTGGCTGCTCCTCTTCTGATCCAGCTCTCTGCTGTGGCCTGGGAAAGCAGTAGAAGATGGTCCAAGTCCTTGGGCCCCTGCACCCATGTGGGAGAACCGGAAGAAGCTCCTGGCTCCTGGCTTCGGATCAGCACAGCTCTGGCCATTGCGGCCCACTGGGGAGTAAACCAGCAGATGGAAGACCTCTCTCTCTCTCTCTCTCTGCCTCTTCTCTCTCTGTGTAACTCTGCCTTTCAAATAAATAAAATAAATAAATAAACAAATAAATAAACAAAACCTTTAAAAATATATACATCAGAAAACACACCAGCAAATATTTGCCGTGGAGTCTTCCTGGGACTGTTTTCAGTAGCAGCATTAAGCACCAGCACAGTATAATGCTCTTTGGGAAAATGGTATTGACTCCAATGAGCTCAATCAATGCTGCTTTGGCTGCCTGTGGAGGTCGTTCGTTGCCAGAGGCAGTGAACAAGGGAAGGGGATGGGAGAGAGTCCTATAAATGAATGAGAGCACTGGCTCAGTCGCCACTTCTCTGGGCAGTGATGGGTGGAGAGGGCACGGGCTGAGCTCCTGCTTGGGTTCGGCCATGGCTCCAGGTGTTGGGGGGGGCAGTGGCGACCCTGCAAAGGCCCCGTCCTGGAGCTTAGGTGGCCTTGGGGGACAGCATTCAAGAGAGAGAGCGCATGTGTGCTGAACACATGCAGCTCATGAAATAGTAAAACATTACATAGAAATGATTCTGTTGCCTTTGAAAATCGTCTTCAGTGGGAGTTATTTTGCCCCTGTGTCGGCATGAAAATCCTGGTAGGGGCCGTGGCCGCTCGCTTCACTCTGAAGTACGAGACTGTCCTGTGGTCGCATTAGTGGAAACGTAGTGCGATAGTGAGAATGCTTCGTTGTAACACACAGATCTGTGTTTTGAGCTTAATGTGGCCCGAAATCGTTCCCACTTGATGCTGCAGGAAGCACGCTGTGTGTGTCATCGTCTCTCTCCAGCTGGCTCCTCCCAGCCCAAGCACCCCAGCTGTTGCCCAGTGTCTGCCTCTCCACAGTGGGAAGGAGAGAAGATACCCGAGGCAGAAAGGTGAGGTCCTTTTTGGGCTGCTCCTGTCCTGTGAGCAGAAGACCTTGACCTGGTAGACGCTCTTGAATGCTGTTTAACCTTGGGGGCTGCTTCTGTGTAGTGGAGCAGTTTTCTGATGGCTCCTGTTCCATTGAGATGGAGTGCTTGGTTGGGACTCCCTCCCTCCAGCGGTATGTACGGGATCCTTTGATTCCCATCAGCTGCCCCGTGTGACAGCACCTAAGATGAACCCACCCAGGCCCTCTCCTATTGGACTTCACTTGGCTCCCAGGAAGCACTCAGGAACCCTTGGCCCTGACAGCCTGAAAGTGTAGCTGCCAGCCATTGAGTCTTCATTTCCCTGGCAAAGCCAACCCCCAGCACATCTGTGCTCCCAGATGTTGGGGCGGCACTAGGGAAGGAACTCCTTAGCAGGGGAATGGGTGGGGCTCCCATCACCTCGCTCTCCAGAACGAGCTTGTTCACAAGATGCTCCCTCTCTTTACTTTCCCATTTTTTTTTAATTATCCAAGTGGGAGATTGAGGTGTCCCCAAAATGATTCTCAAGAATTTCTTCTGGTCATCCACAGTGGTTCCTCAGATGGAAATGTCATGTCTAGTGTACCCCAGATGAAAACCCATTTTAAAAAAAAAATACATATAATTTTAATTTGAGAAGCAGAGATATAGAAAGAGTTCCTGCCTGCTAATTCACTTCCCAAAGGCTGAGCCAGGGCTGAGCCACGTTGAAGCTGGGAGCTGGGAATGTAATCCAGGTCTCCCCCAAGAGTGTCAGGAACCCAATCACTCGAGCTGTCACCTCTGCCTCTCAGAGTCTGTGTTAGCAGGCGAACTGGAGTTACAGGCTGAGCTAGGAATTGAACTCGGGTATTCTGATGTGGGACACAGGCATCCTGATCACTAGGCTAAATGCCAACTCCAAACCCAGCTCTAATGCCTTGCTTTGTGTGTAAGCAAGAATGCACTGTGGATGATAGAAGACATCATATCCTCTGCCAATTGAGTCCTGTCTCTCTCACTGACCATATGGTTTCTTTGCTTATTTAAACTCTGAGCTTCAATTTGTCTCTCTGAAAATTGGGAGTAAACTTGTTGATGTCATAGGGTTATTTTTGAAAAGTGTACTGATTTATTTTCACATATTTGACAAAGAGGCAGAGGCAGAGATCTTCCATCTGCTGACTCACTCCCCAAATGTCCTCAAAGCCAGAGACAGGCTAGGCTAACGCTGGGAAGCTGGAGCTCCGTCCACATCTACCACAGTGGGGACAGGGCCCAAGTGCCTGAGCAATTATCTGCCACCTCCCAGGATGTGTGCATCAGAAGAATCTAGATCGGAAGCAGAGGAACCAGGACTCCACCAGGCACTCTGATCTGGGATGCAGGTATTCCAAGCAGTGGCTTAACCCATTGTGCCACAGTGCCCACCTGATTGCACAGGATTGTGGGAAGGGTTAGAGGAGAAGGAAAGTTCCAGAACTGTGCCTAGCACATCTCAGACACTGAAGACCTGGAGTTGCAATTCCATGTTGTACGGCAAGAGACCATTTGGAAGCAAGTCATCGGGAGGACACAACCTTAAAAAACAGGCAGAGAAGATAAAAAAGGACCAAAGTATTTGCACCTGGTTTCTCATTTCCTATTGAAAAACCCTCAGAAATAAAAACTAGAATCTCTATTAGGAAATATAATTGAATGAATAGCAATTTTAAATTATGAAAAAAATCATAACCAATAACCTCAACATAATGGCTATAATTTTGAAGTTCTTCTATGTGTATTTTTACATAATTGTAACCATACTACAAATAAAATTTCATATCTTGGCTTTTACAGATATTGTACTATAGACATTTTATATTTTGTTGTATATCCTAATAACTATAATTTTTGATGACAACATAATATTTTGTCGAGTGGATAAACTATAATTTACTTTGCTGTTTTCCAATTCTTTGACATTTAGATGGTTCCTGTTTTTTTCTGCTTTTATAAATTGAGTCAGGGAGGATTCTTTGTTGACAAGGAAGAGAAAGCTACTCTGAAAGCAAGGGCAGGGGTTTGCTTGAAGGCTAGAGAGGAACTCTAGGAATTCACAGAGGGTTTGAAGAACTGGGTGATTAGGAAATCAGGACCGTGGACAGTTCTGGGGGGTAAATCTGAGATTGGAGCTCTGTTGTTAGTGGGCAGAGAGGTCCACTGCGGTCACCTGTTCTCCTGCTGTTCCCTTCACAGACAGTTGCTAGATAGGGAGAATGAACTAGCCTGGGTCCTGTGCTCAGCCTAAGAAAAGGTGAAGATGGAACTCCTGAACCCACAGTAGGGCCGAGACATGCACAGTGAGAGCAGAAGTGTCAACAAGGAGAGTGAGGGCCTTGGTACCAGGTGGTCCGAGAACTAAGGACGAAATATGCCATCTTTGCATGTGCAGCTCTTCCTAAAGTTTGGAGACACTTTTTAGGTGAAGTTTCTCCAAGTGGAATGACTGGGTTAGAGTAGAATTTTGGGGTTCTTGTAGGGAGTACAGGAGGACCCCTATCAGAAGTACAGCCTCTCTGTATTCATGGGTTTCTCATCCAAGGGTTCATGCAACTATGTATTGGAAATATTCCATCTGTATTGAATATGTTCAGACTTCTTGCCACATCATTGTTCCCTGAATAACAGTACAATTACACTCCATTGTTCTAGGTATACAGTACTGTTTTAGGTATGCATACCATATACGTATGCAGTAACTCATCTCTAGATGATGCATAAGGGGGGATGTGAATATGTTCTATGCAAATATTACATGCTTTTATTTAAGGGAGTTAGCACCCCTTGATTTTGGTAATCAAAGGGGTCCTGGAACCATTCATTCCCTTACAGACACTGAACGACAACTCTATTTGGAAATGGCACTCAAATAAAATGAGGACCCAAGGGTGAAACAAGTTTCATTTTATTTTACCTATGTCTGTATCCAAATCTATTATATTGGTAATCTTTGGTGGAGGAACCAAGACTGGAGTGTATGCGTCCCCTTCTGGACTTTTTGTTGCATTTCCTGCAGGTGTATTACCCACTGCCTGATATGGCGAAACCAACTGACTGCAGCATGCTTTTGGATTTGCAGATTCCCATCCCCCACCCAGAATCTTGGCTCGTCCACACTTCTTTCTACATCCATAATTTTACATGGGCAATTTGCTTTTTTTTTTTTTTCCAAGCCTTTGCAAAGCCTTCAATTTAGTTTTCATTGAAACAGCAATGCTCTTATTTATCCCACTCCTATTTAATTGGTTTTTGAAATGTTTATTTTAATTACATAATTGGAAAAACAGTTAAAGAGGCCTTGACAGGCTTGGGAACAAATTCAACTCACTCTCGGTGAGAAGACAACTTGGCTGAGGGGAGCGTTAGAAGACCGAAGGTTGGGGGTATCCTACAGTAGTGGGCGCTAATGACCTGGTAGGCGTGGGCTCTCTGCTTTACAGAGGAGTGGAGAGTTGGCTAAGTGGAGCTGCTTAGGGGAGATCCTAGTAGAGGTAGGCGACCTTTTTCAACAAAGGTCATTTGGAGCTGTATAACATCACTCACAGGCCATACAAAATTATCGCGTTGAAAATTAGTCTGCTATAGATTTATTGAATTTCGAGTCCTGCCTGCAGTTACCTTGGCAGGGCCAGACCAAATGATTTTGTAGACTGCGTTCCACGGACCAAACATTCCACACCCCTGGGCCCAAATCCTCCCTATATCTTACAGAATAATAGTGCAGTCAGCCCCTGGGAGCCAAGGCTTCTGCATTGGCAGATTCAGTCAACCCCAGATAGAAACCAGTCAAAAAGCAATGCATGTGTGCTTAACATATATAAACTCTTTTCCTTGTCATAATTGCATGAACAATGTAGTGTAACAACTGTTTACGTAGCATGGGGACTGTAGTAGGTATTGTAAGGAATCTAGAAATGCTTTATTTATTTATTTTTTAGAAATACTTTAAAAGGTTAGGGCGGATGTGCATATGTTTTATTCAAATGCTATGCTCTTTATGTAAGGGATGTGAGTATCCACAGCTTTTGTATACTCAGGGGTCTTGGAACAAATCCCCCTTGCATACTGAGGGACAATTGTGCCACATCCCAACAGTGAAATGGCATTGGTTCAATATGTGTGCTTAGTTCTGTGTTTTGTGTAGAGTTGTGTGGCTATAATTATGGTCAAGATATAGAACTATTCCATCACCACCAGGATCTTCCTGGTGCTACCCCTTTATAGTCATGTCTATCTCTTTCTCTTCTAGCATTTGTAACCCCTGGCAACAACTAATCCATTCTCCATCTTTATAATTTTGTGATTCTTGGAGTGTGATTTAAATGAAATAATACAGTGTTTCTCCTTTTAAGATTTTTTTATTCCACATAATTCCTTTGAGACCCATTCAATTTGTTGCATGGATCAATAACTTGTTCTTTTATTGTTGAGTAGTATTTCCTGGTATAATGCACCCTGGTTTGTCCAACAATTCAATCTATTGAAGGACATTTTCATTAGTTGTAGTTCAGGACTATTATCAATAAAACTATGAATAGCCATGTCCAGGATTTTGTGTGGACAATGTCTTGTATTTATCTGGGATAAATGGCCCAGAGGTTTAATTGCTAGATTGTATGGTAAATGTATGCTTAGTTTTGAAGAAACTGACAAGCTATTTTGCAGAAGACTATACAGTTTGCATTTCCATCAGCAATAACAGGATAACTAGTTTTCTCCACATCCACATGTATTTAGTATGATCATTGCTTTTTATTGTAACTGTACTGATAGAAACATAGTGGTCTTCATCTGCCTTTCCCTAAATGACTAGTGACATATAATACCTTCTCATGTGCATAATCCCATTTGTGTTGGGGCTGATCAAGGGAGAAACGATGCCTATAAGAGACAGGACCACACAGCAAGGTTTGCTGGGTGGTAGTCAGACAAAACTGCAAGGCAGAGCAATAGCCTTGTTGCACGTCTGTCCAGAGTCTACGGTGCAGAGCACGGTTACCCCACTCCACAGGGGAGGAGGCTGTTGCAAGTCTGTCCAGAGTCTACGGTGCAGAGCACAGTTACCCCACTCCACAGGGGAGGAGGCTGTTGCAAGTCTGTCCAGAGTCTACAGTGCAGAGCACGGTTACCCCACTCCACAGGGGAGGAGGCTATTGCACGTCTGTCCAGAGTCTACGGTGCAGAGCACGGTTACCCCACTCCACAGGGGAGGAGGCATGGGAGCTCTTGATGAGTAGGAAATGACAGAAGGGATCTACATGTCTGGGTGATGTCATTCAACACCACTGCAAGGAGGCTCTGTGTCATGGAATTCTATAGGACCAAAGTACTGCAGGGTCTTTTAAGGCTCTAGCTTATCGATGGTCAGCAGGTTTAGGGTGAGATTTCACTGGCTACATGAAACCTGCAAGTCCTAAATGGCTAAATATATGCTTCACCGGCCATGTTGAAAACAACAGGATGGATAAAAATCTGAGTTTGGCACCAGCATGCTTTTGAGTTAATGTGTCTCAGCTTGCAGTGAGGAATAAACAACCTAGGGGCTAATGCACAAAAACCATCTTTGGCTCATTTATACAGCAATTTGACATCCATTCACTCTTTTCTATAATGTCATGTAAGGACAGGAGTATTTTGCTCGTTTTCTAATTGGATGATTTAGAAAAAAAATACATTGTGTTTTGGCAATTCTTTCCGTGTTCTAGAGATGAGTCCGTTGTGGACAGAGAAATGATTTGCAAATATTTCCTCCTAGTCTGTAGTTTGCATTTTCTTTGAAAAATCATTCACAAAACAAAAGACTTTTGATTTGGGTGATGTGTAATGTGTTGATTCTTTTTCCTCTCGTGGACCATATTTTTTGGGTTCATATCTAAGAACACTTCATCAAACCCCAGATCCTGAAGGTTTCCTCCCATTGTGTGGTTTCATGTTTTGTATTTAAATCTATTTTCAATTTTGAGTGCATTTTTGTATAAGGTTTCATGTATTCCTTCAGTCTATGAATATCCTACTATTCCAGTGCCATTTTTTGGAAAGAATATCCTTCCTCCATTGAATAGTTTTCCATCATTGTCAAAATCAGTTTTCTGAACTTGTGTGTGAGCCTATCCTGCAGCTCTGGATTTCCTTCCATTGATTAATGTGTCTATGGCTCCATCACTACCACACAGCCTTGCTGCCTATAGCTACATAAGACATCTAAGAATGGTGCCTCCCACTTTATTCTTTTGTTCCTTTCACTTGCATTCTAAAGTAATCTTAGCTTTATCTATACAATTTTGATAGGAATTTCATTAAACCTATCAGTTGCAGGAGTAATGACATCTTTACTACGTAGAGTCTTCCGATTCATGAAGTCATGGCATGTCTTCATTTCTTGATTTTTCTTCATCTGAAACACTCTTGGGTTGGGTGTTGTGGTGCAGCAGGTTGAGCTGCTGCTTGTGGTGCCCAAATCTCAGATTTGATTCTCAGTGATCCAACTTCCTGCCACTACATCACAGGAGGTGGCGGATGATGGCCGAAGTGCTTGGCTCCCTAACACCCACACGGGAGATCGGGTTGAAGTTCCCAGCTCCTGGTTCTGGCCTGGCCTGGCCTGGCTTTGGCTGTTGCATGAATGTGGAGAGCAAATCAGTGACTGGGAGACTCTCTCTCTCTCTCTCTCTGTTTTTTAAGTAAAATAAAAACCAAAATAAATAAACATTTTAAAATATCTTGATTACCCATCATTCCTGAAGAATATTTTCACTAGATATAGAATTCTGAATTGACAATTTTTTCTTTCAACATGTGAGAAATCTGATCTCCATGATTTCTGATGAGAAACCCACTGTCTTTCTAATTGTTTTCCCTTTCTAAGTCATTCTTGTTGACAGTTTTCGGAAGTTTGACGATGATCTGTCTTGCCATGGATTTCGTTGAGTTTGTGTAACTTGAATCTGTAGGCTTGTGTGTTTTCTGTGGTTTACATTTTGTCAGACTGAGAAACTTTTAGCCATTATTTCCTTGCATACTCTTTTTAACTTTTATCTAATAAATATAAATTTCCAAAGTACCTTGCATACTCTTTCAGACTAATTCTCTCCCCTCCTTCCGAGACTCTGATTCTTGAGTGTCTGTGCTTCTGTTAGAGCCCCCTGTGTCCCCAGTGACTTTGATTCTTAGTTTCCAGTCTATTTTGTCTGTTGCTCAGATGAGGTACTTGCCATTTTATCTTCATGATTTTTTTCCCTCGGTCCTCTCTGGTCCTCTCCACTCAGCTGTTGAGCCCACCCGGTGAGTTTTTTATTTGGTTATTGTACTTTCCAATTCTAAATTTCCATTTGTTTCTTGCTTTGATCTGCTCTCTCTGTGCTGGTGCTTTTGATCTCTTTGCTCAGCCATTTGTTCTTTTGTTTTAAGTACACAGCTTTTTAATTCCTTGTTGGAGCATTTTTATGACAATTGCTCCACAAATTTTTGTCAGAGTATTCCAATGTCTGTGACATGTTAGCATTTGGATTTGTTGATTGCTTTTGCTTATTCAGTGTGAGATCTCCTTGGTTCTTAGTAACATGGGAGATACTTTTTGTTGTTATTGAATCCTGGACATTTCAGGAATTGTTTTTTGAGATTTTTTTTTTACCTTAAGTGTTGCATCTTAGCAGGCATTCTCTAGCACCACCCTGGTAAGTGAAAGAGGGCAGGAGCCTTCCGTTTGCTAGCAGGTGTGTATGCCAAGAGCAAGGGGAAAGGGACTTCCTGTTAGCGCTGGGAGCAGGTGGGAGTTCAGGCTCCTCCTCCCCAGGACTTCACGCATTCCACCCTTGCTGGAAGGAGGGAGGACGCCTCATTTCTCTTCCTCTGTGGACACTACTGATGGTGGCCTTTATCCTGCCGATGTGTGGTAGATGGAATGACCCTTCCTTAGACCTTTGAAAACACTACCCCAGTGAAGAGGAGGGAATGCATTTTATTACATCCAGGAGGTGGTTTCCACTGATCCCCAGGGGCTCAGGGAAGTGTGGAAGTGACTTAACGTGCTGATGGAGGTGGGTGGCTGAGAGGCCTTGGTGCATTCCCATGAGTATGGAAGCCCAGGCGCTGCCTTTGGCCCTCGCTGGCAGAGTGGGAGTAGGGCATCAGTTTTTGCCCCTTCTGGCGTGTGGCTGGACTACAGCAGCTGTTGTCTAGAAGGTTTTCTGTCTTGCAAGATTGCTTCTTTCCTCGTTAGCTGGTCAGAAAGCACAGGACATCGCCATTTCCAGACTGCTAGCATTTTTAGTATACACTGTGTGATACAATAGGCAAACAAGAAAACTCAGGGAGCTCACTACAGTGTTTTCTTGGTTTCTAAGGTCAGGTCCCACCCGCCTGCTTCTCTCTACCATCCAGTCTTGTTATGTCTGTGTCCCATACACCATCCAGGATTCCTAGTTGTGCTTAGCAGGAGGAATAGTGACAAGAATGCCAATTCCATCTTCCCAGAACAATTCTCTCTTCACTACTTTCCTGCTTGTCCCTACCTTCACAGGTGAAACTTAGACTCCAGTCTTGTCTGGTTTTATGTTTTTGACCTTGGGAGAGGGAAGACTTCTGTTTACCAATTTTGGTTCTTTTTTTATGTGTGGTGAATTAACAGACACAGTCTTTTACTTATTTATTCAAAGGCAAATTTCTGTTTTAGCCATTCGTTTTACCTTTGTATATAATAAATATACAAATTCATTAACCTCCAGGGGATAGGATTGTGTGTTACTTTAATGTTCTTATTTATTCTACCAATAAGGACATTTTTTGAAAAATTAATGAAGCAGAGTAACCTACTGAAATTAACTAGGTCATGCTTGTTTAGAGATCCTCTTACAGAAGAGGAAAAATGATTTTTTTCTTCTAACTCTCAGTAGGATGCTAAATCCTTAAGGACTGGGCTTTTTTTTTTTTTTTTCCTCCTGGAGAGATTTAACAGATCTTTGTTCTTTGAATGTGAAAGAGATGATCCGGCTTCCCTGGGCAAGAAGATGGGCTGAGGGTGTGTGATTAGTGGGTGCGGCTTCTGAAAGCACCTTCTTAGATCCTGAGGATGGTGGCGGGTTTCCTGCTAGGGCAGCAGGTTAGGACCTCAGCTATGGGTTATTTATTCCCACCTAAGGTCGTGGTGCTGAAATTTAATCCCTGTTGTGAGGTGTGAAGAGGAGGAGCCAGCCATTAACTCTCATGGGTTAATGGGGGAGAGCAGCTTTGTTATAAATGCAAACTCTGGCTAGCTGGCTCCGTCTCACCACAGGACGCCTTCTGCCACGTTTGGCTGCATGGAGAACGCCCTCACCAGGGATCAAGCACACGCTGGTGCTATGCGCCTGGAGTTCCCAGCCGCCAAGACCTTGACCTTCTTTCTTCATGAATTATCCAGCCTCGGGTATTTAGTGATAGCACCAGAAAATGGACTAAGACGACCTTCTTAGGAGTGTTCCCCTAAGTTGTCAGACCTAAAGCAGTGACAGATAGGTAGTTGGGACACAGTATACAAAGCGTCTTTACTTGGTCTCCTTGGTGAAGGGCCCCACTGGCTGAGCTGTGGTCTGCAGGGAGCACAGCTGGGGGCTGGCCTATCTGTGGTTCAGCTGGTGAAGCCACGGCCAGCCGGGGGTGGGCGAACGTCAGTGTGCCACACAGTAGGATTTTTGTAACAGAAAAAGCAGGAGGCTAAGGGTGGCTGCTGGGAATTAAGAGCTGGATTCTGGGGCAGGGTTGTCGCACAGTGCACTAAGCTGGGCTTGGGATGGCCTATCCCATAGCAGAGTGCCGGTTTGAGTCTCAGCTCTTTTGCTTTGTGTCCAGAAGTTCCCTGTTAACACACCTGAGAAGCATCATTGGCTGATGGCTCAAGGACAGGGTTCCTGCCATCTGAGGAGCCTGGAGGAGGGAGAGGGAGACCTGGGTGGAGTTCCTGGCTTCTTGCTTCAGCCTGGCCCAGCCTGGGCTGTTGCAGGCATCTGGGGAATGGACAAGTGAATGGAAGATCTCTCTTCCTCTCTCTCTGTGTCTCTGCCCTTCAAATAAATATCAATCCTTTTTTCTAAGAGTCAGCGTCTGTCACTATTTTCTTGACACGCCTGAGATGGCTGTATAACACATTGGAGGCAGCAGGCTCCTTCCATGATTCCTTTGGGGCTTCATACTCTCCTTGGCCAGTGAGAACGTAAGCTCAGATTTAATCTTACTTCGAAATTTTATAAGTAGGGAAAAATGTTACATGAAATACATTAAGCCTTCATGTGTTCAATATTCTTAGATTTTTAAAACCAAGCTGATGTTAAGCTTTAGTTGTAGTTAAACATGCTTTTGATAAACAAAGGTTTAAAAATGCTCTTTATTCATCATATTTTCCTACATTAAACTTTTTTAAAAAAAACTCCTAAGTTTGAAAAGTTAAAAGTTTGATCCATGACCCAGGAGGTTGAATTTATTTATTATTTATTCAGTTTTATTTTCTCCTAATTCTTCCATGGGTGGACGTCAGGGTATTAAAATGGGACACTTGCCTCCATTTTGGTTGAGTCTTGAAGATAGAAAGCATTTTATTCCAGATCAAAATTGCTACACAGAAATTCCAGGTAGGCATTCTAAAACTGTCAAGTGACTTTCAAATTCTTTAGCCTTATCAAATTTATAAGTAAGAATTAAAGGAGATTTTGGTCACAGGTTTTTTTTTTTTCTGCCTGGTATAATCTAAACAATTTGAGAGCAGCATTTAGCAGTTTGAAGAAGTGATTTATAAAGAAACCACAGTTGGAGAATTTCTTTGGTCAGGGAAACTGTGAGTGTTTTCTGAGATAAGTGGATCGGGAGATGGAGTGGGGTCAGTGCGGTCTCTGTAGTATCAGAGAAAAGGCTGTGAGATAAATGGCCAGATTTAATCGTCTTCCTGGCCCAGAGAGCATTATGGGAGCTATGACATTGTCAGTCATGGTGAGCTGCGGCTTTCCCTACTCCGTTTTCTTCTTCCTTCTTGTACAGAGAAAATAGAAGGTGAGGGAATAAAAAACAGGAGTGCATCTGCTTTGTTTAGCAGTAAACTTCCTACCCCCCAAAACCTGAGTCATTCATAAATCAAGTGAGGGAGTTTTTATTCTAACATAATCATGTGATAGAAAGTGCAGGAAGTTTTTTGTGATGTTACTATCCCATGAGACAGAATATTTAAGTGACTGAATTGAGAAAGTGTTTTGAGCCATAATGGGAGTGGAGACTCAAAGTGTTCAAAGAGCTAGTGTGTATTGCTGCCCTGAAAAGTCGTGAAACTGCCCGTTTGCAGGGAGGGAATTCCTCCATGACTTCCACAGCTGGTGAGTACCAGTTCAAAGCAGCTCCTGCTGGAGCCGTGATGTAGAGGACCAAGAGTTCACGTTCTGTGGTTTTACAAACCTTCCGCAAGAGGAACAATTAATCAGCTTAGGTTTAGGCATTTGTCCTTCTCAACTGGCTCCAAATCTCACATCAGCTCCTTAGTGGTTTATTTTTGCCCAGTCTTCAAACCAGGAAATAGTAATCCCGTCTCATCCTGCCGGAGCCTCTTCCATATCATCTTAATTATTTAACCATGAAGCTGAAGCAAGTTTTACCTTTAGTGGTACAGTTGTGCCTGAAATGACATAAAATTACTACTTTTCTTTTTTAAAGATTTATTTATTTTTATTTGAAAGGCAGAGTTACATGGGAAGGGAGAAAGAAGGAGAGAGAGAGAGAGAGAGAGAGAGAGAGAGAGAGAGAGAGAGAATCTTCCATTTGCTAGTTCATTTCCCAATTGGCTGCATGGCTGTAGTGGCTGAGGCTGGGCCAAGCCAAAACCAGGAGCCAGGAGCTTCATCCGGGTCTCCCAAGTTGGTGGCAGGGGCCCAAGTACTTGGACCATCTTCTACTGCCTTCTCAGGTGTACTAACAGGGAGCTGAATTGGAAGTGGAGTAGTGAGGTGTCAACATGCTGGGCCCAAGGCTGTCCTCAAAACTATTCTTCTTTTGACCATGATCTTAGAGGTACAAATGCTACTGAAAGATGCAATATAATATTGCTGGGTCATGGGTGGCTGTACATCACTGCTCAGGGACCACTTCTGAGGTTGCTGTGTCCCCTTAACCACTGAGTCTTGATGCGACAAACCCTCAGGTAGGGATTGGTTGGCAAGAATGATGGGGGAAAATTCATTTTTTCCAGGGAGTGATAAGGAGAAAAAAGAAGGAGGGAGATGAAGATTGCGTACCATTTTATACACGGTGCTCAAGAAAGAGCGCACACACACACACACATACACACACACACATTTTAATAGCTTTCTTTCCTTTCCTCATTTTTTGAGAGAGTTTGATTTAGCTGTGAAGTCATCTAAGTTTGGAGCTTTTTAATGGAAATATTTTAAATTTCAAATTTAATTCTTTTTTTATAACACTTTTGTTTGGAAGGCAGAGGGAGAGAGAACAAGCTAGTGAAGGAGAGAGAGGGTGCACACACCATCTACTGGTTCACTCCTGCGAATGCCCCCAATGATCCCTGGCTGGGACTGAAGTCGGGAGTCCGGGACTCAAACTAGAATTCCCCCATGTGCGGGCAGGAACTCAGTCACTCCAGCCATCACGGCTGTCTCCCAGGGTCTTCATTCACAGGAAGCTGGAGCTTGGTGTGGAGCTGGGTGTTGAACCCAGGCACTCCAGTGTGGGGTACAGGAATCACTATGCTGAACACCTGTCTGTCAAATTTAACTCAGATTTAAATTTAATTTCTTGAATGGATATTGGTCTCTTCACATTTCCTTGTTGCACTAGTTTTAGTGATTTGTGTCTTTAGAGATTTCACTTGTATTGTCAAATTTATTGGCTTAACAGTCTCCCTTAGGCCGGCGCCGTGGCTCAACAGGCTAATCCTCCGCCTTGCGGCGCCGGCACACCGGGTTCTAGTCCCGGTCGGGGCGCCGGATTCTGTCCCGGTTGACCCTCTTCCAGGCCAGCCCTCTGCTGTGGCCCAGGAGTGCAGTGGAGGATGGCCCAAGTGCTTGGGCCCTGCACCCCATGGGAGACCAGGAGAAGCACCTAGCACCTGGCTCCTGCCATCGGATGAGCGTGGTGCGCCGGCCGCAGCGCGCCGGCCGTGGCAGCCATTGGAGGGTGAACCAACGGCAAAGGAAGACCTTTCTCTCTGTCTCTCTCTCTCACTGTCCACTCTGCCTATCAAAAAAAAAAAAAAAAAAAACAGTCTCCCTAACCTTTTTGGAATATTATTCAGCTATTAAAAATAATGGAATTCTATCATTTGCAAGAAGGTGGCTGCAACGGGAAGACATCACATTGAGTGAAAGAAGTCAGACACGGAAAGACAGAGATTGCATGTTCTTCTTTGAATGTTGGACCTGGAATTGAGAAGGAAAGGATGAAAGAAAGGAAGGAAGGATAAAAGAAATGTCTGAGTGAACAGTTTTACTGCAAATATAATCCATTGTCAAACTTTGTTTTAAACATCTGTGAAACACATTGATAGGAATTATAGACTACTATAGTGTTAGTGATTCTGTGATTATTTTTAAATTTACTTTATCTGAGTGAAGTTCAACATCTTTTCCTTTGATGATTGTGTAGAGCTCTTGACTATTTCCTGCTGGACTATGGTCTTTTTATTTTTCATTTTTTTGAACTCTTTATTTAATGGAGCCAACAAGCCTTTGACTATAATGTAAATTAAAACTGGTATCTCAAAATATATTTTAAAAAATATTTATTTATTTGAAAGACAGAGTTACAAAGAGAGGTCGAGGCAGAGAGAGAGGTCTTCCATCCGCTTGGTTCACTCCCTAGATGGCCGCAACGGCTGGAGCTGCGCTGATCTGAAGCCAGGAGCCAGGAGCTTCTTCCAGGTCTCCCATGTGGGTGCAGGGGCCCAAGGACTTGGGCCATCTTCTACTGCTTTCCCAGGCCATAGCAGAGAGCTGGATCAGAAGAGTGGCGGCCAGGACTAGACCCGGCGCCCGTATGGGATGCTGGCACTTCAGGCCAAGGCTTTAACTTGCTGCACCACAGCGCCAGCCCCTCAAAATATATTTAATTTTTTTTTCCAAAGAAAGTGCTTTGAGTGTATCGTTTATATTCAGTTTCTTCTATTTGGTCATTTTTCTGTTACATTTATTTCCACTCTCATCTTTATTATTTTCTTTTTTTATATACTCTTCAAATTTTAATTTTAATTAGTTTTTAACAGATTCAATGTGATGTGTATTTATGATTTTAAGAACAAAATGATATTCCTATTCTAAGAACATAATGATATTCCCTTCCTGATTTACTCCTTAACTTGAACTTAATTTCCCCTTCTCTTCCAAGTTCTTAAAGTGAAATCTTGGATAACTAATTGTGACCTTTCTTTTAAAAACCACAAGTATATCTAGAGTGCATTTCCCGTTAGGTACTGGCTTACCCCATTCCATTTTCTCTTTTTCATTCTCACTAAATACTTCATAATTTCCTTTGTGTTTCCTTCTTTGACCTCTGGATAATTTAGATGTATGTTGTCTGATTCATAAATATTCAGGGATTTTCAGCTACATTTTGATTGCTTGATCAGTTAATTCCATTCTTGCCTGAGAATATATCCAGATTTAAGTCCTCTAAAGGTTATTAAGATTTGTTACAGCTCAGCATGTGATCTGATCGTATTTCCCATGTGCAACTGACCAGAAGGTGTGCATCCTGTTGTTAGTGGGTGTTTGCTTTGGTTTCTACTGACTGCTCTCATTTGTACTGAGTTCTCTTCACTCTGGCTGTCAGGTGCTCAAATGTCTCCCAGCTGTATGGGAAGAGCAATCCTTCTGAGCAGCATGAACAGTGGGTCGAAGATCTGGGGATGAAGCCGGTTTGGCTTAGGTCCTATTGCTTCCATTTCAGAGTGAGCTAAGCCACTTATTCAAGACCAGGTAGGTAGAAAAAGGAGGACTCAACCGACATCCCCAGTCTAAGCTGCTTCCCCAGGGTCTCATCGCCTCCCTGAATGCAATGTTTTAGTGAAGAGCTGATTTATGGACGATGACTAACAGGTGCAACTTGTTATCCCAGGAGTTTTATTAGCTGAAAATGCTAAATTGCTTAGACAAACTCCGGGTTGGTAGGTTTGTAATGGTTTGCGGGCACCTGGGGAGCTCCCAGCGAATGTTCCTTAGATCTGGTAATAGCGCTATGGCAATACATCTTTCCTTGGCAGTGTTCTCAGATGCTCTCCCGAGCGTGGGAAGTGTGTTCTAGGGAGAGGTCCACACAGCCAAGCCACTTCTATAATTCAGTTTGGAGGGGAGCTATGAAGGAGGCATGTGTGTTGAAGGTTCCATTACTAGAATGCCTAGTGCGCTGCAGGCCCTTTATAAATGGAGTTTATAAAAACCCATGCAATAGGTGTCACTACATTATCTTATTGTGCAAGACAGGAAAACTGTGAGAAATAACCCACAAAGTCTATCTTGTTGGTGGTGGAGTTGGGGTTTGAACTTCGCCTGCAATGTTCTGCTACGTTTGCTCTAGTGCTGGCTAAACTTTGGGACAGGAAGTCCTAGTGTGCTTATGTTTTTGGTCACTTCATGACAATTGTGATGGTTCCATTTCTTTTTCTTATTTCTTGTAGTTTCTGTATGAATGTTAAAATGAGAGAAAAATAGACAACAAATTCAGAAATTGCAGAGAAGTTATTTTTCTTTCTTTCCTTTTTTTTTTTTAAGATTTATTTATTTATTTGAAAGAGTTACACAGAGAGAGAAGGAGAGGCAGAGAGAGAAAGGTCTTCCATCCGCTGGTTCACTCCCCACTTGGCCACCACAGCTGGAACTGAGCAGATCCGAAGCCAGGAGCCAGGAGCTTCCTCCAGGTCTCCCAGTGCAGGGGCCCAAGCACTTGGGCCAACTTCCACTGCTTTCCCAGGCCATAGCAGAGAGCTGGATCAGAAGTGGAGCAACTGGGACTTGAACCAGCGCTCATATAGGATGCCGGTACTACAGGCGGTGGCTGTCGGCCCCAATATTTTTCTTTCTTGTTCTAAGGCTGTGGTTCGTTCTCTCTCTGTCTCTCTCCCTCTGTGTCTGTTGGGGAGAAGGTTGTGAGTGGCAGGTTACAGGATTATGAACGGAGAAAACCACAGAGGCAAGAATCCATTGGATGGAGGAGGCACTGGGTATAGGTTCTTCGATGTGAGATGTGGTCCAGGTGCCGAATCTCAGGCAATCATGGAAGCACCAGCTTCAGAGAGCCTAAGAGGACAGAAGGAAGAACACCGGACTTCTTCAGCCACCAGGAGAGAGGAAGCAGACAGCAGGGTGACTTTCATCCCTCTCCGTGTGATTTAACCATTGTCAACTTTTTAGCCGATGCTTCAGCACAGCATTGCGACTGCTAGCAAAGAGCGGGTCTAGAGGAGTTGACAGAGAAAACGCTGTCTGCTCAGGTGGTCAAAGTTCATAGACACAGCTCACAGGCAAGGTGAAAACTTCCTAAGAGCAGTAATCCCTGTCCAGAACAAATGCAGAGACTGGTTCCTTTGTTGTTGTGTTGTATACCCTAGCGCTCCTGGGGTAAGGGTCTCCCTCCTCCTCCCCTTTCCCCTGTTGTTTTTTTAAAATTTTATTTATTTATTTGAAAGTCAGAGTTACATAGGGAGAGATGAGGCAGAGAGAGAGAGAGAAAGAAAAAGAGAGAGAGAGAGAGGTCTTTCATCTGCTGGTTCACTCTCTGATTGGCCACAACAGCCGGAGCTGTGCCGATCCGAAGCCAGGAGCCAAGAGCTTCTTCTGGGTCTCTCACACGGGTGCAGGGCCTCAAGCACTTGGGCCATCTGCTGCTTTCCCAGACCATAACAGAGAGCTGGATCAGAAGTGGAGCAGCCGGGACTCGAACCGTTGCCAATATGGGATGGCGGCACTGCAGGTGGTGGCTTTACCTGCTATGCCACAGCGAGGCCCCTCCCCTGTTTTTGTCCTCAGCTCTGAACTTAACAGCTCCGACTCTTTGGAGCCTACTGAAATGATGGAGAAGTAAAGTTATCTAGATCTTAGTATCTTGAGGGAGTTCATGAACAATGTGAACTTGCTGGAAATTTTTCATTCGTTCTCTCATCCAGTAGTATTTATTAGACAGCCTGTCAGGGACAAGGTTAAGCATATCTTAGCTCAGAGAATCAGTTTTCAATGTTCATATACGTATATTGACATGTTTCCTACATTATAAAATCCTCCCTGATTTCAACACCCCATGAATCATCAGAAGAGCTGACATCACAGGCTAAGCAACTAGGAGTTAATACACAGTGATGGGAAGAAGAGGAAACTCACGGGTGAGATCTGCCGAAGCTCATTACTGTCCTCTAGGCCATGAACACCAAGCAGCTGGCAGGTGGCTGTGGGCTCTTTCGACTTTGTGTCTCCTGAGGAGGGTGGTCAGAGTCCTTCCCTAGTAATGGACAGGATAAATACCCAAACCACATCAACCCTGTATCGACAAGGGGAAGTGTGAGGCACGTTCGGATACAGTGGGACCCTGGTGGAGATGACTATCCAGTGGCTCTCTTTGGACAACGAGAAAGTGTCGAGAAGACTCTGCAAGTGCCTACCTGGTTGACAGAAGATCCCTGTCATTTCAACACCATGGATCCTGCTGGCTCTCCTACACATTGCCACCACTCCCACCACCAACAAGAGGACAGAAAGCTTCTTACGGTACAATCAAAGGTTCATTGCAGGGGCTGGCGCTGTGGCATAGCAGGTAAAGTCGCTGCCTGCAGTGCTGGCATCCCATGTGGGCAACGGTTCGAGTCCCGGCTGCTCCTCTTCTGATCCAACTCTCTGCTATGGCCTGAGAAAGTAGTGGAAGAAGGCCCAAGTCCTTGGGCCCCTGCACCCATGTAGGAGACCCAGAGGAAGCTCCTGGCTCCTTTGGATTGCCACAGTGCCAGCCGTTGCAGCCATCTGGGGAATGAACCAATGGATGGAAGACCTCTTCTTTCTCTCTCTGCCTCTGCCTCTCTGTAACTCTGCTTCTCAAGTAAATAAATAAATATTTAAAAAATAATACTGACATAAAATGAATATGCTGGTCTTCCTGTATTTATTTAATATACTGTCACACTTTTTTTTTAAAAAAAGATTTTATTTATTTATTTGAGAGGTAGAGTTACAGACTGTGAGAGACAGAAAAGTCTTCTATCCACTGTTTCACTCCCCAAATGGTTGCAATGGCTGGAGCTGTGCTGATCCAAAGCCAGGAGCCAGGGGCTTCTTCCAGTTCTCCCACACGGGTGCAGGGGCCCAAGCACTTGGGCCATCTTCTCCTGCTTTCCCAGGCCATAGCAGAGAGCTGTATCCAAAGAGGAACAGCTGGGACTAGAACCAGCACCCATATGAGATTCCAACACTGCAGGTGGAGGATTAACCTACTGCGCCACAGCCCAGCCCATATCATACTGTTTTTTTGTTAATTTAATTTATAATTAATTAAAAATGAAAATTATTACAATTCAATATGAATGAATAAATGAAAGAAGTCTTTAACAAGCCAATGAACAATTTATTCACTTTTTAAAAAAGATTTATCTATTTATTTGAAAGGCCGAATTACAGGGAGACAGAGAGAGAGAGAGAGAGAGAGAGAGGTCTTCCATCCTCTGGTTCACTCCCCAAAAGGCTGCAATTGCCAGAGCTGCACTGACCTGAAGTCAGGAGCCAGAAGCTTCTTCCTGGTCTTCCACGAGCGTGCAGGGGCCCAAAGATTTGAGCCATTTTCTACTGCTTCCCAGGCCATAGCAGAGAGCTGGATCAGAAGTGGAGCAGCCGGGTCTTGAACTGGTGTCCATATGGGATGCTGGCATGGCAGACAGCAGCTTTCCTCACTATGCCATGGTGCTGGCCCCTTTATTCACATTTTAAAACATGAAGCAAAAGCATCTATAAAAAGATATCTATGGTACAGTGGTACCTCACTCTCCCCAGGGGTTGGTTGTAGGACCCCCAAAGATACCAAATTCATGGATGCTTAAATCCTTTGTAGAAAATGGATAGTATTTGCATAAAATGTATGCACATCCTTCCATATACTTTAAATTATGCCCAGGTGACTTATAATACCTTATACAATGTAAATGCTACGTGACTAGTTGTTATGCTGTGTTGTTCAGGGAATAATGGCAAAAAAAGTCCACATGTTCAGCATGGATGCCATTTTTTCCCAATATTTCTTAAGTGTATTTGATGGACTACAGGACCATAGACCTCATGGCTGTGGACAATGGATTGTATTTCTAATCTGAGTTATTAGTGGAGACCGGCCTTGCTGCTTTCTGCAATATCAGTCTTCCTCTCCCCAGGCCACAGACCAACTGGGCTTCTGCCCCCAACTGCGGGATTTTGCAGTTGAGCTGCAAAATCTCTGAGTTGAGCTTCAGGAAAATGACTCTGATTTGGATTTCTAGGCTGTTACGTATTTTGATTTCTCTGAGTCCCAACCCAGAGCAGTGGTCTTGCCCCAAGTTTCAGGCCTCTCCTTATGGAGTTCCAGAGATTTCCTCCACTGTCTCTGTGGGGGTGGGGAGTCAGAGCGGTGGTGCTGAAGGGGAGTTGCAGACACTGAGGGCTAAAGAGGGGCTTCAGGTATGGGGGTGAGGGTAGGGGAAGGGAAGGATGGTAGACAGAACCAACCATGGAAAACAGAACTCATCTAATGTGGTCCAAAGATACGGCTATGTTCATAAAAATGGCCATGTTTAGTAGAGTAGTCAGATACTCAGATTAGCACTGCAATCATTCATTGTGCTGTAACCTATGAGAGGAGATGAGTTATAACAATCTACACATTCACCTCCAGTCACACTTGATTCGATCAGCATGTACTCAGATGATGAGATATGTGACCATTACATGTGATGTCAGGTCGTATTCAGTGATGTGGACAAGGTTCACTGTAGAATGTTAAGTGAAAAAAAATCACATTCAAATTCTGTATTCTGCATAATGTAACAGAAAGACACCATGGAAAAGACATTTGGCAAATCACCAGATGTTACAACTGGCAGGGGGAGAAATGGAGCTGAGTTCTGACGCTGCCATCAGGGGCTTGGCCAGCCCTAACCAAAGACCCAGCTTGGAAGCAGAGAGCAGCTGTGTTTCTGAGGCCCAGAGGAGATGCTGGGAGGTACGAGTTTCTGCTTCTCTGTCCCAGAGAAGACAAAAAGACAGCCGCAGCACCATCTCCAACCACTTCCATGGGTGTCAAGCACCATTTGTGCCTGAACTCAGGCTTAATCCATTTTCTATTTTTTTTTTTTTTGCTTTTGATTCGTGTGGGTTGAGTCTGAAGGTGGAACGCATCTCATAATTCATTTCTGTCCCCGACTCTCTCTGTTCTAAAAAGGCAGCTTCACAGACAAATGAAATCATCATAGCAAAAACATGCTCAGTTGATTTCTGATCATTTAATGTGACTCTGTAGGCAGTTTGACATCCTCAACTCCTGCTTTGACAAATGTCACATGCACCTGACCCCAGAACTGCTCCAGAAATCGACTGCATTGCTGCCATTCTGGAAAAGTTTCTCTCTCCGAGTTTACACACAAGGAAGATGAGATTCCATGGGCCATACATCGCTAAGGTTTTCAAATACAATGGATTTCTGGAACACAGGCTCTCTAAGACCTGAATGTTATTCCTCTCTGTTTGCAAAAGTAGCAAGAATAGTGCTTGGTTTCCATCAGTTGCTCAGTGGAGTTAGGTGTTTCTGTGGTTACCATGCAGGCTGCACAGAGTCTACACTCCATTGCCTACTCAATCACTCAGTTTAGCTTGTTGAAAATGAAATTTCAGATTTCTACCACCAATGAGTTCTTCTCTAAACCTTCCTCGTCTTCACTCATTGATAGCTCAAACTCAATCAGAATCCTCTCTGATCTTAAATCTTCTCTTTCTCCCTCATACCCAGTCCACCAGTGAATCCTGGAAACTCTATTTCCAAAATATATCCTGCTCCTCTACCACTTCTCTTTGAGGCCTCAATTTCTCTCAAATAGGTGGTAGCAACAATCTCTCCCTCTTTTTTTTAATTATAGTATCTTCTTTTTTAAAAAGATTTATTTTATTTATTTGAAAGTCAGAGTTATAGAGAAAGCTAGAGCCAGAGAGAGAGAGAAAGAGAGAGAGAGAGAGAGAAGTCTTCCATCTACTGGTTCTCTCTCCAGATGACCACAACAGCCAGAGCTGAGCTGATCCAAAGCCAGGAGCTTCTTCCGGGTCTCCCACGTGGGTGCAGGGGCCCAAAGATTTGGGCCATCTTCTACTGCTTTCCCAGGCCATAGCAGAGAGCTGGATTGGAAGTGGAGCAGCCGGGACTTGAACCGGGTCCATATGTTATGATGGGGCTGCAGGCTAGGGCTGTAACCCACTAGGCCACAGCACTGGACCCTAGCAACAATGTCTTAACTGGCTGGATGAGTCTGCTGGTGCTGCTGTAATAAAATACAACACCTTGGGTGACTAAATAGTGCAAGGTTCTTGTCTCACAGTTCTGGGGGCTGGATGCCTGAGAACAAGGTGTGGGCAGGATCGATTTCTCCTGAGGTCTCTTTTAGATTGTAGACAAGCACCTTGGCCTCCTCTGGGTGTGTCCTGACATCCTCTTCTTATGTGGTCATGGTCATGTTAGGGTAAGACCATCCCAATGAACTCAATTAAGCTCACTTTGCCTGTTTTGATATCCTATATTTAAAGCAGTCCTATTCTGAGGTTGAGGGTTAGGGCTTCAACATGAATTTGTTTTGGCGGGGGTGGGCACAATTCAGCCCATAACACTGGTCTCCCTGCTTTCAATCTCGTCTCTTAAAGTCTAGTTTCCATATTGAGTCAGAATGTCTTTTTTATATAATTTGGCTTATATTTTAAATATATTTTTGATGTATTGATTTAAATATTTATTTTATTTATTTGAAAAATAGAGAGAGGAGAGAGAAGGGAGACAGAGAAAGCTCTTCCATCTGCTGGTTCACTCCCCAAATGGCTGCAATGGCCTGAGCTAGGCCAGGCCAAAGCCAGGAGCCAGGAGGTTCTTCCAGGGCTCCAAAGTGGGTGCAGGGGCCCAAGCACTTGGGCCATTTTCTGCTGCTTCCCAGGCACATGAGCAGGGACCTGGATCAGAAGTGAAGCAGCCAGGACTCGAACCTGCGCCCACGTGGGATGCCAGTGCTGCAGGTGGCACCTTAACCCACTACACCACAATGCCTCCTCCTTTTTTTTTTATTAATATAAAGAGGACAGGTTTCATGCATTCCATAGGTACATTTCCAAGAAGACAACCACACTTCCCTCATTCCCCTGCTGCCCCCCAAGCTCCCTCCCTCACTTCCTTCTCTTCAGCTTTTGCAAAGACATAATTCTAATTCACTCTATAGTCTCAGGCTGAATTTGCCACTAATCATAATATTCAACAAATAGAAAGTAGGGAGTCCACAGTTGCACAGGAGCATAAACAGGGGCTCAAAATGACGGTCATATTCCAAAATGTCCATTGCATTCCTACATATATTTTATGTAGTCTCTATTAACCGCCACATATCAGAGAAAACATGTGGTGTTTGTCTTTTTGAGACTGGCTCATTTCACTAAGCATTACGGTTTCCAGTTGCCGAGATGAATCTTATCTGGCCACTGCTCCTTTGGTGAAACCTTCTGTGGCTCCCAATGCACCTGTGTTTTGCGTTGCAGATTTCTACCTTGGCTCACGAAGCCGCCCTGAACCTCCGTGAGCCCAGCTCTTACGGCCCTTCTTGTTCGCTCAGCCCCTCTGACTTTCTTTCTCTTTTCCAAATGTGCCAAGACCACTCCCACTACGTGACTTTGCACTTGCTCTTCCTTTGGGTTGAAACATGCATCTCCCAGTTCTTTCCCAAGACTTGTTTCTCATCATTCAAGTTTACCCTCAGAGTTATATTTGCCTTCCTGAGTGGTTCCTTCTTCTTCCCATGCAGTCAGTATCAAGTCTAGGACACAAACTCACCCTAGACTCTTATCCTCCTTATTTCTTTCATGTCAATATCACTATCAGGATTTTAAAAATTTATGCATTTGTTTATTTGAGAGGCAGAATGAGAGAGAGAGAGAGAGAGAGAGAGAGAGAGAGAGAGAGATGAGAATCTCCCACCTGCTGGTTCCTTCTCCAAGTGTCTACAACAGCCAGGGATGGATCAGGCTGAAGCCAGGAGCTTGGAACTCAGTCTGGGCCTCCCTTGTGGTGGTAGGGCCTGATGTCTTGAGCTATCACCTGCTGCCTCCCAGGGTGTGCATTAGCAGGAAGCTGGAAAAGGGAGCAGAGCCGGAACTCGAACCCTAGCACTCTCCTGTGGGTTGCCAGCATCCCAAGCAAGTTTGACCTCTGCCTGATGTTCATCCCTATTTCCTGCTGCCCCCAATTTTTCAATTCTCTTTCAGTGTTTATTTCCCCACAACAATAAAAACTCTAAGTTCAAAGCTCAGTAAATACTATTTATTTAATTACCAAGTGGGAACAGCTCCAAAATATGGACATGGCTCCTTTTAGAGTTTTTCATTTGTGGATAAATTGACACATCTCTACATACTGTTCACAAATTATGTTCATTCCGTCAGCAAATATAGAGGACAACAGAGTAGGAAGAACAGGGATTTTGCAGTAAGAAGACGGGAAATTAAACACTGGCTCTGCTGTTTGTTTACTGTATGGCTTCCTGCCAATTGCTTAGCTTCTCTCAAACTTACTTCCTGAATCTATGAAACAGGGGTTAAAACACATTTGCACTTACTTTAAAATGCATTCAGAAATAAGGTGGACTCATGGATGTATAAGATGTAGATGTGTGGATAGGTGCATAGAGATATTTTAACATTTGATAATGGTAGCTGTGGCATCTGGGTTAAGGGTATGTGTACCTGCATTGTAAAATTCTTTCAACTCTTCTGCATGTTTGATTTTTTCATAAGAAAATATCAGGGAAAAAAAAAACCAAACAGTATTGCAGGTTTGTTTTCAGGCCTAAACAGTGTGGGGTTTGTAATGTTCAGAGAAGAATATTTGGGGCCTTGCAGAATTCAGCAAATGCAAGCTGTTGTTGTCATTATTGCTGCTATATGCCTACTGCTGGAGGATTAATACCCCGCTTCCTCTCCTACGGGGGTGAAGGAGTGAGAGAACCCTCCCCCTCTGGAATTTCAACATTTAGGTCTGAGAAATAGTCAGGTAGTAGATGGATTCACGCAAGGAAAGGCACACACACTTATCATGTGCCTGGAGCATCACGGGACAATGAGAACCCAAGGACTAATGAGATGTAGAAGCCGAAGTGCTCTGTTTCCGGGGGAGACAGGAGTGGGTGGTGCAGGCCATTTTAGAGAAAGAATAAATGATTTTCAGGGGGCATGAACGGATCCGATGAACAGACAACAGCCTGGAAGTTCAACTGGGCTCTGTATGTGGTGTCAACCTGACTTTCCTGCTCGTTAATCTTCTGTTTTTTTTTTTTTAATTTTATTAGCAATAATTGCACATATTTATGGGCTACAGTGTGACATTTCAAAACCTGTACAGAATCAGGGTGATCACATAACTGTGGTTAGAGGCGCAGAGCTTCTTTGATTGGCTCATACCCTATAGACTAGGTTACTGCCTCTCTCCGTGCTAACACTAGGAACCTCTGCCTTTGATTTATCTCTGACTTGGTACACGTTATTCAAAATTCTCCTATTCACCACAATATCTTGTGTCCCCTCACCCCTTTGCCTCTAGTAATCACCATTCTGGGTTCAGAGTGAATTTTTATAATTTATTTATTTACCATAGGTTCCACATAAAAGGGAGAACGTGCAGTGTTGGTCTTTCTGTGTCTGGCTTAGCTCACTTAACATGATGTCCTCTAGTTCCATCCGTTTTGCTGCAAACACCAGGATTTCAATCCTTTTGTGGGTGAATAACACCCCATTGTGTTTATGCACCACGTTTTCTTTATTCATTCTTCTGATGATGGAGACCTTGGTTGAGTCCATGCCTTGGCTGTTAGGAACAGCAATGCTACAGTCAACAGGTGGAGCAGGCACCCCCCGACACAATGACTTCATGTCCTTTGGTCGTATACACACAGTTGTGGGATTGCTGGATTATATAACAGTTCTATGTTTAGTTTTTAAAGGAAACTCCACAGTGTTTTCGGTAGAGGCTGCATTAATTTACACTCCCACCAACAGTGTATAGGAGTTCCCCTTTCTCCACATTCTTGCCAGCATGTACTCTTTTCTGTCTTTCTGATAACAGACATTCTAACAGAGGCTAGGCGACATCTCATTGTGGTTGTCATTCCCGTTTCCCGATGGCTTATGATAGCACTTTCCCCCATGTATTTGTTGGTCTTTTGTGTTTATTCTCTTAAGAACTGTCTATTTAGATCTACTGGCCATTTCTTACCTGTATTAGTTGTGTTTTGTTGTTGAGTGTTTTGAGATCCTGATAGATTCTGGATATTAATCCTTTGTCAGATAAATAGCTTGCAAACATTTTTGTCCCACTCTGTCAGATGTCACTTCACTCTATTGATTATTTCCCTTGCCCTGAAGGAGCTCCTGTTCTGATTTTTTCCCATTTGTCTAGTTTTGCTTCTGTTGTATGTGTTTTTTTTTTTTTTTGGATCTTATCCAAAAAATCCTTGCCTGCACCAATGTCTTGAAGTGTTTTTGAGAATTTTAATCATGAAGAGATGTTGGATCTTACAGAATGCTTGTTCTGCCTCTGTTGAGATAGTAGGATTTTTGTTCTTCAATCTGTTGATGTGATTTGTTATGTTTGTTGATTTGTGAATGTTGAACCATCCTTGTAGCCCTGTGATAAATCCCACTTGACCTTATATATGATCTTTCTGATGTAATGTTGGATTCTGTTTGCTATTTTTTTAAAGATTTTATTTATTTATTTGAGAGGTAGAGTTACAGAGAGAGGGAGAGACAGAGAGAAAGGTCTTTCATCCACTGGCTCACTCCCCAGATGGACTCAATGGCTGCAGCTGGGCTGATCTGAAGCCAGGAGCCAGGAGCTTCCTCTGGGTCTCCCACTTGGGTGCAGGGACCCCAGCACTTGGGCATCTTCTACAGCTTTCCCAGGCCATAGCAGAGAGCCGGATCAGAAGAGGAGCAGCCGGGACTCGAGCCAGCAGCCATATGGGATGCTGGTGCTGCAGGAGGCTGCTTTACTGGCTATGCCACAGCACCGATCCCTGTATTTTTTTGTTTTTGAGAATTTTTACACCTGAGTTCATCAAGGATGTTGGTCTGTAGCTTCTTTTCAGTTGTGTCCTTGGTTTTGGTATCAGAGTAAAGTTGACCTCATAAAAAATATTTGGCAGAGTCCACCCTTTAAATATTTTGGGATAATTTGAGGAGTATTGAAGATAGTTCCTCTTTAAATGTTTTTTAGAATTCAGTTTTAAAGCAGTCAAATTCTGACTTTTCTTTGATGAGAGACTTTTAATTACTACTTCTTACTTGTCTGCTTAGATTTTCTATTTCTTCTTGCTTTAATCTTGATAGGTTGTGTGTATCCAGAAATTTATCCATTTATTCCATGTTTTCCACTTTGTTAGCATATAAAAATTCATATTAATATCCTATAATCCTTTGTATTTGTGTGGTATTAATTGTAATGGGTCCTTTTTATTTGCTAATAATATTTATTTGAGTTTTCCCCCTTAGTCTAGCTAAAGTTTTGCCCATTTCATTTATTTTTACAAAACAGATTTGCATTTTGTTGATCTTTTGTGTTTTTTAAAAGATTCAATTTTATTTATTTTTCTAAAGATTTCTTTATTTATTTTGAAAGAGTTACAAAGAGAAAGAGAGAGAGAGGGATATCTTTCATGACTGGTTACTCCCCAGTTGGCCATAACTGCCAACTCTGGGCCAGGCTGAAGCCAAGGCCAGCAGCTCCATTCAGGTCTCCACACAGGTGTCAGGGTCCTGGACATTTGGTCCATTTTCTGTTTTTGCTTTCTGGACAAGAAGTGGAGCAGCTGGGACATAACTTGGTGCCCATAAGGGATGCTGGCCACACAAGTTCATCTGGTTCTGCTCTGATCCTATTGTCTCTTGCCTTCTGCTGCTCTGGGGTTTAGTTTGTTCTTGCTTTCCCAAGTCCTTGTGATGCATCCTTAGACTGTGTATTTGGAATCTATTTTTTAAAAAAATGCATGCATTTGTTGCTATAAACTTCCTTCTTAATACTACTTTTACAGTTTTTGATGTTTCCATTGAATTTGTTTCAAGACATTTTTTATTTCCTTTTTAATTCCTTTAGTGATCCATTGGTCATTCTAGAGAATGTTGCGCAATTTCTGTGTGTTTGTGAATTTTCTATTGTTCTGGTTGTTGATTTCTGGTTTTTATTGCATTGTGATATTAAAAGATATATGGCATATTTTCAATTTTATAAATTTACTGACACTTGGATTTTTGGTCCAATATTTGATCTATCCTTGAAAACATTCCTTGTGCTGATGAGAGAAGTGTGTATTCTACAGTTGTTGCATGAAAAGCTCTGTAAATGACCGTTAGGTCCATTTGCTCAATAGTATGTTTCAACTCTGATGTATTTTTATTGATTTTCCATCTGGATGATCTGTGCATTGGACTATTTCTCTCCTTTTAGGTCTAATAGTATTTTCTGTGTATATCTGGGTGGTCTTGTGTTGGGTGCACATATATTTATAATTGTTATACTTCTTGCTGAATCAATCCCCTTATCAATATATGATACTCTTCTGTTTCTCTTTACAGTTTTTGATTTAAGTTTTAATTTTATATAAGAACAGCTACTTTCACTTGTTTTTGGTTTCCATTTGTGTGGTATAACTTTTTCCAACCCTTCATTTTCTGTCTATGTGTGTCTTTACCTGTGAAGTGAGGTTTTTGTAGGAAGCACATAGTTGAATCTTTTTTTTTAATCCATTTTTTATCTTTCAGCTGGGGAATTTTTTTTTGACAGGCAAAGTTAGACAGTAAGAGAAAGAGACAGGGAGAGAGAATTATGGACAGTGAGAGAGAGACAGAGAGAAAGGTCTTCCTTCCATTGATTCACTCCCTTAATGGCCGCTATGGCTGGCGCTGTGCTGATCCGAAGCCAGGAGCCCAGGTGCTTTTTCCTGGTCTCCCATGCTGGTGCAAGGACCCAAGCACTTGGGTCATCCTCTACTGCCCTCCCAGGCCACAGCAGAGAGCTGGACTGGAAGAGGAGCAACCAGGACTAATACCCAACACCCCCACCAGGACTAGAACCTGGGGTGCCAGCACAGCAGGCGGAGGATTAGCCAAGTGAGCCACAGATCTGGCCTGGGGAATTAAATCTATTTACATTCAATGCTAATATTAATCTCCAAGAACTGACTCCTGTCATTTTGTAGATTGGTTACTGATTGTTTTATATATTCTGGGTTTCTTATTGCTTGTCTTATTTATCTTTGCAGTTTGATGACTTTCTAAAATAAGATTGGATTCTCTTTCTCTTTTATGTACCTGCTTTGCTGATGAATTTTGTATGTGTTTTCATGATGGCTATTATAGTCAGTTTGCTTTTGATTTAGGATTTCCTTTAGGATTTCTTGTAGAACTGGTCAGGTGCTGATAAATTCTCTCAATTTTCACTTATTTGGAAAATATTTTATTTCTCCTTCACTTCTAATATAAATATTTTATTTTTCTTTAACCTCTAAAGGATAGCTTAGCTGGATATAATATACTTAGTTGTACTTTTTTTTTTTCTTTTTTTACTTAAATATATCATCCCATTCTCTTCTCTCAGTCTTCCCTGTTTGATGAGACCTCTGGCAGGGGATTCACAACAATTTGAACACCTCCTTAAACCATTAAGGTAGATAAGGGGACTTTAGAGAAAGTCCTTCCCTGCATTTGTTGTTCCCCAGGTGCTTTTAGTTTGAGGTCCAAGTGGCATATTTTGGGGTGTCATTTTCTGAACCCTAGTAGGGGAAACCATTGGAACTGTCCTAGAACAATGAGGAATTGCTGCAAAAAATAAAGCTAGTGTGTAGTTGGGAAGCTATAGGATCACAGAATGGGGAGGGACTGTGCCTGCATGAGAAATGATGCAAAATGACACAGAGTGGATGCATGGTGGCCTACAAAGGATGGGGAGCTGTTTAGAGTTGGCAAAGAAGGGCACTGGGGGTTAGCGTTTGGCATAGCAGTAAAGATGTTTCTTGGGATGCCCAAATCCCATAATGGAGTGCCTGGGTTCAAGTTCCAACCGCTTCTGACTCCAGCTTCTTGCTAATGCAAACACTGGGAGGCAGCAGGTGGTAGCTCTAGCACTTGGGTCCCTGGGATGCGTAAGGGAGGCTTGGATTGAGTTCTTGGCTTATGCCTTCAGCCTGGACCAGCCCCAGTTGTTATAGTTATTTGGAGAATGAACCAATGGATGGAACATCTCTCCCTCTCTCTCTCTGCCCTTCAAATATACAAAGACAAAAACATTTTTAAAAAGACATTGAACTTTGTTTAGTGGTCAACTTAAATGACATCCCCTTTGAGCTGGGGATGATTGAGGCTTTGTTTCCCACAAACATTTCCTGGAGTTTTAGCCACATCTTTCCAATGTGGATGTCATTCCATCTCCCCTTAGAGTTGAACTTGGTACCCCATCTTGGGGTGCAATGGACTTCTGTAATCTTTCACTCAGAGTGGAAACATGAGTGATTAGAGGATTGATCTTGATTTCTGAGTTCAGTCTTTTCAAAAAAATTATGTTTTTATTTTAAGCTTTATCAAGACATACTAGATATATAAAAATTGCACTTATTTAGTGTCTACATTTTGATGGATTAGACATAGGTATACACCCATGTGATAGCATCCCCACAATCAAGGCACCCAATATATCCATGACTGCCAAGAATTTCCTTGTGTTCCTCTTTTTCCTGTGTGTGTGTGTGTGTGTGTGTGAGAGAGAGAGAGAGAGAGATGAAAATCACCATGAGATCTATCTATCCTCTTAACATATTATGAAGTAAACAAAACAGTATTGTTAATTTGAGGTACTGTATCGGATAGCAAATCTCTAGAGCTTATGTGTTTGTATAACTAAAACCTAATACCCATTGGGAAACTATTCCACATTTCCTCTTGTCCTCACTCCCTGGGAACCATGGTTTATTTTCTCCCATGGGTGTAACTACTTTAGATACTTTGCTAGGTGGGATTTTCCTTCTCTGATTACCTTATTTCACTTAACGTGATGTCACCCAGGTTCACCCATGTTGTTGAAATGACAGAGTGTCCTTCCTTTAGACAGCTCAGTAATATTCAACTGTTGATATATGCTGCATGTTCTTTATCCATCCATCAGCTGATTCATGTTTGGGTTGTTTCCATACTTTTGCTCTTCAGCTCACAATGCGGCAGTGAACATGGAGAGCTGATGCATTCTCGAGATTCTATCTCAGTCCTTCTGGAGATATGCGTACACACACACACACACACACACATCATGTGATAGTCCTATTTTGAATTTTTTGAAGAATTCTCATACTATTTTCTGCAGTCACTTGACTATTTTACATTTCTGCTAATGGTGTACAAGGGTTCCAACTGCTCCATATTCTGGCCAACACTTATTTTTTAAAAATCAATAGTCATCCTAATAGGTAAGAGATGATAGTTCATTATGGTTCTTTTTTTAAAAAGATTTATTTTATTTTGAAAGACAGAGAGAGGTAGAGACAGAGAGAGAGAGAGGTCTTTTATCCGCTAGTTCACTTCCCAGATGGCTGCAATGGCCGGAGCTGTGCCAACCCGAAGCAAGGAGCCAGGAGCTTTTTCTGGGTCTCGCATAGGGGTGCAGGGGCCCAAGGATTTGGGCCATCTTCTACTGCTTTCCCAGGCCATGGTAGAGAGCCCATATGGGATGCCAGCCCTTCAGGCCAGGGCATTAACCCGCTGAGCCATAGCATCAGCCCCTCATTATGGTTCTTCTCTGTATGTCCCTGTTGTTGGGTGTACTGAACACCCTTTCAGAAATCTAGGAATTTGTCTGTCTTCTTGGGAGAAATGTCTATTCAAACTCTTTGCTCATCTGTCAAATGTGTTATTTGGTTTTTGTTTGTTTTTAATTATTTTTGCTCTTGAGCTGTGAGAGTATTTTGAAATTTATTTTGGTTGCCAGCTCCTAATTAGATGGATCGTTTGGAAATATTGTCTCCTGCTTTTAGACTTGGAACAAAACCTACTTCTTATTAGGATTTCATGGAGTCCAACACAGAAGCCCCTAGGAAGAAGTCCTGGGGAGCTAGACTGTCTGAAGGACTATAGGGGCAGGCGGTGGGGTGCGTTTTGTTTGCCTTTTGTCCACTCAATGGGAAGATTCGGTCTGATGGAATGAACAGAATTTTCTGTCGCAGATGAATGGTATTCTCGAAACAAAAGTGAATATATTCATTTCTTGTAACTGAAATAAGGGACTTCAACTTGCAGCAGACACCAGTCAAAATCTTCTTGGCTCAGGACGTAGCTATGGCCACATTTCAGTCATTCTCTCGATTACCTCCACGAATTTCCCTGTTTTGTGCCAGGCCTTGTGCTGGGAAGAGGACGCAAAACAGATCCCTGTTCCCCGAGAGTTCACAGGCTGGAGGGAGTGGCCGGGGCACACAGAGAAACGTCCATTACTGTGGACAGGACCGTCAAAGAGAGAGGAACAGGCACCTGGGATGCTCAGAAGACTCAGGGGAAGAATGAAAGGCCTGGGATGTACGGAGATGCTACAAAGTCACCTCGTGGGAGTGAAAATGGAAACGCCTTTACCTTGTTGCTTGTTTGTTTTCCTTAGAAAATTGTGAACAGGGAAGGCTTCAGACTTCCTCTTAAGCAAACAGCGTCAAACATGCCTAATGCAGCATTAAATCCTAAGGGGCTTTCAGAGAGATTCCACAGGGGTCCCGTTGCTGAAGAAGGGCTGGGGGAGCACTAACAGAGACGCAGCATTTACTGCATGCCAGCACTCACAGAACACAGTGCCTGTACCCCTCACTGCCCTCTTGGGACACCTCACGTGGAGGACAATGAGGCCCCAGGGGCTCGGGGGATTTTCTCAAGCCCTGTGTGAGAGATAGCTGGGATACAACCCCAACTTTTCTAGTCTTCAGCATCCATGCTCTCTCTTCCGGAAGTTTGCCTCCCGTTTCCAATGAGACCCATTTTATTTAGGGAGAAATGCTGGAATCTTGCAAAGAAGCTGGTGAACCCATGTCTTCTGTGGCTGCTTGGCAGGCCGGGACAGAGGTTTTGGACCTTGACCCTGAGCTGTGTGTTTCCTGGGGACTGAAGGGAGGAGGTAGAGGCACAGCCAACCCAGCTGGCTTTTCACTGACAGATCCCCTGGGGAGCACCTTCTAAAGTAGGCTGGAGTTAGAGCTCCATGACAGCTGTTCTCTGTTCCTGGCAATGCTTCTGAAGAGACTTGGGTGAACAGTAGTTAGAGAATCATTGCATCAGTTGCGATGTACCCTTAGCTGCCTCTTGGCGTGGCTTTGCCTAAAGATAGGGGATTGCTGCTGGGTGGCTATGAGCAAAGATCCTGCCCTGCCAATTACCCTCCACTCCTTAGAGGATGTCTGAGGTTGCTTTATAACTAAATGGCTCTAGATAAACTGGATGTTTCTTCCAACTACCTCCCCTTCCCCAAATCTAAACGAGGGATTGCAATGCCTTGGTGGGCTCTGCTGGAAAGAGAGATGCCCAAGCTCCCCAATGAGTGAGTGAGAGGGAGGAGAGTCTGGCTGACTTGCTCTAAAGAACGGGGCATAGAAGGAGACACAACCAGGAGAAAGGAAACACCTCTCCTGCATAGTAACCCTACCCAGGAGAGAAATGGGGCCAGATCTCATCTCAGACCGTGATCAAGGACTGGCTGAGCCTCTGTTCTGTGGGGGAGCTCTGACAGGGGGTGTAGGGGGGCCTCTCTGGCATGGTAAGAGGGTGATACAAAGCAGTCCTCCTCTGCGCAATTATCTCTGCTCCAGGAAGTGCACCTGGATCTACAGGGTCATGGTGGCTGGGGAAGGGCTAATGGGGCCATTTGGTTCTGTAAGAGCTCTTCCCTCTGGTCGTGCAGATTCTGCCTAGAATCTGCAGGGCAGTTCTTGTACTCTTTTTTAAAAAAGATATAACAGGATGGCCTTCATCATCAATTTCATTCCTGGTTATTTATACTGGAGAACAAAAACTCATGTTCACTCGAAAACTTGTACACAAAGGCATGCAGCAGCTCTCTGCATAACTGCCACACTGGAAGCAGCATGAGCATCTTTGCACAGGTGAGTGGGTAAGCAAGCTGCAGCTCATCCACACGGCCACACACTACCCAAGCAAGAAAAAGGCACCGGCTGTTGATGCGTCACCGAGAATCTATCTTAAAGGCATTGGGCTGCATGCAAGAATCCAGCCTTGAACAGTCATGCTCTGTATGATTCCAATTCAGTGATGTTGGAAAAGACAAACCTGTAGTGAGAGAGAACAGACCAGCGGTTTCCAAGGTGTAGGGAAGGGAGAGTACTCTACAGGGCATTAGGTAGGAGCTTTCCTGGGGTGATGGGCTCTTCTGTACCTGGACTGAGGTGGGGGTTGCCCAGCTGTTTACCTGTGTTGCAACTCACAGAACTGTATTTTAGGGGTGAGCATTTGGCACAGTATTTAAGATGCTGCTTTGGTTGCTACATCCCATGTCAGGGCACCTGGGGTTGAGTCCTGCCTCTGCTTCCGATTTCAGCTACCTGTTAAATTAACACTTTGGGGAGGCAACAGGAGCTGCCACCACCTGGGTGACCTGGCTAGCCTAGTCCAGGCTGTTGTGGGTGTTTGGGAGAGAAAACTAGCCAGAGGAGGATCACTGCCTACCTGTTTGTCGCTTTCAGATGAATAAAATAAATAAATAAAAAACTCTACGCTAAAAGCAAAAATCAAGTTCATGGTCCGATAACTTTAAAGGAAAGTTAAGAAGTGTATCAGGGTGGGGTCATATTCAACAGCTGCTTCATACAACCTATGCAGCTGTGTTGGTACACTTCCGGTTTGCTGTCCAACAGTTAACACTTGGGAGCATAGGTCATTGACATTCTTAGAAAGGTCAAGTGAAGTCACACACCAGGTAACCATCAGAGAGCATACTTACCCCAACCTGGAAGACCAATCGCTTGGCAGGGCCTATTGATGCAATCTCAAGATACAGTAAATGCTAGATGTGTGAGGCACAGCTGGTGTCACAAGACACACTGTCTTACAGGGAGTTTATTTTTAATAAGTACACTAAACTGTCGAGATGTTAAATGAGTGACATGGTAATTTAGCATTACTATCGAGTATTCTGTTGTGTGTGTGATACTCGCATGTGACTGGCAGTGTAGTAGGTGTGAATACACCACACACACATACACACACACACACACACACACACGAGCCTTATGACCTTAGGACATTTATGATGTCACTGGGTGATTTTTTCAGCTCCGTGATATCTTATGGGCCTGCTGTTGTACAAGGATATTTCAGAACATCCATGTGAAATGGAAACAACAGGAGTTGCTTTTGATGCAAACATTTTTAAAATTCATGCACAAGAGGAGTCTTCAAAAGTTCATGAAAATCAGTGTGAAAAAGCTATGCATAGCTTTTAAACTTTGTGCACAGAAATAAACAGATCTGACTTCTATGTTTCCATGAGCTTTTTGAAGTTCCTTTGCCCATGCTGCCCACTGTTGACTGATGAGTCCTTGTGCAGTGCATGACGGCAGAGGGCAACGAGCCTTCGCCTAATGCTGATGTCATTTCCCTCTGTACCGCTGTCAAGGTGCCAGCAGGAGCTACCGGAGCTGCTGGGACGTCTTATGGCAGAGCAGATGGAGTTGCTGAGAGCAGTTTCTTGGAGTAGCTCTGCGAGGGGGGCCACCTGCTATCTACTTATTGGAGCTTAGCCCGTCTCTGACCAGCCAGGGTGCAGCATTGGAGGGAGCTCTCCACACCTTCATCCGGTCACATCCCTTCCTTCTCTGCTTCTAAGCCATGCCTGCCCGCCCTCCCTCCCCTTCTCCCTGAGAAAAATGTGGTATCATCTCCCTGTAAACCAGTGATTTTCAGTCTCATCTTCAGTAGAATCACCTGGCAACTTGGAAAGCATCCCAACACCCAGGCCAGCTCCCATCCCAATTAACTGAGACCCTCTGGGGGAAGGATACAGGCATCCGTAAAGAATAAACTCCCGGGTATTTCTGATGTGCAGCAGTGATGGGACAATACTGCACAGGTGAAAACACAGCCATTTGGCCCCCCTGGGAGCCAGCTCCCGCTCTGACTCACCCTGAGCAACTGCCTTGCTTTGGGGTGTCATCTCTTACTTGTTTCCTTTGTCCAGTGCAGTGGGCTTCATGTCGTCACCATCATCCCTCTTTGCTCAGCCCACTGGTGTTGTGAATAATCCAGCCCAGCTTTTAGACTCAGCCCTCCCTCCAGATGTTGCCTCTCAGAAGCCTAGTGTAGAGCCCTTGGGAGAGAAGGGGACCAGGCATGTAGGAGGTGGGCCCCTGTCTCAGCTTCCTCATGGCTTTGGGGTGCTCCTCTCTGCCTTTGTACTGTTGGTAAACTTTGCCCCTGAGCTCTTGCAGCACCGTGTCCCCTCCACTGCTGTGACTGCTGCCTCTGTGTGTGTGTGTGTGTGTGTGTGTGTGTGTGCCTTGTGCCTCGCTAGGTGAGTGTTGGGGGAATCACTTCCGGACTTGAAGAGGGCCGTGTCTGACTCATTCTGTTTCTTCATGTCCAGCCCCAGGCCAGCAACAGAATGGGCATTCTCTCAAGTGTTTAGAAGCGAAGTGTTAGCACTTGATCAAATTCTCATCATCTTCATCATCTGGGGCCCTGGACTCTGCTTCTTGTGCCCTGTGTGGCCACGTGAGCCATAGGCTGGTCCTGGGAGTCCTGAGTGCCTCAGAACCTTCCAGTTGCACCTCCTCCTGGCTGTGGGTGCTACTCCTACACATTCTGTAAGATTCCGGTCATTAACTGCCCCCTTGACGGTCTTTATTTCTCTCCTCCTCCTCTTTCCCGAGCACCAAGTCTTTGGGGAACAGAGCTGGAGTGATGGAGGAATTCATTCCCCAAGTAGTATTTAACTGGCCGTAGGAACTCTGTCCTTGCCTCCCTCCCTCCCACATCTCCTATCCTCTCTGAGCTCACTGTCCGGTGTAGGTAAATGAATAAGTTGCAAAGCTGCCCATGGAGTATCACAGGAGAGCTCTTCGGGGTAACAGAAGGAAGCCCTGTTTCAGTGGATGTGAGTATGGGGCAAGAATTGTATGCACGGATGGAATTCAAGTAGGGTTTTGAAGGATGAAGAGTGAAGCAGTAGACAAGTGGAAAATGCTTGCTACATGGAAGACACCCTGCTAGGCAATTGCATACCTGTTTAGTGGGGCACTGGTCTGGTTTCTTTCTGGTTCCTTGTCATCATCTATGCCCTTAAATTTGGAATGAAAAAGCAAGAGATAGAGGATGTCAAATGAAATTCTTATTTATTCCCCTTCAGGTGAAGGTGGTTGGGCAATTACAATTCAGGCAGAAGGCTTTATTAAACTAATATTTGATGAACTTTCAGCAGGGACATCCAAGGAAAGACTAATTCACAGATTTTCCAGGTTGACTTCTCTTAGTTTTTATCTCAACCGTACAATCTACGAAGGCATTCTTTGTGCAGGAAACAAACCCCGGCAGGCTTGGGAGTTGGCTTTCCCAGGTGAGCATTAACTGAAACAAACATCTGTCCTTTCATCAGATAGCAACGGTGGTCACAACAGCAATGGCAGATGGAACCCACATCGGCCCCCAACACAAAGGATGAGATACACGTGTGAAGCTGAGGGCACTGAACTTGGTGGATGATCAGATGTGAGGAACAATGGAAAAAGAGGGGCCCAGGGTGGTCTCTTGTCTTGCATAATGGCATGGAGTGAGGCACTGGTGTGGGGCCATTCATTGCACTGGGGTAGCCCATTCTCCAGAGCACACTGGTGGGAGACTGGAGGCGGTGGTTTGGAAACAGGTAAACCCAAAGATTGTTGAGACCTAGGAAGTAGGAAGCCCAAAAATTTCTTGCAGGTCTTTGGGAGATAAGGATGGTGTCATAATGTTTTTTAGTTGCAAACAGTAGTCACAATTATGCATCTACACTGAAAAGATACCAGATTTTGTGGTGAGATACCTACCAAGGCTAGCTCATGAAACTCCAAAGCTTAGGCCAAAGGGGATGTATTGGGCAGTTCTTGGGGGGGGGGGGTTCCTAGTGCCAGCAACTGATGTTTCATAGAGAGTTGGCACTCAGCCTGAGCTCTCCTTCCTTCTTCCACATCTTACTTGATCTCTTCCCATAAGCAGCCTTGCACACTTCCATGTGGATACATCAACTTACACATCTACACTCTTTATACTCTTCACAAATGGCCATTTCTTGGCTATCCCTTGGGTTAGGGAAAGAGACTCAAAGATCCCTGGGAAAGAACTTGGGTTTGGACAGTGGTTCCAGATCACGGTTCCAGATACTCAGGGCATGGTGCAGACATGAGGCCGAGGTGTGGGCTGGGTAAGGCACCCTGCCCCACGGGGAGGGCTGTGGCCAAAGGAGAACTGTATAGGGACTCTGAAGTGCAGGGCCCAGGTTACAGACACCACTTGCCCAGGTCTAAGACAGTACTGTTTGAAACTACACTGACCAGTACAGGAACCATTAGCCATGTGTGGCTGTTTCCACTAAAATTCTGTATTCATTTCCCACCCATGACCTTGAAAAACATTTACCTGTCCCAGACTGTCTCTTAATCTAAAAAAAACAAAACCAAAATCCCGCGAGGAGTGTGAGGAGGACTGAAGGAGACCACGTGGGAAATGTCCAATGTCCATCGCGGAGCAGCTGAGTTGTCAGGGCAGCGGCTTTCCTCAGCTTCAGCAGGTGCTGGGGAAACAAGTGCTACAGGAAGACAGAGCCCTTTCTTCTTCAAATGCTCAGAATCAGAGAAAACTGTCATAAAAGCAGATAAAAGTCACTCTCACACTAATGATTACAAACCTACGCCGAAAAGGCAACTCATTTCGGTGCAAGATCTCAAGGCTTAGCTAATTACATAAAAATAGTGACTCCAGGGTCAATATTTTTGTTTGAGGGAGAAAAATAATTCCACATGCACCTAGGACTCATTGTTTAAGTGTGGGGAGTGTATTCTCTGATTATGTAAAACAAAGAGATAAAGGAAAAATCCATTAGACACTTAAGCTTCACACTTAAATAGCTAGATCTGTTTTCTTATAAGCACTGCTTTCAAGATTTAAAAAGAAAAAAGGCACGTTTCTGAAAATGTGCTATCTTAAAGCGTAAAGTTAAGTGCCCTTGGCTAAGGGCCTTCCCCCTCCTGCTCTGTGGCCTTGCAAAGTCTCCTCCCCTGGGGGACAGAGGACAGGGTCAGAAGGGTCTAGAACCTTCTGGTGATACTGGAGTCTATGAAGAATTCAAAGAATCTTTTAATATAATTACTTATTTTTTTTTAAATCAAAGTAGTTTGCTTTATCTGTGATGCATTGCTAGGGCTTAGACAGGTGTAATAGGTCTCCTGTGTATGGGCGAAGCCTTTTGTGCCTTTTGCTGGGAAATGTAGGAAGCAGATTTTCTTCTGCTTTTTGTCCCATCACTGATGAAGCAAAACCTCGAGAGACCATGCAATAGAATGAACACTTCTGGATTAAAGGAGACGCCTGAGTGCTTCCTGGACAGAAGCTTTCTAACGCTTCACCATAATGCATTCACTGCCCCACGGACTCAACAATAGGTACTGAGCCCAGGTGATGTCCACCGAGCCGACTGCAAGGCAGAGAAGAGCACAGTTCTGTAGGCAGCGTATCAGAGGGTGACAGCGTCCTAACAAAAAGTAAGTTGAAGGTGCGCAGATCAAGCGTGCTTTAGGAGAGGAGGCAGGTGTCTCAGATCGGGGGTCAGGGGAGGCTTCCTTCAGGAGATGATGTGGCAGCAGACGCCGTGACGGAATGAGCAAGTGAACCTGGTGACGCTGGTGCAGGTATGGTCTGGGCGTCATCGCTAAAACGAAATCCTGGGGTTGAGAAAGACTTCACAGGTTTGAAGAACAGAAAGGCAGATGTGGCTAGAGCTAGAGCTGGAGAGTTGAGCAGGACAGAAGGAGGGCGGTGAGGCCTGGGAGATGACCAGGAACTGACTAGCTCCTGTGATCCAGGAGCCAGATCCAGGATGATGATTGTGTTTTTAAATAAAGTTTTATTGGCACTGTGATGGCCACACATGTTCATCTGTTGTCTGTAGTTGTTTTTAAAGATTTATTTATTTGAAAGGCAGAGTTACAGAGAGGCAGAGGCAAAGGGGATGGGGGCAGAGAATCTTCCATCTGCTGGTTCACACCCCAAATGGCCACAATGGCCAGATCTGGGCCAATCTGGAGCCAGGAACACAGGCTTCTTCCCAGTCTCCCAGGTGGGAGCAGGAGCCCAGGCGCTTGGCCATTTTCTACTGCTTCCCTACGCCGTAAGCGGAGGGCTGGATCAGAAGTGGAGGAGCCAGGACCCAAACCGATGCTCCTATGGGTGCTGGTTGCTTCACCCCACTACACCACAGCCCTGGCCCCTGCACTTGTTTTCACACTACAGTGGAAGGGGATTGGTTATGACAGAGACCTACAGTCTGCAAAGCCTAGAGCATTTACTATCAGATCTCTACAGAGGAAATTTTCTGTCTCTAGCTTAAATTATTATTCCACCGCTCTGTCTTGAACTATATCCCCTTGTTTTTAACCTTGCTATGTCATTATCATATCTAATCAAGCAGAACATATCCAGATATTTTCTTATACAAAGCAGCCACCTGTGTGTCTTACACGGCAAGCTTAATTTTTCTTGATAGAATGTGAGGGCTTGCATTTTTGAATCTATTCTTACCAAGGTATATCTTGCTGTCCATTGTCTCTCTCCTCCTTTCCCTCTGCTTATCATCTTGATTGACTCCATTCTTTGGATTGAACACCTTTCTTTCTTTCTTTCTTTCTTTCTTTCTTTCTTTCTTTCTTTCTTTCTTTTTTAAGGTTTATTTATTTATTTGCAAGTCAGAGTTACACAGAGAGAGAAGGAGAGGCAGAGAGAGAGAGAGAGAGAGAGGGGTCTTCCATCTGCTGGTTCACTCCCCAGTTGGCCATCATGGCTGGAGTTGAGCCGATCTGAAGCCAGGAGCCAGGAGTTTCCTCCAGGTCTCCCACATGAGTGCAGGGGCCCAAGCACTTGGGCCATCTTCTACTGCTTTCCCAGGCCACAGCAGAGAGCTGGATCGGAAGTGGAGCAGCCAGGACTGGAACCGGCGCCCATATGGGATGCCAGCACTGCAGGCGGTGGTTTTACCTGTTTCACCACAGCACTGGCTTGAACACCTTTCTATAATTCCCCATTCCCTCTGCAATCAGATGTAAACACAGTGTATCTATTTGCAACCAGGTTGATTTTGCAAGCTTTTTTTTTTTTTTTTTCCTGGCTGAATTATGTAATCATTCTCAGGCAAAAAGTTGCTGCCTGGGAGGTGACTGTCTGAGCTCGTTTCCTGCGCCATCGGTTTTTCTGCACAGGCTCCACCACTCCACGCCTACATTTTGGGCTGCTCTGTTTGCCTCACATCCTCTATGGACTTTGCAACTGGGTCCTTGCACAGTGTCTTGAATGCAGAACGTCCCAGTCTCCCAGCCTCCCTCCCTTGGTTTAAAGATTCTTGGCCTTGCTTTTGTGATTACTAATCAACCACTTACTAAAATTGACTCACTGCATTGAGGGAGTGGTGTGGCTGGCTGCATAGGTTCTGATCACAATTCTGGTGAGGTCATTTGTTTGCCCAATCAAAACTGTCTCGATGTGCAGTCTCGTCTTGGGAGGTTTCCTTTCCTGGGACTCTAGCCCATGCAGAAAGTAACCACCATTTGTGAAGTAGGCGGGCTTACAGGTTAAAACTGGTCAGATTGTGAACTGGAAGACCACGCCTTCACCACGCCCCTGTGTGACCTCATGCCCCTACCTGGCCACACCTGGGTGCCCACCAGCCAATCAGGTTAGTTAACCACTCCCCTTTGAAAGTGGGTTAAAAGCCGGGCCATGTGTGGCCCGGCCAGCTCTTCTTCCCTGGCCTCTTGCTAGGAAGGGGCTGGCTGTAGCCCTGTGCCTCCTCGGCACATGGCCTTCGGGCCATGTGCTCTAGGCTTCCTGGCCTAGATGTTCATCCACGTGGCTGGTTCCTGGTGCTCGGTATGAACCCCTAATTACCTCTCTCTCTTAAGAAAAGCTCTCACTCTCTTATGTATCTTTCTCACTAAATAAAAGCTTAAAACGTACCATGCTGCCTCATTTATCTGTGCTGGTATTTAGAAGTCTTCTCAAAATATTAGGCAAGAACCCTCTTGGGCTTATTAATATCGGGATTTAGTAATAAGCCCGTGGTGAAATCGAAAGGCACCCCAAATTCCGGTAGTACATGTGACACCCCGGATAGCATTTCTAGGGAACTTTAAGGGGCCACATTCCAGTGTAAAATTTAGGGGGTCTTGTCCAATTTCATTTGCATGTGCCCCCAAACTGACTGAAACCCACTGTGTCTCAAAAAAAAGATCCACAGCCTCTGTGGTTTCGCTGCCACCTGCAGCGCCAGCATCCCATAGTGGTGCCAGTTAGTGTCTCGGCTGCTCCACTTCCGATCCTGGGAAAGCTGTAGAAGACCACCCAAGTGCTTGGGCCCCTGCACCGGCATGGTGTTGCATCTACTCATCAGCCAAAATAGAATATTACAAAAACCGGTGACAGTCACACATGAATTTAATTGTAAATGAGAGGCAAGATGACCAATCAGGACCGATACTCCTTACCAGAGTGCAGCCCCCAACAGCCAGTTACACAGCTTTTTATGGTGTTCTGTCCACTGGTATGCAGTGAACAATAATAAACCCAAGATATGGTTGGAAGATAACAGTGCAAGGCACACTTCTGTCAGCTTAGGCAGAGCACTTGGGGTGTGTCCTTTCTCAGTTCCTTGGAATTTGGGCCCTCATAGCTTCACAAGATACACCCTTCGCCTTTAGCAAGCAAACCTCGAGATCTGCAATTAGCTTTTAGCCACAGTCACTCCATTTTGATTTTGACTCTGCAGTGGGAGGCATGGAAGAAACTCCTGGCTCCTGGCTTCGGATTGACCCAGCCCTGGGCCTTGGCGGCCATCAGGGCAGTGAACCAAGGGTTGGAAAATCTCTTTCTCTCTGTCTCTGCTTCTCCCTCTCTGTACCTCTACCTTTCAAATAAATAAGTCTTTAAAAAAGAAAAGGAAAGAACACAGCATCACTGACTAAAGGAGGACCATAAGCACTGCTGACCAACCGGGGACCTGGACTTGCACCTCACATGCACCTCACTGCGGCCTCAGCCCATCAACACCTTCGCCCTGACCCTTGAGGAGCCAGGGAACTAAGTCCTAGCTACAGGGCTCTTTGCTCTGAGCGGGGCCACACACAGGTGTCTGTCATTGGCTTTCTGCTTCTCTAGCAACTCCTTAACCAATTTTGGGAGTTGCTTTATCAGTTTCACCTTCTGGAATCTGTCTCTCTGGGATCCTCTGGCCTCTCCCACTGCACAGGTGCCCTGTATGCCTGTGGGCACTGCCCCCCACCCCATCTCCCTTCACTCTGCCTTCTCCCATTTGCTGCGCTGTCTCCCTCTTTCTGTGCCTGCCACCTCTTTTGGCAATAGCCCCTCTATCAAGTAGATTCCTCTCTCAAGCAGGGTGCACATTTCTGAAAATATCCTTAGGCTATAGATTTCAAGACTAATGATCTCTCTACACAAGCAGTCCAGAGCAGTTTTTTTTTCTTAAGGTTTATTTTATTATTTGAAAGTCAAAGTTACAGAGAGAGAGGTAGAGCCAGAGAGAGAGAGGTCTTCCATTCTGCTGGTTCACTCCCCAAATGACCGCAACGGCCAGAGCTGAGCTGATCCAAAGTCAGGAGCCAGAAGCCTCTTCCAGATCTCCCCCATGGGTGCAGGGGCCCAAGGACTTGGCCCATCTTCTACTGCTTTCCCAGGCCATAGCAGAGAGCTGGATCAGAAGTGGAGCAGCTGGGACTTGAACCGGCACCCATATGGGATGCTGGTGCTGCAAGCTGGGGCTTTAATCTGCTGTGCCACAGCATCAGCCCCATGCAGTATTTACACCTGATCTTTGGAGGTGACAATTTCCTGGCTGGAAGCTTGAGAGATGGTTTTTCCTCCAATGCGCCAAAGTGTCAAAACCCAGTGTCTTGGCCTTAGTCTATTTTTATCCACAGTGTCAAGTTTAGGGTGGATTCTGTCCACCCTGAGTCTCCTGGGAAATTTTCTTGAATTATTCTCCATGAAAATTTTCCTCTTTGTCTTTCCTTTCTCTTATTATTTGAACCCTGAATCTCCCAGACCTCTCTTAAAAACTGCTTTTCCTCTCTTTTTTTTTTCTCTCCTGGGGTGAGGTGTGGGGAGGAGGAGTTCCCTTAACTTTATCTGCCAACCTTTCTATTGAGTTTCTAATTTTGCTTTCCTCAAGATCTCTTTGTTCTGTTTCTTTTCATAGCATCTAATTTCCATACGTTTGCATGTGTTTCTGAGGGTATTAGTGTAGCAAATGGCATGGAGGTCTCCACCAGCTAAAGGAACTGGGAACTTCAGAAACAGAGCATCTGATAAGGGAGTGGGAGTAGGAGGGCCAGTGGGGGCAGGAGGGGTGAGAACATAGGAAGGGAGCAGATGCCGGTGCCAGGACTGATGGATTTTGGAGGCAGTGATGGGTAAAGAGATTGTTTAAAGAAATCCTGCTTGGTTCTGTGCCAGGCAGTCTTGGGACACAGATCTACCTGACTGCCCAAGGTTTCTGAGCTGTACTTATTTTTCTTCTGGATGTAAACCCAATGCTCAGGCTGCCTTTAAGGGCAGGACACTCTTATTTGGAGTGTGTGGAATTGTCTAGAGGGATTTAGTTTCACCTGGAACCTCAGTTAGGAAGTCATTCTGGAGCCCATGCTGTGGCATAGTAGGCTAAGCCTCCACGTGCAGTGCCTGCTACCTAAATGGGCGCCTGTTTGAGTCCCAGCTGCTCCTCTTCCGATTCAGCACTCTGCTATGGCCTGGGTAAGCAGTAGAAGATGGCCCAAGTCTTTGGGCCCCTGCACCCACGTGGGAGACCAGGAAGAAGCTCCTGGCTCCTGGTTTTGGATTGGCCCAGCTCCGGCCATTGTGGCCATTTGGGGAGTGAACCAGTGGATGGAAGACCTCTCTGTCTCTCCCTCTCCCTGTCTAACTCTACCTCTCAAATAAATAAATCTTAAAAAAAAAAAAAAAAAGGAAGTCACTCTTCACTGTGTAAGGGGTGGAGCCCAGCCCTCCTGGTCAGTCTCAGAGCAGCTTTGTCCAGGTTGGACAGTGAACAGCAAATTGGTGTGGGCAAGCAGAGTAGCCAGTTCTAGGCCATCATGAAGTAGCTCAGGGCATCTTGCAGAGGGTGTTGGAGTGGGCAAAGCTAGGAAGTGATTTAGAACAGTGCCCCAAACTGGTAGGAGGAGTGGCCACAGAACTCTCAAATCTGCATCTGATATAGGCAGGCAGATAGGGTAAAATTGATTAGATTTGTGAGCTGTAAGACTGCGCCTTCACCAAGCCCCCTGATCTCATGCCCCTACCTGACCATACCTATCTTGAACCAGTGCTCATATAGGATGCCAGCACTGCAAACAGTGGCTTTACCTGCTATGCTGCACAGTGCCAGCCCTCAGAACGTATGTCAACACATAGGTCACATGTGCTTTCCTAGCCTTGCTTTTGTCTATCTGAACTCTCATTCATTACTCCATCAGGAAAAGGAACCGAGGCAAGCTAGCCCCTGTGGAGGGGCCAGCTGTCCACTCCCTCCATTCAGTGAGCTTGAAATCAGAAAAGACCCCCTAAAATTTACCCTGAAATTGGCCCCTTAAAGCTCCATAGAAATGCTATCCAGGGTGCCACATGTGCTACCAGAATTTGGGGTGCCTTACGATTTCACCACGGGCTTATTACTAAATCCCGATATTAATAAGCCCAAGAGGGTCCTTGCCTAATATTTTGAGAAGACTTCTAAATACCGGCACAGATAAATGAGGCAGCATGGTACGTTTTAAGCTTTTATTTAGTGAGAAAGATACATAAGAGAGTGAGAGCTTTTCTTAAGAGAGAGAGGTAATTAAGGGTTCATATCGAGCACCAGGAACCAGCCACGTGGATGAGCATCTAGGCCAGGAAGCCTAGAGCACATGGCCTGAAGGCCATGTGCCCTGGAGGCACGAGGCTACAGCCAGCCCCTTCCTAGCAAGAGGCCAGGGAAAAAGAGCCCTAGGCTTTTAATCCACTCCAAAGGGGAGTGGTTAATTAACCTGATTGGCTGGTGGGGACCCAGGTGTGGGTAGGTAAGGGAATGAGGCCACACAGGGGCATAGCAAAGGCATCAGGTAGGGGCATGAGGTCACACAGAGGCGTGGTCTTCCAGTTCACAAATCTGATCAGTTTTAACCTGTATGCCTGCCTACTTCAAGCTGACGTTAGAAATAGCTGGTTTGCTAGCAAGAAGGCAGGGCAAGGACACGTCAAGCTCAAGGAGGGAGGCTGGGAGACTGGGGCCTGATGGTATCTAGCACCGGCATTCAAGGCTCTCTATAGGGGTTTGTTTTCAGAAGGGTCCAAAGGCGATTGAGCCCATAGGAATTCCGAGCCTGCAGGGCTGAGGGCGCACTCAGGGCCACACTAGGAGAAAGAGGTGCCTCAGAAGCAAGAGGTTGTAACCCAGGCAGAGTGTGGCAGCAAACCTGGAAATTGAAGAAGCCAAGAAGAAATCACTGGACCACAAGAGATTCAAAGAGAAGCAATCTCATAGCTGTACCTAACCTAGATTTCACCAGATGCTTAGTAAGAAGACAAAGGAAATGAGTATCAGAACTCTTCTGAGAAGGGCTCACAGCTACTATTTATGGGTATTCCTAAGCGTGGCCTCTTTCCCAGAGACGGTGCACAGATGGTTGGCTGTAGGTCAAGAAAGAGATCAGGGCTGCTCGCTCTTCGTTGTCTTGTGCACATGCTCACCCTGGTTCTGCTTAGTCCAGAGCAGGCGCAGGGTGTTGCTACGGGAGAAAAGATTACCTCGGTTCTCTGTCTCACACAGAAGAAGAATTTCCAAGTGGACAAGGCAGAGAGAAAAGCAAGATGGATTGTATAAAAGCAAGATTTATTTAGGTCTGAGACCTCCGGGTCACTCTGCCTCTAAGAGAAGTGAAACCCAAAGGGCTGCTGGTGGTGGTGGTGGTGGGGTCCAAGCACAATTTTTGGGAAGAAAAAAACTTGACAATCAGCTTGACATTCAGTGACAAGGTGAGAACAAAACCCATCAAAAGACCTGATTGGAATCTTATTTGCAGAGGGGGCGGGATAGGGAACTTGCTTTTACAGCGAACTGTGAACTCAGAGTGTAGAGTGGATCACCACTCCCTTGCTATTCTCATGGTAGAGCTGGGAGCTCCCCAGGAGTGGGGCAGGCACCTTTGACCTTGCTAATGGTAACTTCTGGGGTTGCACCCTCTGTTTCCACCAGGACCAACCTGCCTGCCTGCCTGATAACCCCTCTGACTCCTCAAAGTGCTTTTACAAGCTCATTGGCTTCACAAGGCCTCAAACTAAAGTGCTCACCTGCAAAATAGTACTTACAGTATGCTTCTCTTCTTAAGAGTTTTCCTTATAGATTTACTCCTGGATAGCTGAGTATTTGCATTAAAAATGACAGGAAGTACAACATTAAAAAATACAACATATTAAGATGACTGAAGTTACACTTCAGCAAAGTCCATGGAAATGCATATTATGAAAAAACACTATGCATGGCTTTTAAAATATCTTTGCTCCAAAATAATTCTTTTCATTCCATTTCCTGTGAACAGTTCTGAAGTGCTCTCATGTCTGCCAGCAAATCTGCCTTTTCTAAGTGTAACGAGATGAAGAGTTACTATTTCCCGAACAGCTACGGTCACCTTACTGACACTGTGCTGGGTACCTCATAGGCATGGTCCCGTTACTTCCTCACAGTGCTCCTTCCTCTAACTGTGCCCATTCTTCAGATGAGCAAACCTCCTTGCACACATCAGCTCATGGAAATGTCACCGGAGAAGAAGTCCTTGTCTTCATGCAAGAAAGAACTCCATGAGACAGAGAGCAGTGGAAAGCAAAGTATCAAAGTTTATCAGGGTAGGGACTTCTCCAGACAGAACCTGAGAGAGAATGCCTAGGTCATGTTTAGGCTGGGTTTCTAAGGGGGTGGGTCTTGCCTTCCTGCCTTTTCTCTCCCCCTCTCCTCCTTCTCCTCCAAACAAAGCACTTCTTGGGTGTAAATAGGAAACAAATTCCTCTCTGAGTTTTCCACTGAAGCTGTCAGACAGAGGGAGGAGCATTGGCCAAGGAGCTTCTCTCTAGGGTGCCCGCCTTAGAGGAAGGCTGTTTATCAGGCCAGGTGGAAGTGGCAGGACCCCCTGGAAGGTCATCAGGGTCTGGGCAGGACTCTGAAGTGCAGATACTGGCCTGCACCTGGAAGGTTATGGGGTGACTTTGAAATGCGGATGCTGGACTGCTGTAGATGTCAATTTCCTTAGGCCCTTCTCACACACAGGGGTTAATTCCTGACTTTCTACCTAACAGAATTACTAACAATTGCTAAAACTCCAGCAGCTGTTATTTTTTATGGATTCTTGACTGTTTTTCAGATCCTTTTGAAATGTGTCCTAAGGACACTATACTCACATACAGTTGTTCATTATAGACTTAGCCTGGCCTCTGATGATGCTGTGTCTTCTAAAATGACAGTAAGAGATACACTTGTGGGTGGCACGGCATGGAGGGGATTTACATGTGTCTGTGATTCTCTCAGGCTGGGCAGGAAATACAGCGCACTTTTGTCGTTTGATTTTCCTATGCCCTTTTGTGTAGCTGGATATTTTGGTCCTTGAATAGAAAATGCGATTTAATAAATGATCCCTCTCAAAAGCCAGTGTTTCCGTGGCATGTCAGCAAGGAGAAAATCCTTAGCACTTTTTAAAGCAAAACTGCAGCAGACGGTTCTGGCAGCATTTGGAGCCCAGAGCTCTAATCTCAGGCTTTGAAAAGGAAGCCAGGAAAATGCTCTTCAGACTCGAGATCTCTGCTGGGGTGAGCCTCACCGTGTGTTATCGCGGCTCTCCAGAACCCGAGGGGTCAGTCGCCCCTGTGTCTGCAGCAGGTGCAGCCGCGCTTTGCTGAGAAACCGCCGCGGTGTCTTCATTTCCGCCTGCACCACTAAGGCTCTGAGCCTCCAGTACAAGCTTCCAGAAACAAGGCTGGCCCCCTTCAGACTCATTCTCAATCATTGAAATTCTGTCTCTGGAGGGCTTTTTGAGGCTTTCTCTCCAGATCATATCCCAAAGAAGAAAGGGGCGCTTGTGAACTTAAGACGGGTACTTGCGTCCAACAGTTAGGACGCAGGAGAAGTTGTACAGATGTCCCCACCCTTCCTACACTGGGGGTTCAGGAAATGACACCTCAAGGTGCCAGGCTTTGCCCTGCCAGCCCATTGCATGAAAGGAAATTGGAAGGACTTGGAAGCTAGTATTTTTTGTTTTTAAAGATTTCTTTATTTATTTGAGAGATAGAGAGAGAGAGGTCTTCCATCCACTGGTTCACTCCTCCAGTGGCTACAATGGCAGGAGCTGGACTGATGCAAAGCCAGGAACCAGGAGCTTCTTCCAGGTCTCCCACGCGGGTGCAGGGGCCCAAGCACCTGAGCCATCTTCTACTGCTTTCCCAGACCATCAGAAGGGAGCTGGATCAGAAGTGGAGCAGCCGGGACACAAACCAGCGCCCAAATGGGATGCCGGCACTGCAGGCAGAGGTTTAGCCTACCGCGCCATTCCAGGAAGCTGTTTGAAAATGAAGCTCTTGCGGGTGGGAGGGAAGTTATGGGGGGGGGGGGGGAAGCCATTGTAATCTATAAGCTGTATTTTGGAAATTTATATTCTTTAAATAAAAGCGTTATTAAAAAAAAAAAAATGAAGCTCTCTCCAGCAGTCTGTTTCTCTTCCCCACTTCCACAGGCCCCTCTCCCCGCCCCCGCCTCAAATCCAGGGAGGCACTCCTTTATCTGCCTGAAGGAAATTCTTCCCAAAGAAATACAATTGTCTTGACCAGAGTCCCAGAGAAAAGGTAAACACATTTATTAATGTGCACCCGTGCACCGGAGGCATGGAGAAGAGGAAACTCAAAGAATGGTCCCGGCGTAAATATTGTCTAAAAAAAGGGAAAGGGAAGTATGGGGGCCATAGGAAAGCTAGAGGGGGCGGGAATGATCTTCAGAGGAAAGGAGTCCAAGACCAGGCGTGTTCTTGGGGCTCTGCGGGAGGAAGTGACGCAGCACGCAGTACCGGAAGGGGCGGTACCGGAAGGGCGCAGGTAGAGCTGCGCCAGCAACAGGTGTTCTCCGGGTGTGCTGATCCTCTGTCCCAGGTCCTCCCCCAGGGCGCTCAGAAGGCAGGGGGAAGCGCCTGCCTGCTGTCAGGGCCACTCTCAGTCTCTTCTGTGATGCTTCATCTTCTGGGTTCCATGAGATTCTGGAAGAACTTCCCCCAGGCAGGTAAGGGAACTTCGGCGGAGCTCCTGCCAGCGTTTTGTTGGGGAAGGCGGCAGAGAGCTTCGTTCTAAGGCAGCTTCCAGGCTCTTCCAGTTTCCCTTCAGTGGAAGCGTCCCTTTAGGTTCGGGGAGATGGAGGCCTTCTCTGCCGGCCTCCTGTGTGCCCCGGCCCCACATCCCCTGCATTCCAGCCGGCTGGTTTCTCTCCAGTACGCCTTCCACCCTGAGCCCGCTGTCTTCTCCCGTGTGGGTCCCATTCTCTTCCTGAGCCCTGGGGACACGCACCTGGATCCCACTGAGCTGGGAGCAAGCGCCACCACACGCACCTGGATCCCACTGAGCTGGGAGCAAGCTCCCGCTCCTCCCCGCTGGTTTCCTGCATTGAGTTGCCCCCTTCTTTCCTCTGGACCCGAACGTACTCTACCCGTACTCTGCCCGTTCCTCTGCCGTGGCCCCATAGAGCGGTGATTGGCTGGGCGGGGATCACAGATTCTCCTCTTGGCTGTACGACTTCCGACAGTGTATTGTGTGCTGCCAGAGTTAGTTTCCTAGTTATCAAAGATTTATTTGTTTATTTGGAAATCAGAGGGAGAGAGAGAGCCCCCCATGCGTTGATTTTCTCCCTAGATGGCTAGGGCTGGACCAGCATGAAGCTGGGAGCTGGGAACTCGGTTCAGGTCACCCACATGGGTGACAAGCGCTCAACACCAAGTTATCACCTGCCGCCCCCCAGGGTGTGCCTCAGCGGCAGCTGAACAGCAAAGCCCGTTATCTCAATAAGCAGTGAGGGTGTCTGCCCGTCCCAGTGTCTGTGTAGGCAATAACAGAAGCGACTTGCAGGGTTGTGAAGCTGGGTTGTGATCCTGTACGCAGAGTACAGGCTTGGTAGACTCTCCCGATGAAATGCTGTCCTAGCTCTATCTGCCTTCCTCTGGAACCAGGAGCTTCTTATATTTTCTTTTTTAAAGATTTATTTATTTATTTGAAAGAGTTACACACAGAGAGAAGGACAGGCAGAGAGACAGAGAGAAAGAGAGAGAGAGAGGTCTCCCCAATTGGCTGCAATGGCTGGAGCTGTGCAGGAGCCAGGAGCTTCTTCCAGGTCTCCCACATGGGTGCAGAGGCTCCAGGACTTGGGCCATCTTCCACTGCCTTCCCAGGCCATAGCAGAGAGTTGGATCGGAAGTGGAGCAGCCTGGATTCGAACTGGTGCCCATATGGAATGCCGGCATTGCAGGTGGCGGCTTTACCTAGCCCCCACATGAAATGTCTTGAATTGCCATGCTAATATTTATATTTATGTAACTCAGGACTTTATATGATAAAATTCACAAGTAATTCATTGTATTATAGAATTTACAAGAATGAAAATGTGTGTGATCCATTTCTGTCATATACACACCCAGCACAGCACCTGGCCCAGAAGATATTTGCTTATGTCACCGGAGAAGAAGCTAAGGGTCTTTGTCATTGCGCAAGAAAGAATTCCGACATGAGGGAGCAGTGGAAAGCAAAGTCTATCAGGGTGGGGACATCCACAAGAGCGGACAGGCACCTCTCCAGACAGAACCTGAGAGAGAATGCCTAGGTCACCTTTAGGCTGGGTTTCTAAGGGGGTGGGTCTTGCCTTCCTGCCTTTTCTCTCCCCCTCTCCTCCTTCTCCTCCAAACAAAGGACTTGTTGGGTGTAAATAGGAAACAAATTCCTCTCTGAGTTTTCCACTGAAGCTGTCAGACAGAGGGAGGAGCATTGGCCAAGGAGCTTCTCTCTAGGGTGCCCGCCTTAGAGGAAGGCTGTTTATCAGGCCAGGTGGAAGTGGCAGGACCCCCTGGAAGTCATCAGGGTCTGGGCAGGACTCTGAAGTGCAGATACTGGCCTGCACCTGGAAGGTTATGGGGTGACTTTGAAATGCGGATGCTGGACTGCTGTAGATGGTTAATTTCTGACTTCCTGGCACTTAGAAAACCTCCTGGATGGCTGAGTGCAAAGCCCCAGAGGGGAGGTTGCCATCCTTTTTGAATAATGGAAAAACCAAGATTCCAGTTACAGGATGAGGGGGTACCAGACATCTGCACCATCCCAGAAAGCAGAGGTTGGCTTCAGATCCCAACAGGAGCCCACATTTGCAATGCTAAACCCATTTCCTCGCTGCTATTCTGGGCAGGCTCTTTTGTGAATTTTATGCCTCAAAGATTAGAGAATTGGGCTTGCGTTTCAGCCAAAATTTGCATTTTACTTTCAAATGCTCCTTGATTCATATAGTTCCAAAGGTGGTCATTATTCTCTCAGAACTCCATCATATTCAGGAAATTGGACAGTGCTAAGGTTTGAATGCTGCCTGGGATTTCATGCATTGGAAATTTACTTCCCAGATTCATATGTTGAAAGTGTTTGGAGGTGGGGCCTTTGGTTGGTCATCAGGAGTAGATGGGATTGTGAGGGTGGGGCCCCCATGATTACATGAGTGGCTTTATGAGAAGAGGAAGTGAGGCCCAAACATCTGTACTTGCACTACCTCACATGGTGGTGCCCTGTGCCACAGTACAGCTCTGCCAGTGGCCCTAACCATAGGCAGCACCATGCTCTTGGGCTTCTAACCTCCAAATAAACTATTTTTTTAAAGTTACAAGGAACGACAGAAACTACCTTATAAGCAGGAAAATCAAAATGAACTTTCTGTAAATCAGAAACCTGACGAATGCTGGTGACAGTGAGGTTTTGGAATCTTTGGCGAGAACTTCTTCCTGGAGCCTGGGCAGGAATGCTGGTTCTTAGTGGTGACTGAAATTCTGCCTTTGCTGGCTGAGAGATCTTGGTTTGGCCACCCAGGAATGTCCTGAGCCTCTGTGAAATGTGGGGAACTGTGTGCATGCTCTGAGCTGTGCAAATGAAGTAGGCTGGCATACAGGTTAAAATTGATTAGGTTTGTGAGCTGGGAGACCACACCTTTGTTAGGTAGGAAGTCAGAAATTGAGCCTATGTGTGTATGAGACAGGCCTGAAGACCAGCACCCACTGCAGAAGCTCCAGAAGCCCAGCATCATGCAGTTCAAAGTCCTGCCCAGACCTGAGAACCTCCAGGTGGTCCCAGCCCTTCCCCCAAGGAAAGCTCCCAGGAGAATTCCCTCTCTTCAGGACCAAAGAGGTTACCTGATAACATGGGGCAGTAAAACCTTCTCATATGTGCCCTAAAGGAAGCCCTTCTCCTGTGCCTGAGTGCCAGCAAACCTGGGGAAGAATTTGCTAATTTTCACTCAACAAACCCTTCCGCCACAACTCTCCATCCTTTGTCCTGGAGGAGAGGGGGAGGTGGGTAAACAGACTCTCTTAAAAACCTAGGGAGTCCACAGGGACTGCGCACTAAGCCCTCTGCTTCTCTGCAGAGCCGCCCACCTGGCCTGCGCAGGTGTATTCTCTCTGCTCAATCATGTAACCTCGCTCTCCCCCTCTCTCTGTCCCTTCTGTTCTGATGGATGCCCTATCCCCAATAAAGCCTTATCACTCTGCTCTCTGTCTCTTTCTTGCATGAAAACAAGAACCCCAAGCCTTCTGAGGCACTTCCCTCTGGTAACACCTTCACCATGCCCCTGTGTGACCTCGTGCCCCTACCTGGCCACATCTGAGCACCAATCAGGTTAATTAACCACCACCACCCCCCCCCCCTTGAAAGTGGATGAAAAGCCTGGGATATGGTGTGTCTGGCTCTTTTTCCTCCTTTTTCCTCACCCTGGCCTCTTGCCAGTAGGGGCTGGCTGTAGCCCTGTGCACCCACCCCTTGCTTCCTGGCCTGGATGTTCTTCCATGTGGCTGGTTCCTGGTACTCGACATGAACCCAGATCTGCCTCTCCTATAGATAAAGCCCTCACTCTCCTACACCTCCTATGCATCTTTCACACTAAATAAAAGCTTAAAATGTACTGGTGTTCAGAATTCTTCTCTGAATATTATGCAAGAACCCACACGGGCTTATTAATATTGGGAATTTATTAATAAACATAAAGTGATATCGTAGGGCACCCCAAATGCCAGTATCATTGGCACCCCAGATGGGACTTTTGGGGAACTTTAAGGGGCCACATTCCGATATATTTTAGGGAGCCAAATTCCTATATCATATGGCGACCGTAAAGGGACTCGAACCCTCAATCTTCTGGTTTCACATGCCTGGTGCCCAGGAAGTGCTCTACTGGTGAGCTGCTGCTCACGGTGGTATCTGATGGGTTTACCTCCATGGGAACTGAGTTGGTGCTCAGTTCACCCTATGACTGCTAAAGTGACATGTGCAGACCTGCTGTGTTTCTTGTTGCAAAGTTAATGCGTAGTAACCTAGTGTTGGTCCTTAGAGGGAAACCAGGCCCTTAAAGGGACCAAAAGCAGCAAGATAGCACCTGATCACAATGCCCCTTGACCAGCTGCTTAGAAGCGAGTTTGGATTCTAGAAGAGATGCACCTGCTGCCAGGACCAAATGCGAGAGGTTTTTTGCAGACACAGATTGGAGTCCAAGTGGCTCTAGGAGGGGTCTCCTGCTCGTGCAAAGGGATGGAGTTTTTCGTCCACCCAATTCTGCTATGCATTCTGTGACTGTGACTCAGAGTGAATTCGGGGATCTCTCGTGGCCACTGAGGCTACACTGGTCAGTGAGGGAGGGTCCTGTCCCCCAGATCAGTGGGATCTCAGAGAGCTCCAGTGACAGAATTGGCAGCCAGCCTGGGCCCACGGCTGTGTCTGGAAGAGCAGTGGTGGTGCTGTTTGCTATCCCATGGTGGCCACTCTGGGAGGATGCTCTTCTCAGGTAGGAAAATGACACCCAGCAGACAGAGTGACAGTGGGTGGGGCCAGTGGGAACTTCTGGGTCCAAGAAACCGACTTTCTGGATGATGCAACCATGCAGCAGGCAGTGAGTGGACTTCTGGAGCCAGCCTGTGGAGCAGAGTGGTGCCCAGAGGAGGGCATACGCATGAAGACTGTTTCTGCAGGGTGAGACTGGGAAGGCTGGTGGGAGAGTGGAGTGAAGCCAGAGTTGCCAGGCATGGAACTGGAATACGAACCCACAGGAGAGTCTTCAGGGGTCTTCTGGAAATACTTGGGGTAGGAACTATGCTGGGGGACTATGCCAGTGGGAGCTATGCTGGGGACTGTTGTCACGTGCCAATCATGGTGGAAATGAAGCAGTGCCACTGGAGTAATCGCTCTTCTCATTGAGATCACAGGGACACAGGGGTTAAGGAAGTTTGGGAGATGTGATATTACACTGTATTTGGAAGCATACGGTATCGTTGGCAATAAGAAAAACAAGGAGATTTCCCTACACAATGTCTGGGGTCCCTTCTTGCATTTACATGTGATGAATCTAGGAAGAGCATCCCTCAGAACACTGAAAGAACTTCATCTTCGCAAAATCTTCCATTTCCCTCATTATGAATTGTAATTACAATTGTCTTCTCTCTGTCATATTCTGCTAAGTGTGTGGAGATGAGACTAGGTTACAACGTGCACATATTCGCCTTGAACACAATTTTCCCCCATTGTCCTGGGCTTCATCCCTACTCTGTCCTTCTACCCATGTGACAGTGAGTGCACAGGTTCATTGACAAGGAGGTGGGAGTTGGGATTTGGAGACTTGGTGCCCAAAGTAATGGCCTGGGGTGAAAAAGAAGAACCAGTTCAAGGACACCAGGCCAATGTGTTGTTTGATGGATTCCATTACCTTTGAGACACACACACACACACACACACACACGCATGCAATTTTACAGTGCTATGGTTTTGAACATGTCCCCTAAAAGTTCATGTGTTGGGAATGTAATCCTCAAATCCATGTTCTTTGAGGGTGGGGCCTCTGGAGGTGATTAGTTAGATAAGGTCATGAGGGTGGAGTCCCCATGATGGCAACAGTGACTATCAGAGGAGGAAGAGAGATCTTAGCTAGCACACTTGCCTGTCTCCACCAGGTGGTGCAGCAGGCAGTAGTGTCCACACACCAAGTGGATGCCAACACCATGTTCCTGAACTCCCAGCCTTCAGAACCATAATCTGAATAAGTTTCTACTCTTTGTAAGCTGCCTACTTGCAGGCATTTTGCCGTAGGCCACAGAAAACTAAGATGCAAGATACTCTGGGATCTTTTACAGGATCCCATGTTGAGGTCAACCATAAAATCCTTTTTTTTTTTTTTTTAAGATTTATTCATTTATTTGAAAAGCAGAGTTATATATACACACACACACACACACACAGTGACAGAGAGAGAGGGAGAGATCTTCTATCCTCTGGTCCACTTCCCAATATGGCCATCATGGCTGGAGCTGGGCCAATCTGAAGCCAGGAACCAAGAGCTTCTTCTGGGTCTCCCTCACAGGTAGCAGGGGCCCAAGGACTTGGGCATCTTCCACTGCTTTCCCAGGCCATCAGTGGAGAGCTGAATTGGAAGAGGAGCAGCCGGGAGTCAATCCAGTGTCCATGTGGGATGCCGGTGCCGCAGGCAGTGGCTTTACCCACCATGCCACAGTGCTGGCCCCCATGAAATGTCTTGAATTGCCATGCTAGTATTTATATTTATGTAACTTGGGACTTTATATGATAAAATTCACAAGTAATTCATTGTATTATAGAAATCACAAGCTGCAGTCCAGATGTGCTGGGGAGGTGACGCAGCTGCCCTCTTAAGACAACATCTCCATGCCTTCAGGACACGAGCAGGGAGATATGGATGTTGCAGGGGCTGCCTGAGGTGGGGAGGGCAACTCCTCTTCGCTTAAATCAGTTTTTGGCCCTGCGAGAAGCAGGTGTCGTGTTGGTCATCTTCCAATTATTCAAGAGGAGTTGGAAATCCAGATTTTAATTAAAGTCTCCGAATGTGAAAAATAGCGATTCAATTAAAATGGAAGTATCCCATTGGCCCTTGGCAGTCTGTGGTGGGGCTGGATGTGGCCCATGGGTCTCTAGCAGGTTTTAATCTCTGGTGAGAGGGAAGCGTTTTCTTCCCTCCAGCCCTAGTGCTTGGCTCACGTACACTTGTTTGTTCCAACTCATGTCAGCAGGAAGCAGACCCATCTTATCCAGCTGGTGTTAAAAAATACGCACGTTTGACACTTTTCCCTAGAGCACTGGCAATTAGACCCTGCTTCTTCAGAGTTTTTGGCAAAGTCCTTTTAGCCCTAAGCTCACCAGGTCTGTGGTGGAATCCAGTGGACTATAACTAAAGCGTGATTTGGAGGAAACAGACTCGAAGAAACCATTCTCTGTCTTGCCATTTCCATGTCTCCCTTGGGCCTGGTGACCAAGTAGGATTGATTAGTATGGAGGCAATGGGAACTGACCTTAAAAAAAAAAAAACAAAAACAAAACAAGCTTTTTTCCAGTGCTTCTGGAGAGGCCAAATTTGGGGTGATTTTCTGCCTGGGCTAATTCCTAATTTGGGCATGTTTGATGGGTTTGGAGTTGGTAGTGGTGGGGAGGGAGGTGTTCCTGCCTGCCAGGGACATGCCATGCTCATTGCCTCCTTTTCAGCATCTCTCTCTCTTTACAGCATTTAGGATTCTTTGATACAAATCATCTCATTTAATGCTCACAGCCAGCAAATGTAGTAGCTGTTAGCCTTTTCCCAGATGAGAGATTGGAAGTCCAGAGAGGCGATGATGGCAGCTGCTCTGGTTTCTAGGATGTTCTGTTTCTAGTTTCTAGCATGGCCAAGCGAAGCTCCTTTTCAGCGCTGTTTCAAAACTATAGGAGTTCGTGTCTATTTCCACGCCATAGGCTATTTGCAAGAGCGATGTGCAGAAACTCACACTAAATATTGTTCACTAAACAGGCTTCAGGGGCCAGTGTTGTAGTACACTGAGTTCAGCTGCCATTGGCAACGCTGGCATCCCAGATGGAAGTGCCAGGTCCAATTCCAGTTGCCCCTGCTTCTGATCCAACTCCCTGCTCATGTTCCTGGGAAAGCAATAGATGATGGCTCAAGGGCCAGCACCCTTGCCACTCACGTTGGAGACCTGAATGGTATTCTGGGCTCCTGGTTTTGGTCTAGCACTTACCTGGTGTGGGTTTTACCGTAATCTTGTGATACTGGTACCCTTGTAAATTGAGGTGCAAATGGGGAAGTCACTTGTCACAGACATGTGAGTGACATGTCACCGACATCCCACAGGCAATGGTGGGATAGTCTTCTGTAGCTGCTTAATTCCCAAGCTCATCCTTATCCCTTTACCATATTTCCCTCTTTACACATCGAACTGCGACTATCAAATGGGTTGAGTGAATGAGCAAAGTCAGTATATATGTGTGGAGGAGGGAGAGGAAAGGCAGAACTGGCAAGGGGAATGGGCAGGGAGGAGGCTTGGAGTCTGAGAAAGGCTGGCGAGGTTGAGGTTGAGGGGTGGCTGGGAGTGGGGCGGGGAGCAGGAAGTGATATAAGAGCCGCGCGCAGGCTCAGCTGCAGTGTAAGAGCTGAGCTGGCTTTTTGAGTTCAACCTGGGACTTCACGAAGCTGTGGCTGATGAGTTTAATGGAAAGGGACATAAATTATTCACAACTTACAGCCTAGCGTGGTTCAGTGCCACACATGGAATAAGGACAAACATTATTCACTGAGCACTGAGTAGAGGCTAAGAAATGGAGCCAAGGTCGCTTCTCTTTGGAGAAGCCTCTGCAGCCACACTGCTTCCAGGAGGTTCTGGCTGGCCTGGTGGTTTCCTGCCTCGGACTTAAGAGCCTTCTCCCCTTGGCAACTAAGTCTCCATGGGCCCCTCTTTCCCATTTAACTTCCGCTCTCACTGCAGATGAGCTGCCACTGTGCTGGAGAGGCTCCTCCCCCACACTCACTGTCTCCCAGGTTACCCCATCTTCTTTACACTTGTCACGATTTGGGGAGATGCATTACTGTATGTGTCTCTTGCCCTCTCCTTCACTGCTCTGAAGACATTGTAAAATCAGGGCCACTTTTGTCCTGTTTTTCCAGAATTTCCAGCCCTGATTGTCCGGCATTTAGTAGGTCCTGGGTGGGTATCTGTTGAAATGCCATAATGCCAGCTAGGGACCTGTTGCTGAGAACTTCCATAAGCGATCAGCCATTTAAGCCTCTCAGGAACTTGATGAGAGACAGGTGGCGCCCCTGGTGTGGAGATGTGGAAACTGAGGCCTAAGGTCACACCACTTGTAAGGGTGCCGCCGAGTGCAAGTTCATGTCTGACCCTAAGAAGAGTCTTTTCTTGGTTGACTCACAGCCTCTGCAGGCAGCACCTGGCACCTCTGACAGCAGCCTGGGTGCTGGAAGGGGAGCCCCACACACCGCTCTGAAAGTGGCTCCTCTGTAGCCTGGGCTGAATTCGGTCTGACTCCCTCTCCTGTGTTAAGGGCTGGGTCCTGCATGAGCAAAATGCTCATCTTTGGTGCATCTCAAGGAGATTTGTAGGCATCATTCATGTAGCCCTCCTTGATGATAAAATGGGATTCTGGGAAAGCTGGGAAGATACGCTCAGAGCTAGGTCAACATGAAACACTGACCAGAACACAGCTGCACACACCGGACTGCGTCGGAAGTGACATTACACATTGTTTCTTCTCTGGGGTGGCAGCACAGGGCTGGTGTATCAATTGGTTTTCTTTAAAATATGAATCACTGGTATGGTGGCTGACACTCCCCACCCTCCCAGAGGCTGCCATGGAAGTTCATGGCTGTTGTTAGTGTCTCTACAGATGTGATGGGAATTGTACATTTTCTCACTATCTGACTGCCAGTCACAGGTTCCTCAGCTCTGGGAGCCCCTAGTAACTCCCTGTGCCACTTGTCATAACTCCTTCTCCCTTGGAACCATGTTTATGGGAAAGATTTTGCTTTACAAAATAAAGTGTTTTAAAAAGGGAAGGGGAAGGGTTAGCATTGTGGTGTAGCAGGTTAGGTCGCTGTCTGAGATGCCAGCATCCCAAATAAGCACTAGTTCGAGTCCTGGCTGCTCCACTTCTGATCCAGCTCCCTGCTGATGCGCCTGGGAAAGCAGTAGAAGATGGCCCAAGTGCTTGGGGCCCTGCATCCATGTGGGAGATCCGGGTGAAGCTCCTGGCTCTTGGTTTTGGCCTGACCCAGCCCTGGCCATTGCCACCATCTGGGGAATGAACCAGAGGGCGGAAGATCTGTATGTATGTATGTGTGTGTGTGTCTAACTCTGCCTTTCAAATAAATAAATTAAAGCCCTGGAAAAGCTTTTGCTTTACCAAACAAACTGTGGCTAGTGCTGGAAGAAATTGTTGTCTGGGCTTCTGCTCATCACATTCACAGAATAGAGTTGTCAGAGCTTTTGATTGGAAAAAATGGTGAGAAACAAGCAGTGGTCTCGGGCCACAGTGCTTTCTGTGGAATTCCCAGCTCCTCAGAGCTCTGGAAACGGAAAATGGTTGTGTAATACCATAAGCCACAGCTCAGCAACCACGACCACGTAACAGAGACTGTGTGACTGCAAAGCCTAAAAGATTTCCTATCTGTCCCTTCACAGAAAAGGTTACTAAGCTCTGCTGTAAGTGGGAAACCTGAACTGCAGAGAAGCAATATATTGATTCCATTCGGTGTGACAGTTGCATGTTTTGCTGTAGACGTGTCACTGTGTTTAACGACAGAGGGAGGTACAGAATTTTCTGTGACTATTCCTTAGCTTATAGCATGTACAACATAACCTGTCTTGCTTTCCAAACATCCTGCAATGCATCTGGCATCTGTGTTCTGCATAGAGAAGCATGGACAGGCAGTAGTGAACACAGAACTTTCTGGATGTCAACACTGCTTAAGTAGTAGCCATCTATGAACGCTTTGTGCCTTGCAGCTCTCCCAGATCAGTCATATTATAATTCCTGCTTCCCAAATGAGGCCAAAATGTCAGCATGCCTGAGGCTGACCAGCTGCTAAATGGCAGAGTGAGGTCCCGACCCCACACTTAGTCTCCAGAACCTCCTCTTGCCCTTCCCCTCTCCTGTCCGCAATGGCCTCTCCCAAAGGCCAACTCTGACGGATGGAGGCAGACACTGGGGCATAAGAGCAAACATGTCCTTTGGAGGTCAGGCCCCCTTACCCTGCCCCTGGCCAGTGGTGTGACCTCAGGTGGATGTGTTCCCTCTCCCATCTTCCTGTCTGCATAGTGGAAACAAGCAAAAACTTGGGGATTGTTCTTGGGGCTACTGATGCTATCATGGTAGCCCACACGTCTCTAGAACTTATCATATGCCCAGCAGTTTCCAAAGCCATTTGTATCCATTCACTCAGTCTCTTTGTAACTCTCTGAGGTTGCTACTGTCCTTATTTTGCAGATAAGGAAACTGAGGCACAGAAAGCAAACATGTCCATAGTCACACATTTTTAAGAGCCCAGCTGATGGCTCCAGACTCCTTGCCCATGACAGCCATACTCTGTTGATTGACTGCTAGGTCCCTGAGCCTCAACATCCTCATTCTTAAATTGGGGACCATCATTTATGCCTTCCAGGATTGCATGTGGTACTCTACGTAGAACAGTGTAGTGCAAGTAGGTATTCAGCAAGAGGTACTAAAATGAAGACAAATGTCACAGGGAGGTCATCTTCCCTCCTCTGCCAGCGTGCAGGTGTTTGGACTGAAACCCCTGCCCCCGACTTTCAGCATCAGAGCAGAGATGTTCTTGGACACAGGGAAGAGGTGGGCTGTTGTTTTCTTTGCTCTCCCCAAAGCTGTTGTCAGCATTCTGCTGTATGGAGGTGCTGCCCAGGGCTGCTGGGTTTCTTTTCCTTCCCGCCACTGACCAAGGGCAGAAATTCCCCTGTTCTTCTGCCCAGTTAATGCTTGCTTGGCTCAAGCTTCCTTCTTCTTGGCGGCTCTATCTGACTCTGGCCTGGGCCAGGCCCTTGGAAGTATGTTTGCATCACTGCCCTGTCACGACCCACACCCAGGAGCACAGTCCTTACCCCTTTGTCTGTGGCCAGTGCTGTTCCTAGAGCTCTAGAGGGCAGGGCTGCACAACAGAATTTGGGAGCCTCAGTGTTCACAAAATTCACCCAGGGAGCTTTCTTTTATTTACTGGAAGGTCAGATTCACAGAAAAAAAAAAAGACTTGCCATGCATGGGCTAATTCCCCCAAAGCCCACAGTGACCGGGGAGCCGAGGCTGGGAGCCAGGAGCTCAATCCAGGTCTCCCATGTGTGAGGCAGAAACTCAATTACTTAAGCCATCAGCACTGCCTCCTAAAGTCTATATTGGCAGGAAGCGGGAGTTGGGAGCTAGAGGCAGGTACTGAATCCAGGCACTCCGATGTGGGACAAAGGTGACTAAGCCAACATCTTACCAGCTGGGCCAACCGCCTTTCCAGAGAAGCTCTGTGAGATGTTCAGATGCTGGGCCTGCCTCCAGGGCTTCTGGTTCAGTAGCACTAGGGCAGACTTTGGGTTTGGAACACCTGATCACTTGTGGAAGATGATTATCAGTGGGAGCAAAACCAGTCACTGGTTCCCATCCTTAGCCCCGTGTGTGTGTATGTGTGTGTGTGTGTGTGATAGAGAGAGAGAGAGTGCTCATCCATTGGTTCACTCACCAAATGGCCACAATGATTGGAGCTGGGCTGATCTGAAGCCAGGAGTGAGGAGCTTCTTTTGGGTCTCACACATGGGTGCAGGAGCCCAAGCACTTGGGTCATCCTCTGCTGCTATCCCAGGTGCACCAGTAGGGAGCTGGGTTGCAAGTGGAGCAGCTGGGACTTGAACTGGTGCCCCTATGGGATGCTGGTGCTGCAGGCAGTGGCTTTACCTGCTAATTCACAGTGCTGCCCTCTTCCCCCACTTTTTTTTTTAAGATTTATTTATTTAACAATTCAACCTTGAAAGAAGAGGAGATTCTCTCATTTGAATCAACCTGGATGAACCTGGAGGACATTGCGACTAGTCCAAAGACCAAGCGCAGAAACATGGGTGCTGGATGATCCCACTTGTATGTGGAATCCAAAGCACTTAACTCACAGACGCAGAAAGAATGGTGGTACCAGGGGTTGAGGGGGGAATCCGTAGGGGAAATGAGATGTTGGTGAAAGGTACAAGCCTGCAGTTATAGCTGTTCTAGGGACCTAATATACAGCAAGTGAATGTAGCGAATGAGACTTGAGATTTGCTAGGAGAATAGTCCTTAACTGTTCTCATAAGAACTCTCCCCCCTATCCACAAAGGTAATTGAGGTGATGGGTATGTTAATCATCTTCATTGTGGTTGCTGTTCCATAATGTCTACATTTATCAAGATGGCATGTGTACTTTGAATGGAGACAATTTATGTGTATCAATTATACCTCAGTAAAAATGAAAAAAATAAATTCTAGAGAAAAAAGAATTCCCCAAACTGTTGGGGAGTGAACCATAGAGCATCTCACAGTGACCAGGTGGAGAGTGTGTCTATTAGGCCCACCTCTCATCTGAGAACAGCCTCTTAACAGCTTGGTGCGAACTCTGCTACTTGCAGCCCTGGGACACCAGCTGGCTGTGCTGGGAGCCTCACCTGCCTTCATTGTCTTAGTTCCTCTTCATGAGAATCTCACTTCTAGGTTGCGCTATGACCACCTACTGGGCCACTGGAGAGCAGATCTGGATGGAACATTGGGTATTTTATGGTTTGAGAAGGAGTGAAAGGCCTAATACTTCATGGTGATTAATTTACACTCTTGTTAATTAATATTAGTGTCAATTTATTCATTAAACACAATGAATTAGTGGTCTATGTGTGAAACACCATTTCACTTCATTCTCCACATCCTTCCCTTTCTTAGGTGAAATTATTGTCATACTCAGTCTGCAGGTGGAAAAACTGATCTTAGGGGCTCAAGCACCTTAGGACCACAGAGTCAGTTAAACATTGAGGTGGCAGATCCCTTACCACAGCCATGTATCATTTCTTTGTGTTGAATACACTCCAAATCATTTCTTCTAGCTGTTTTGAAATCTACAATTAATTTTTGTCAGCCATAATCAGTCTACTGTGCTATAAAACATTCAAAATTAATTCTCCATCCAGCAGTACCCTGGACCTGCCAAACACCCTTTCTCCAATTTTTTATGTGTCAGTTAAACATTTAAAAAACAACATGAAGAGCTCTCAGCATCACATTTTGAGAATTAGTCATGCTAATACATGTAGATAATGCGAATCATATTTAACAGCTCTGAGAAGTACTCTTAAGTGAATACAACACAATTTATTTTACCCACTCTCCTGTCGGTGTGCACTTAGCTTGGTTTTGTTGTGACAAACACTCCTCATACACATTTTGTTGTGTATATTTGTTTAAGTAACTGTGGATAAATGCCTCAATCTGGAATTTCTACATCACATACTTTATATTTACTAAATATATTTATATTTATCATATTTACTAAATAAAATCCCAGCCCCTGTCCTCCCACCCCAACACTTGAACTGGGATTCCAACAGGTCTGTCTGCCCTGATACCACATTCTGGTCCCCATTTGACTTCTGTGGGGGCAGTGGAACAGGACAGTGAGTGCCCAGCTGGAGCAGCAAGGAGACCCCCAGGGTGTTCCTGGAAGGAGGCCTTTGTGGGGGTCTGAGCCAAGTCCAGGTGTGAGCCTGGCCAGAGTTGTGGCCCAGAGGACTGGTTGGCTGGGGACTCAGGCTGGTCAGCTGGGCCACAGTGACCTGGAAGCTCCCCTCCCAGGACCGCTGCAGGTGGCAGGAATTCATTATGGAACAGGCATACAAATAAGTATGACAAGCACAATGCTTGGGGTTGACAGTGCTGGATTTTGAGTGGAGGAAACAGAACTTTTTGGAGTTCTCACCTGCCAAGGCCCACGTGTGTAGGCAGGTTGGAGCCAGTGTGTGTATGAGCAAGAGAGCACAGTGGCTGCAGTGGCATTGCTACTGCTGGCTCACATGAAGAGTGGCTGATGCTGAAATAAAGCAGTTATGGCTCCGGAGGAGCTGCCCAGCCTAGTGGCTGCTTGGAGCCACATCCTGCTGTTGCTCAACATGATGGCAGAGGGTTTTTAGTGTTGGGTACTGCAGAGTAGGTGAGAGCATGGGATTGGTAGCAAGTCCGACCACCATTTGAACCTCTGCTCTACCTTCCTAGATGAGGATGAGCAGTCGCTTCACCTCTATGAACTTTGCTTTCCTGTCTGTAAAATGGGGAGAATAGTAACTTCCACCCAATGCAGTTGTTGCAGTGTTAAATTAGACAATGCATGTGTCTTAGCAAGCTTTTCATGATTTTAACTAAAATGCTGGAGAGGAGCTAAACAGGAAGAAATACATTCTATTTCCGCTTATAGTTTTGGAGACTCACAGTCCAAGATCAGGTGGTCTCATTGTTTCAGACAGGTGGTGAGACTGGAGGATCACATGGTGAACAATGAGGGAGAGAGGGAGAGAGAAAGAGAGAGACAGGTGATAGAGCGAGATGTTTAGTATTGTTTTGTGCTTTATGTAAATCAAGCACTGCTGACTGCAGTTGTAAACCAGGAACCCCACAGGACACATCCCTGGATGGATTTGGAAGTAAAAAGAGCAAGGGTCCAGGCAAGTTACAGATGCTCAGTAAATGTGAGCAGAATCTGCTCTGTGCTCTCTGCCTGGTGGAGATGTGTGGGCTCATAAATCCTCAGAGCCATCAGTGTAAAATGTGCCGTGAAGAAGTCTACATAGGGCATGGAGAGCTCAGAGATGGCAGTCTGGGGTAAAAGAGTGATTGAGCAGGCACAAAGGTCTTAAACAGAAAATTAGAGCCAGGTTGCACATGACAGTATGTTGAGTATCTACTGGTTCCAGACGATGTCCTGATACCTTATAATCATCATTTCGTTTCCCTTTTGGTACTATTATTTGAAACTTGAGAGGCTAAGTCACTTATCCAAGGTTAATCATAGAGCTGAGACTTAAACCCAGATGTGTCTGACTCCAAGGCTTGGGTGTTCTCTCGAATTCCAGAGACTGAGGGGGCAAATGTTATAATAAGAGCAGCAGAACAGCACCCCAAAAGGGGATCCTTAGTTCCGAGCTGTCTTCTCTTGTACATTAACAGTCCCTTCTTGTGGATTGCAGGACATCTCCAGAATTCAAGAGTTCTTGACCTTGGCACTGTGATCATCTTGGGTGGAATAATTCTCCGTGGTTGGTGCTGTTTTGTGCATTGCAGAGTATTCAGAAGCATTTTGAACTCTACCTACTGGATGCTTGCTGCATGCACTTTTTTTCCTTCAAGTTATGACAACCAAAACTGTCTCCAGACACTGGAAAATGTCCTCTTGGGCACAAAATGCCCACTCCCCTCCAAAAGAAACACTATTCTAAATACAATCTATGTAAAAATGACAACTGAGTGCATGTCCTATCCAAAGTTGGTACAGTGAGTTAGCTGCCACCTTCCCTTGGGTGCATCTCTGCTCTTGCAAATTTAACTGGATCAAAAACAGAAATTCTGGTCAAAGATGGAAATTCTGTTCTCTCATTACTTTGTTCCCCTGGCATGTGTTTTACCCAAGTCAGTGAAAGAAATTTTCATTTGCTCACTTGCTCAAATGAGAATCCTCAAACTTGTTTTTAATATCTTCCTTTTTTGCCATCCTTATAATCTAATATGCCTTTAGAATATTTCCTGAATCCATACTTGTGTCCATTTCACCCCTTTCCTGTTCACGCAAAGCTCATCATAAAATTCACCTTCCTCTTTCATTGTTTTCACTATTTGTCTTTTCTCAGTCCATTCTCCGAAAACCACAAAAGTGGTTTTTTTTTTAAAGAATACCTCTGATTATATCATTTCTCAGTTTAAATCATTCCAAATACTTCTCATCACTTGTTGAATAAAAACTCAAATACTTTTTGTGTTTGTTTGTATTTATTTATTTGAAAGGCAGAGAGACAGAGACATAGAGAGATCTCCTCTTTGGTGATTCATTCCCCAAGTGCCTGCAGCAGCCAAGACCGGATCAGACCAAATTGGGATCCCAGAACTATCTGGGTCTTCACAGCAGGAACTCAAGTAGTTAAGCTATCACCTGCTGCCTCCCAGGCTGTGTGTTAACAAGAAACTGGAGTCATGGGAGGAGCCAGAACTTGAACCCAGGATCAATGCTATGGGATGCAGGCATCCCCCATGGTGTCTTGACTGCTGTGCCAAATGCCTGTCTGAAACCCAAACTCTTAACTGTGGCTTCTAAACCCCTGCTCGCTCTTGTCCTGAGCAGCCTCTCTGTCCTCACTGAATGGCCTCTTTATTTTGCTGAAAGCTCCAAGACCAAATTTATTTGTACTCTGTGTTTCAAATAAGGCAGCCTCTTTCCAGTTTCAGAGCTTCTGCCTTTTCTGTTTCCTCTCATAGAAGTGTTTGCAGTTCGCACACATCATTTCTCTCTCCCCATGGAGGCGCCCTCTTTGCAAGGCTAGCTCCTTGTCAACCAGATCCGATGTTAGCTCCTCAGAGAGCCTTTCCCTGGCCAGCCAGTTGTAAGTCACAACTGTAGCACTGTCATCTTCAGGGATGCTTCTTTTATTTCACTTGCAGAATATGTAGTTAGAAGTTTGTCTTGAAAATGTTTCTTCCTCAGCAGAATATTGCCTGGCAGGCGATCTTGTTTGAGGAATTTTTAAAATGAGCTGTTTAGTATGTCTGGGACTCAAGGTTCCATGTTTTTCCAAGGAGGAAACACCAAGAAAAAAGCCTCTGAGTTCTAGCAGCTTCAGTAAGAAGACCCTATTGCTAAAGCTAACAGAAAATGGTCCAGGGGCATGCGCGTTGCCTCAGCTTGCTTTGCTGACCTAATATCTCCCAAAGCACTTTGGAAACCACTGGCAGTTTTGAGAACAGAAGTGAGGCAAGCCTGGGAGCTGTCCTTGGTGCTGAGACGGACAAGCTAGCATGGAAAGGATGGAAAACACAGCAGCTTGTAGCATTTTCACTGTGCTTTGTATAGGCAAAGGCTCATCGCCTGTAGCTCTGTAAGTTCCTGAAGTTGTCAGTCAAGGGCAGAGGAGAAGTAATTGGCAGTAGGAGGACACTGCAGGGAGACAGGGCCTCCTGTTTGAAGCTACCCTCGCCTTAATCTGTAATTCTTCTTCTTCTTCTTTTTTGCTTTTTTGACAGGCAGAATGGACAGTGAAAGAGAGAGAGACAGAGAGAAAGGTCTTTCTTTGCCATTGGTTCACCCTCCAATGGCCGCCACAGCCGGTGCACTGTGGCTGGCGCACCACGCTGATCTGAAGGCAGGAGCCAGGTGCTTATCCTGGTCTCCCATGCGAGTGCAGGGCCCAAGCACTTGGGCCATCCTCCACTGCCCTCCTGGGCCACAGCAGAGAGCTGGCCTGGAAGAGGGGCAACAGGGACAGAATCCAGTGCCCCGACTGGGACTAGAAGCTGGTGTGCCAGTGCCACAAGATGGAGGATTAGCCTAGTGAGCCGCGGCGCCGGCCCGTGATTCTTCTTAAAGGGCTCATGATTTATTTTCATGATGGATATTTAAACATTAAGCAGGATCCAAAGAAGGGAAGAGAACAACTTGGGGCCTTAATATTTGTCTCCTCTCAACACTCAGATATTCACTAATGCTCTACTTTAAAGACAACGCTGTATAAATAAGCTGCTCTGGAAGTATGGTAAGGGCATCTGAAATGGTTTTAAGTATCTGTTAACTTATTCAGCACACATTTCCTGAATACTTTCTCTGTACCAGACACTCACTTCCTAGATGTACTTGTGTATACTTTCCAAGAAATCCTTGAGAACATTTTTTTTATTTGCATTCTGACATTCTGATTGTTCTCAAGTTAAATCACCTTAAGCTTTTTTTGAAGATTGTTCCTATTTGTGATATTTTGATACATGTATACATGGTATAGTGTCCAATCAGAGTATATATATTTATCTCTTCAAGAGGACAATTCTTTTTTCCCACTTTGTTAATGAGAAAACTGAGGTCCTCAAGGTGAATTGTCTAGGATCTCAGGAACAGTAATGAAGATAAGACCTTTCCCACTTCAGATCCCATGCTCCTTACTTTCTTTTAAATCTTTTTTTCAAATATTTAACAAACAAATGTACAAACAATAGTAAGATGATGTCCATTTTAAGAAACAGGATACTACAGGTAAAGGTAATGCCTTCTGAGTAGAGAAGCATTCTCCGCCCCCCAATTTTGTCCTCCTTTTCCAGAAAACCATCAATGCAAATTTTGTGTTTATTTTTTTCTATGCACATTTTTTTTTACTTCTATCACATGTTTAGGTATTTCCAAAACATACTCAATATTCCTGCATTTTTAAAAACTTTAATATAAATGTAGTGTGTTCTGTCTGTATTCTTTTGCAGCAAAACTTTTCATGCAATAGTTTGTTTTGAGATTTAATCAAGTAGCTCAGTTTTTTCCCCCTATTCTGGCCCTAAGACCCCACCTTCAATGGTTCTCAGCCGAATGGAGACATAGATAAATTATAAAACTGTGAGACAGACTGCAGCAAGGTGTAAAGGATCAGAGAGCCTTCCCAATTCAGTCTCAAGGAATCATGAAGGGCTTCATGGAGGAACTGGCATTTGAAAAAAGGTTGAGGAGGAGGAGAGACAATCCAGGAGGCAAGAACAGCATATGTAAAGGTATGGAAGAAGGAGGGGGGAGAGCTGAGGGTGGGATGGGTCTGTAGTTCAGCGTTGCTAACACAGAAACTGAAGGGGAACAGTGGCAGGAGGTGAAATGAGGAAGCCAGCTGCAGGCCTGATGACAAAGGGTTTCTGGGCTCTTGCAAATTGTGTATGATGCCCGGTTCCAAATGGTACTCACAGTCATTCTCTGAGAGATGGGGAAATTGAAGCTTAAAAAACATACGTCACCATCCCAGAGTCACACAGCTGGAACTTGAAAGAGCTAGAGTCAAACTCAAGTCCTTCTCATTCAAGCTCAGGATGCTTCCTTATGCATCACTGACATGAAAATTACATCAGCAGATAGAAAAAGTAGGGACATGGGATGCTGGACAAGGGGTGTGTGGTGAAAGTTGGTACCTTTTCTATAAATAAGAAAAAAATTCCCAAAGTATCTGATTTCAACAAATAAAACAAAAATCTAGGTCTTCTATAATATTTAAGAGTTTGCAATTAATTCAGACACTTTAGAAGCATAGTGGACCAATCCAAACATGGACACCATCTGTGGTGTTATAGACATTGCCAAGTAACATTCTTGGGATGGATCTGTGATAGGTAGCTAGCTAGATGATAGATAGAAAGTTGATGCATTGATGGTGTTTTGGTTTGAAGAGGATTTTACTCACCAAGCTCATGCAGACATTTAAACCCCGAAGTCTTATGTTAGCAGTTAATGGATTAATGTTAATGGCTGACGGATGAGGAGTGGAGATTTGATATTATTATAGTGTCTTCGAGGTGGACTTAGGGTAGTTTTTGGATCATTAAGGTCTTGCCCTCAGAAAGAAGTTCTCATGAAACGTTTGGTTATATAAGTCTGTGGGCTTCTTGGCTTGCCATGTCATCTGCTCTCCAGCATCTGCTGACCTCACCAGATACCAGAAACAATGGAGCCACTTGATCTTGGAATGTGAATCTCCAAACAAGGAGCCAAAATAAACCATCTTCACTCCTAAAATTGTCCTCTCAGGTGTTTTAGTTTAAGTCATGAAAATCTCACCAGTTGTATATCTGTCTATGTCTATAGATCTAGCTATCTATCCAGATCTAGATTACCTATGTAGATAGAGACAGTTAGACAGCTGTGAAGTTAGATGGATGACACTCATAGTGAGAGTGATTGCTTATTTTGTGGGTGAACTTTTGAGTCTCAGGGATGAGATGATTCATTCATCTAGGAGGTGGAAAGAAGGGATTTATTGAATTTCTGCTTCCTTTTTGCTACATGTTCGTGTGGGAGCTGGGTCTCAGAGTGGATGTCTGTCATTCTTCTTCACCCAATATCTTAATTCCCTTCATCTGTGTGAAGAGTCCTTCATCTTTGAAACAGAATCCACTTTTAACTACAAAAAAATGGAAATGCCAGATCTTCTTTCTAAGCTCTGTTGCATATGGCACTGGTTTTGTCTTTTGGGTCCACCCATCCTCGGTTTTGATTGACAGATTATTGACACTAAAAAGGCTGACTCTGCCAAGATTTTGTGGTGATGGGTTGTGATAATGTGCCAGCTTCATCCAAGTTTCAGTTCCAGGGTAATCACCCATAATATTGGCAGGGTAAGCTACGGGGTCTCTGTCAGTGTGTCCACATAAGTGGCAGTTATGAAATTGGTATCTTTACAAAGCCAGGAATGTACAATGACTTGAAGACATTATTCTTGGCTGCCTAGCATCTGAACCCAGGTCTCTCTGAGATGTAAAAGCTATCAAAAAATTCCTGAAACAAATCTTTTTTTTTCCTGCTTAAATTAGAGACAGTGTGTGACATAGATTTCCTGATCCTGGAACCCTAAAATAACACAAGCGATTACTGGGAGTTTTGCATGATAAATTCTTTTCTTTCAACACTTCTCATGCCAAAGTTCCATTTTAAATTACTGGCAACAGTCTTCTGATTCCCTGTGATAATATATTCTGACTATTTACGACTCCATCTGTGGGGAGAAAAATGACTGTTCCTGAATTCCTTGAATGATGACCCTGGCATAATTTTGCTTTGCCCTCTTGTTATTATGATTACTGATCCTCTAAATAGACACACTACTTGCCTTTCTTTCCAAATTGCAGGAGCCAAAGTCTCCTCTTTGTAAGCTCATCATTTTGAGAGAATATGAATGGTGGCTGCACAGCGTCAGTTTTGCTCTTTTGAATTTGTGTCTTCTTTGTTTTTCCAAGATCCATGTTTGGGAACAACACATCATTCCAAACAGGCTAGGTTCTGTCACAGTAACAAGTCATCCCAGCGCCTTATAATAACAAAAGTTTATTACTATCTGCTCTGAGTCAGCCAGATTCTACTTTTAAGTCTTCACTCTCAGACCCAGATGGTGGAGAAATCTCTTCTTGGAACATGGTCAGACATCTAGCAGAAAGAGAAGAAATATAGAGGAATGTGCTGATTCTTCAACTTTTGCCAGGGAATGAGTCATTACTTCCTTCTTGCTGTAAGAGCCAAAGAAGTCACATGGTTACTCTTAAGTTCAATAGAGTAGGGAATGTATTATCCTCTTGCAGGGAAGAGAAATACAAAGAAAGAAAGTACATTCTTGTACTTTGAATTCCTTTACCGTAACTCCAGCAGAAACACTCAACTTCTCCCTCCCTAAGGGAAACAACTAAAGAGCTTCCTTTCTCAGTCTGCTTCAAGATCAAAGTGCAGGATCTTATAGGATGCTTGGCAATGCCTGCATGGTCTCTACCAAATACCAAACACTTAGATTCGAGAGCAATCACTGCAGTTGGATTTCCTTCGAAAGAGACTGGGCGATGGGGGTTCAGGTGCAAATGATTCATCTGGGAAGCGGAGGAAGCACTGTTGCTAGGGGATTACAGAAGGGAGGAAGAGGACAGAAGACTGTCAATGAAGGACCTGGGCAAATGAGCTTAATCTCATTGGAGAAATGTTGAGCTAGTTGAGGGTCATATGTACTTATTCTTTGATTCCCCAAAGTTGAAGGATGCTCCCAGGCGCATTAATTCCTCAGCACATCTGGATTTCCATGTTGACATTGACAACCTTCCAGCAAAGAAATTCAGGGCATGCCATTGGATGCCAGGAGGTGTGTCCTGTGGAGTTAAGGATAAGAAAACAGAAATGTACACCAGGATCATCACGACATCAGTGAGTCAAAAATACAGTGTTTCTGTCTATTCCAAATGCAGTGTCAGAATAGGAATATGATAATATTAATCAACACTCACTTTTGGAAAGAGGGAGAGTGGGAGGCCCATGGCAGTCTGGTCTGCAGCCTTTCTGGAACCTTGTGTGGTGACATTGTGATCTTCCTGAATAGGAATGGGGTATATCAGCTCTACTGTTTTCCTTTACCCTCTGGGATGGTGCACTTCCTTTTCGATGATCTTTCTTGGAGGTACATAAAGGGGGCTTGGAGAAAATTCACTCAGAGGAAGCTGAGTGTCTCTCACCTGCTTCCTCCCTTGGAAGGTTGAGTATCCTCAGGTCTTGAGCTCTCACAATCTTTTTTCTCCTAGAGTGCTGGTTCTTTTGGCACAAAACTCACAACTTAACTAACTTCTTTTAGTTACCAACACATAGCCCACAATTCTTTCTGAGACATGACTTTCCTTCAAAATTTAACTGAGTATCTTGAGTTTGTCAGTTTTATAAGCAAGCCACATCCTTGGGATATTTTTCCTGAGCCATTTGGTACAATTAAGATTTATTAGAGGACATATTAGTTTTCTATTGCTGACTAACAAATTACTATAATTTTATTGGCTTAAAATAATACACATCTGTCAGAGTTGGTGTTGTGGTATGACAGGTTAAGCTGTTGCTTGCAACACTGGCATCTGTATTGGAGTGTTTGAGTCCCAGCTGCTGCACTTGCAGTCCAACTCTGTGCTAATGTGTCTGGGAAGGCATTGGAAGATGGCACAAATACTTGGGAGACCAGGATCGAGTTCCAGGCTCCTGGATTTTGGCCTGGACCAGCCCTGACTATTGTGGCTATTTGGGGAGTGAGCCAGAGAATAGAGGATACCCACCCCCTTCCCATGTATTTCAAATAAATAAATAAATATTTAAAAATGCACACATATAATTTCAGAGGTGTTTGTCAGAAGTTGAACATAGTGTGGCTTGGAATCTCATAGTGAGCATAGAATTGCTGAAGTCTGAAATTGGGCTGTAGTTGGGATATACACCTTTCTGGGACTCAAGGTCCTTGTTCAAGCTCACCTACATTTTAGGAAGACTCTAATAACATGCAATTGTAGGGCTGAGGTGTCTGGTTTCTTGCTGTCATACAGTGAACAATTTAAAATCTTAGTTGCTGTCCTTGACTCCTTCTTCAAAGCCAGCCAGTAAGAATTTGTCTTACTGAAAATCTCTCAAACCTCTTTTTTTTTTTTTGAAACCAAAATATGAAAGCTTTTATTTAGTTAGACACACACTGTATTTCACATAGATTTTGAGTACATTTCAAAATGTTTTTTTTTTGTTTTTAGAAATTTGTTGATATATATTTTTTTTATTTAGAATATAAATTTCCAAGGTACAACTTGTGGATTGCAATGGCTTCCCCACCCATACCTCCCCTCCTCCCCTCTACCCTTCCCCCTTACCCACTCCCTCTCCCCTTTCATTCACATCCAGATTCATTTTCAATTTTCTTTGTATACAGGAGCTCAGTTTAGTATGTGTCAAACTTCTTTTAAAAGCTTACTTGATTATCAAGAGCACCCAAGAAAACCTCCTTTTTGTTTTTTTGGGTTATTTTTAAACATTTATTTATTTATTTGAAAGGCAGAGTTACAGAGAAAGAGGGAAAGAAGACACAGAGAGATCTTCCATCTACTGGTTCACTCCCCAAGTGGCCATAAGGGACAGGGCTAAGCCAGGCTAAAGTCAAGAGCCTGAAACTCCATCTGGGTCTCTCACAGGGTGGCAGGGGTCAAAGGACTTGGGCCATCTTTCACTGCTCTCCCAGGCACGTTACCAGGGATTTGGATCACAAGTGCATCAGTTAGGACTCAAATCAATGCTTGTATGTGATGCTGGCATTGCAGGGCAGCAGCTTAACCTGTTGTAACTCAATGCCAGCCCTGAAAAACCTCCTTCCTAATGAACTCAAAATCCTATGGTTAGGGACTTTAATTACTTTTGCAAGTTCTCTCTTTTTTTCAATGTTTTATTTATTTATTTTAAAAACAGAGTTGCAGAGAAAAGGGGAGACTGAGAGTGAGATCTTTTGTCCATTGGTTCACTTCCCAAATGCCCACAACAGTCAGGGTTGGATCAGGCTGAAGCCAGGAGCCAGGATCTCCACGAGGGTCTCCTGTATAGGTAACAGAAACTCAAGTACTTGGGCCATCACCTGTAGCCTCCCAGGCACATTATCAGGAATGTGGATTGGAATCAGAGGTGAGACTGAATTCCAGGCATTCTGATATGGGACACAGGTATTCCAAGTGGCCAATCAACTCACTGCACCACAATACCTGCCCCCTGCAAACTCTTAAGCATTATATGGGTGTGCTCAAGTGAGGGGATCATACAAAGTACAGTCAGGCCAACCTAATCAGAAAACATTAACTTAATTCAGTTATTCTGGCTGGAATCTAGAATTGTCTCTGCCCATGAGGCTAAGTGTTGTCAAATTTTGGTACTCAAAGTGCTTCTCAGTTGAATCTTTCCCTGTTTGAGTTTGAGATGCAAGAGCTCTTCAAAATAGACAGTCTTGAGTTTCTGGATTCATCATCATGTTTTAGTCTTGGCTAAAATTGGCCAGTTCTTTCTGATCTCATCCATTTCTTGTTCCATTTTGTTATATGCTTCAAATAGCAATCAGGGCACACTGCTGACATTCTCTTTGCCTGCCTTTCAGCCTATAGTCACAGGCTCATCAGGGCTTTTATGGTAAGGGAAAATATTATCAAATAATTCATCATGGCATTCCCAGGACTTCTCTCCTTCCATTCTCTATTGCTGCATACTTACTTTTGGTAGAAGAAACCTCACTTTTGGAATGAATTTATTTAGTTAGTTAGAATAGGTTGGGTATGCTGCAGTATAAATGACTTCACAATCTCAGTGACTTTTAACAAGAAAATTTTATTACCTGCTTCTGCAGCACATCCATCCTGAGTTAATTGCATCTTCACTCTTATGCCCAAGGTGCTGGAACAGCCTTAGCTTGGCACAGAACCAGTTTTGTGACCAAGGGGAGAAGAGATATGGCTAGGCTTGTAAAGCTTCTGCTTGAAGGACTAAACATCACTTCCATTCACATTTCATTGTCAAGCGCAAGGTTAGAGGACACCCCTGTATTCAAGAGGATGGAGATGTATAATCCTACTGTAGGAATGGGTAGTACACACAGACAGAAACCAGGATAAAGGGTGACTAGTATCAGAGTTGGATACTCCCAATGCTATATGAAAAAACAATGGCATCTCTGTTTAGGACTGGGTTGGGTTGGTGACTTCTTACTTATTTCCCTCCCTCCAGATTCTCTATTGAGCAATACGCTTTTGGAACTTGGGGATCAGAATTGAGATCTGCCTCGAGGAGGTGAAGGGTCTTCTGTTTTGAGTAGGATTCCTTCCTTCCTTCCTTCCTTCCTTCCTTCCTTCCTTCCTTCCTTCCTTCCTTCCTTCCTTCCTCCCTCCCTCCCTCCCTCCCTCCCTCCCTCCCTCCCTCCCTCCCTCCCTCCCTTCCTTCCTTCCTTCCTTCCTTCTTTCCAAATTTTTGACAGGCAGAGTGGACAGTGAGAGAGGTAGAGACAGAGAGAAAGGTCTTCCTTTTTTGCTGTTGGTTCACCCTCCAATGGCCTCCGCAGCTGGCGCGCTGCGGCCGCACACCGTGCTGATCCGATGGCAGGAGTCCAGGTGCTTCTCTTGGTCTCCCATGGGGTGCAGGGCTCAAGCACTTGGGCCATCCTCCACTGCACTCCCTCGCCACAGCAGAGGGCTGGCCTGGAAGAGGGGCAACTGGGACAGAATCCGGCACCCCGACCGGGACTAGAACCCAGTGTGCTGGCACTGCAAGGCGGAGGATTAGCCTGTTGAGCCATGGCGCTGGCCTATTGAGTAGGATTTCTCAACCTTCTTTTCAAATGAGACATGGGTACTGTTAAATCTTCTGCTATGTGGATCCACTCAACGTCTCAGATCTCTCCCAGTGATGGCCTGCACTCAAAGTTTTTTGCAATATTTATCTTTGTCTGTCTTTGGTTTACATGTAGGATTTATGTCATTTTTATTCACTATTGCTATTGGTTTTTAGCAAGAGGTAGGAGGTGGAAGATGAAATAGGTTGCCTGGTTTTGTGGTCTACAGCCTAACTGGAAGTTCTGTAGACTAGCTTTTCCAAGAAGAGCTCCAGGTTCTAGCTGCCTTTTGGAGTGTCACTATGACTGATCACATAGCCATCAAAGTCCAGGCAGGGAGAGAGGAAACAGTAATTGTGTAATTGTGGTAGATGCTTTCACAATGGGGAGCATCCCTGCGGAGGACAAAAATGCAGTTGCCTTGGGCAGGCAGGCAGAAAACTACCAATAGAACAGTGTCGGAGTTAAGTCTTAAAGACAGGGTGAGTTTCTCAGGTGCAAAAGACGAGAGTTAGAGAGGTGATATTAGACATTATAATCAGAATAACAGGTATGGAGCCTGGGAAACCATTTAACGTGGTGATTAAGAGTTTAGGTTTTACCATTATTAGAGTGGTTTGATTTAAATACCAGTTCTGATTCCACTAGTGGAGAAGCCTTAGACAACTCATTTTAGTTCTCGGAGCCCCTGTCTCAGTCTCCTTTTATTTCTTTTTAGAGATTTATTTATTTATTTGAAAGTCAGAGTTACACACACACACACACACACACACACACACACACGGGGTTGGGGGGGAAGAGAGAGGGAGAGAGAGAGAGAGAGAGGGAGAGAGAGAGCGAGATTTCCACCTGCTGGTTCACTTCCCCAAATGGCTGCAACAGTCAGGACTGGGCCAGGCCAAAGTCAGGAGCCAGGAGCCAGGAGCCAGGAGCTTCATCCAGTCACCCACTAGGTATAGGGAGCCAAGCACTAGGGCTAATTGGAAATGGAGCAGCTGGGACTTGGACTGGCACCCATGTGGGATGTTTGCATTTAGGCAGCAGCTTAACCCACTGTGGCATAATGCCATAGGACCTCTCCAGCTTACCACAGTCTCCTCTTCTGTAAGATGGCAGAAATGATATTCTAACTTTAAAAGAGCATTATGAGACTTAACATAATCATGCAAATTAGGAATAATGTGATTAGGAATATAAAAATAAATGACCAGAATCACTTTTAATAAATGTGTAGAACTATAATTGAGTAAGGAGTTACTGAGAAAGGGGTGTAGATTTGTGTGTGGGCAGAACGAATGTAAGTTGATGCTAAATAGGTAAGTTATATCAAGTATCTCGAGATAAGAGTTTTGTATTTTATATAAAAAGAAAAAAGATTAATGGGAATAACTGACAAGTCGAATTTCTGTCAGACAGCTCGTTCTGTGGCAGTGTGGAGTATACACTGGAAGGGGCAGTCTGGAAGCAGGAGGACCAGGTGAGCCCTGGAGTGGTTAGGTCTGGGGAAAGGTCATGGGCATGGGGGTGCAGATACTCTATTAATTCAGAACAATTTCCTGTAAAACCGAAGACTGTTGGAAAGAAACCTCAAGAGTGGCCTGTAAGGGGTCTCCCAGGTCTTTGGGGGCTCCAGCCTATAATAATAAGGGGTATGAAGCCCCCTGGAAATCACACATTATTGCCTCTACTCTTCAGAAATTACAACTGAGGCCTGGAAGAATGACTACTCCCTCAGGTTCGCCAAGGTAGACTCTAGCTGTTGCAATAAGCACACGGCTGTGCTAACTACCATCACTGTTGTGATGGTCAGGTTTTTGTTTGTCAACTTGACTAGGTTCCAGTCCCTAATTATTCAAACATTGATGTAGGCGTTTTGTAGCTCTATTTGAAATTCATTCTAGATAATCTGGGTTAGCTTGGTTCAATCAGTTGAAAAGCCTTGAAATCAGAGCTGAGCCCTCCTGGTAGAAGAAATTCCATTTGTAGAGGGAATGTCAGCTTGTGCTGGAGAGTCCCATGCTGCCCTTCCCGGTGCCTTTCCCTAAGGGTTTCACATGCTCCTAGTCAGTTCCTGCAATAATGGAGGCCAATTCCTCGCAATGCGTTTTGTAATACATACCTCCTACTGGTTCTGTTCCTTTGGTTGACTCTCAGTCGGTAGACCTCTCACAATAAGCATTAGGGAGAGAGGTTGTAACTTACCACCAGGTAGTCCTTCCGGGACCCAAGCTCCTTCTGTCCCATGTTCTTATAATTTTCTAGGGCTTTAGAATTTTTCATAGGATTTTTTGCTGATTTTTAAAAGATTTAGTTATTTATTTGAAAGGTAGAGTTACAGAGAGACACTCACAGAGAGAAAGATCTCTTCCATCTGTTGGTTCATTCCCTAAATGGCCACAGTAGTTGAGGCTGGGCCCATCCAAAACCAGGAGCCAGAAACATCATCCGGGTCTCCCATATGGGTGCAGGGGCCCAAGTAGTTGGGCCATCCTCTGCTGCTTTCCCAGGAGCCTTAGCAGGGAGTTGGATCAGAAGTGGAGCAGCTGCGACTTGAACTGGCACACATACGTGATGCCAGCACTGCAGGCAGCAGCTTCACCTGCTATGTGACAGCACTGGCCACAGAATTTTTTCAGTTGGTAGATGAGAGAAGAAAATAAAGCATGGAGAAGGCAATGCACTAGTAAACTCTTGTCCTAGAGGCAAGAACTTTGGCAAACTGGTATTCCATTGACAAGAGCCAGTGTCATCCCTGGCAAGGGTTCTGCGAAATGTGGTCCACCATGACGCTCAGGAAGAAGGCAAGGACTCAGATACCAGAGGGCACTAGCTACACTGAACAGCCCTTCAAGCGAGTGTACATACTCTGGCCCCTTCTCTTTCTCTTAGTGGTGTTCTCAAATCAACTTTTTTTTTTTTTTTTTGGACAGGCAGAGTGGACAGTGAGAGAGACAGAGAGAAAGGTCTTCCTTTTCTGTTGGTTCACCCTCCAATGGCCACCACGGCCGGCGCGCTGTGGCCGGCGCACCACGCTGATCCGAAGGCAGGAGCCAGGTGCTTATCCTGGTCTTCCATGGGGTGCAGGGCCCAAGCACTTGGACCATCCTCCACTGCACTCCCGGGCCACAGCAGAGAGCTGGCCTGGAAGAGGGGCAACCGGGATGTGCCGGTGCCGCAAGGCGGAGGATTAGCCTAGTGAGCCGCAGCACTGGCCCATTCAAATCAACTTTCAATCCAGGCCATAGGTTGAATTTCCTACAACAGTTGTCTCTTGGATATCAAAATGTTGCAGGGCTCGAAACTGAGTGATGGCTCACATTTGGAATGTCAAGAAAGACAACTTGGGGATGAAAATGGGGAAACGAGATCTACAGCCAGTGGGTGTTAGGGAAGCTAGAATTCTTACTTAGTGGTTTTGAGCAACACACATTGACTACGCCAGAGTTGCCACCAGACTGGAACCTAAGTCTGGTGTAGTTGAGACCCCTGCTCAGGAACTCTCGAGGCTGAAGATAAGGTGTCGGTTGGGCTGCATTCTTGTCTGGAAGCTGGAATGGAAAAAACCCATTTACAAACTCCTTCAGGTTGCTGGCAGATCAGTGGATACAGGACTGAGGGCCCTGTTTCCTTATGAACTCTTCTTTTAATATTTTATTTATTTGACAGGTAGAGTTACAGACAGTGAGAGGCAGAGAGAGAGAGAGAAAGCGAGAGAGAGAGAGAGGTCTTCCATCCGCTGGTTCACTCCCCAGATGGCTGCAATGGCCGGAGCTGTGCCAATCCAAAGCCAGGAGCCAGGAGCTTCTTCCAGATCTCCCAGGTCACTCTGTTTCCCAGGTCAAGGTGTGACACCTGCTCTGACATGTGCTCCTGCCATTGGCATCCACTGTTAGTAAAATGATGCTGTCTAATCTGTGGCACCATCTATACCCTGGACGTCATCTTAGACCCTGGCCCCCATGGCCACCTTACGTAGTCAGCTTCGGTCCTACCACGGGTGTCAACTCCACCCCCACCCTAATGGGATTCCCTGCTCCTACTTCTCTGCCCAGCAGCAAACACAGGACAGGGCCTGCTCCAGCACACGTGCCCTCTCTCTCCTGACACCTTTCTTGCTTTCTCTCTCACCTTTTTCCTCCAGGCTGTTGGGCTTCCTCTACTCAGCAGTAAACCTTTCCCTTAACTCTGGTGCTTGGTGTGTTTTGTGGCAGCCCCACATCCACTACCCTCACTAGCCACAAAACCAATGGGACCCTTACCCGATCTTGAACCTTCACTTCCCAAAATATCAGTAATAAGCCTTTCTCCTTGAAAATCTAGCTGCCCCAGGTACTTCATTGCAGTAATGAAGAGTGACTAATACACAGGGCTTTTGTTTCCCTTCCATCCCGTCATTCATTCATCTGGGCATGTGAATTTGAAGGGGAGAGAATAGGATGGACTCCTATGGTTTTGGAGCCTAAATCTCACCCTGATCTTGCACAAATTGGGCAAACCAGATCTTGGGTTGGGGTCTGGGGTTGCAGACACAAACTGCTTGCAAAATTGTGTCCCATTCAGGTAACTGTCAAGATAAAGGGGGCAGGTCTCCTAGTACCATGGTGCCTGCTATGTAAAGGCAGCTCCGTTACTATAATGAAGATGATGATTGGATTGGATTCCCACAATTACCGCATCGGCTCTGCCTGTGGAGATACGAAAGGCCAAATGCTGGGAGTGACCCAGTTCCTTCTGTTGTTGAATTTTCCCTTCTCTAGCCAAATGTTTTTTTCTTTTTTTTTCTTTTCAGGCTTTTCATGGGAAAGTCAGTTGTAATCTGAGGTGCCATCTGTCATTCCTGCTTCAAGCCAAATAACTTCATTAAAAATTGTGGGAGACTTTCTCCTGCATTGTTCTCAGCAGAAAGAAAGGAGGTGGCAGGGCAGGGAGGGTGTCTTGGAAGCAGAACTGGAGACCAGGATTTGGGCACTTGTGGTTTTGGCGAAGTGACCTCAGGAAGCACCCGTAGGGGGATGGGCAGCTGGGGGAGGGCAAGCTCAGATTGGGTGTTTTTAGGACTTGGGTCCCACGATCTGCAGCTACTGAGGCACAATCCTGCTGATAACCCTGAGAGGTTCTAAAACGTGTCCCAATCAAAGGGCAAGAAAACAGGGATGTTTACCACCAGTTCTTGTCCATGGGTGCTTGGAAGAAGTTCCCAGGGGGCATTATTATCCACGATCTTGTGGTCCCCACGTTGCTCAGCTACAAAATGGCAGCTGCAGGTGCTCACTAGGAAGCCGTCGTTGCATACAGGGAGAATGAGTTCCGTGGGGACATGATGGGCCATGGAGACCATCTGTCGCCAGATACCCCACATGGTTACTCTTGAAAGTCCTCCTAGGCTGATAGGCAGGAAGGAAATACAGAGTCACAGAGCTGGATTTGGTTTGCAGTTATTGAGAGTTTTGAATTTTCTGCTCATGTGAGATGTTGATCTGTCATTTTCCTTTTTGGTGATGTCCTTGTTTTGCTTTGGTATCAAGCCTCAGAAAATGAATTGGGAAGTTTTTCTCCCTTGTCTATGTTCAGAGACAGAGTTTGTATAATTTTTGCCGTCCTATGTTTGAGGGAATTCACCAGGAGAGCCACATCAGCCTAGAATTTTCTATGTGGGAATATCTTTCATTATTAATTCAGCTTCTTTACTTGATATCGAACTTGGATTTTCTGTTCCTTCGTTTCTGCCTGAGTCAGTTTGGATACTTTGTGTCTGGCTAGGAATCTGTCCATTTCATCTAAGTTATTTAATGTGTGGACTTAAAGTTGTTTATAATGTTCCCTTATAATCCTTTTAGTTTCTATAGGTGTGTAGTGATGTCTTCCTTCATTCCTGACTTTAGTAATTAGTGTCTTTTTTTATTTCCTTAGTCTGGATGAAGGGAGATCATTTTTTTTTTTTTGATCATTTCAAATAACTGACTTTCGGTTTCATTGATTTCTTCTTTTTGCCTTTTGGTTTCTCTAGTTTATTGATTCATCCTATTATTATTATTATTATTATTATTATTATTATTATTTTGGACAGGCAGAGTTAGACAGTGAGAGAGAGAGAGACAGAGAGAAAGGTCTTCCTTTTTCTGTAGGTTCACCCTACAAGTGGTTGCTGCAGCCAGTGTTGCAGCTGGCGCGCTGCGCCGATCCAAAGCCAGGAGCCAGGTGCTTCTCCTGGTCTCCCATGCGGGTGCAGGGCCCAAGGACCTGGGCCATCTTTCACTGCACTCCAGGGCCACAGCAGAGAGCTGCACTGGAAGAGGAGCAACCGGGAAAGAATCCAGCACCCCAGCCGGGACTAGGAACTGGGGTGCCGGCACTGCAGGCAGAGGATTAGCCTAGTGAGCCGTGGCGCCGGCCTGATTCATCCTTTTGTTGTTAATATTTACTTTTTGTTTATTCTGTGTTTGGTTTCTTTTTTTCCTTTTCTATATTCTTGAAGTAAAACCTAATACCTTGGGTTATTGTTTTTGTATATTTTTATTTTTCTGTAAGGATTCAAAGCTGTGCATTTTTCTTTAAACACTGGTTTTAGGTACATCTCATATATATATATATATATACATATTTTAAAGATTTATTTTATTTTATTTTATTTTATTTGAAAGACAGAGTTATAGAGAGAGGTAGAAACAGAGAGAGAGGTCTTCCATCCACTGGTTCACTCCCCAGATGGCTGCAATGGCCGGAGCTGTGCCAATCTGAAGCAAGGAGCCAGGAGCTTCTTCCGGGTCTCCTACGTGGTTGCAGGGGCCCAAGGACTTGGACCATCTTCTGTTGCTTTCCCAGGCCATAGCAGAGAGCTGGATTGGAAGAGGGGCAGCAGGACTCAAACCAGCGCGCATATAGGATGCCGGCACTGCAGGCCAGGGCTTTAACCTGCTGCGCCACAGCGTCGGCCCCACATCCCATATATTTTTATATGTTGTGGTTTTACTTTTAAAATCTCCCCTATAAGTTCTTGATTTCTTTCTGTTATTAATTTTGAATTTATTTGATTTCACTGTGGTCAGGAAACATGCTTTGTATGATTTCAAATTTTAAACTGTATTGAAGTTATTTAATGACCTAGCATATAGTCCATCTCAGAGAATGTTTTGTGTGCAGTTGAAAAGAATAAATTATCTTGTTATTGGGTAAAGTGTTCTATGTCAGTTAGGTCAAGTCTTTCTCATTGTTCTATGAATTACAGAGAGAAGCATTGAACTTTCCCAGGTAATATTATTGAATGGAAAATTTTAATGCTTTTCTTGTTTCAATTGCACATAGCCTAGCATACAGGAGTCTTCAAAAAAGATAATGGGAAATGGGTTCCATCTTTTAATTCCATTTCCATTTTCTACAAGATTTTTGAAATACTCTTATGTGATCCATCCTAGAGAATTTTTTAATGATTTATTTATTTATTTGAAAGGCAGAGGTAGAGAGAGGCAGAGGCTGGGTCGGGGGGTCTTCTATCTGCTGGTTCACTTCCTCTATGGCTGCAACAGCCAGAGCTACACCAGTCCAAAGTCAGGAGCCAGGAGCTTCTTCCAGGTCTCCCACATGGGTGCAGGGGCCCAAGGACTTGGACCATCTTCTACTGCTTTCCCAGGCCACAGCAGAGAGCTGGATCAGAAGTGGAGCAGGGACTCGAATCTGTGCCCATATGGGATGCCAGCACTGCAGGTGGTGGGTTTACCCACTACGCCACAGAGCTGGCCCTTCTTTTGCACAATTGAAAATTGAAAAAATGTAGTCTACCCTGGAGAATGCTCATGTATTGAGAAGAATGTGCACTTTGCTGTTTGAGCAAAGTGTTCTGCATATGTCTCCCAGGTCCATTTGGTTATAGCCTTGTTCTAGTTCTCTATTTTCTTACTGATCTTCTATCTGATTTTTCTATTCATCACTGACAATAGGGTATTTTTAATACATATTTAGTATGTATTTTCTTTTTTTAGATTTATTTATTTATTTTGAAGTCAGAGTTACACACAGAGAGAAGATGAGGCAGAGGCAGAGAGAGAGAGAGGTCTTCCATCTGTTGGTTCATTCCCTAAATGGCCGCAATGGCTGGAGCTGCACCAGTCCGAACCAGGAACCAGGAGTTTCTTCTGGGTCTCCCATTTAGGTGCAGGGACCCAAGGACTTGGGCCATCTTCTACTGCTTTCCCAGGCCATAGCAGAGAGCTGGATCTGAAGAGGAGCAGCTGGGTCTCGAACTGGCACCCATATTGGATGCCGGCATTGCAGGTGATGGCTTTACCCCTGCTATGCCACAGCACCAGCCCTCCAAAATAGGGTATTGAATTCTACATTATTGTAGATCTGTTTCTCCTTTTAATTCTATCAGTGTTTGCTTTGCATATTTAAGAACTCTGATGTCTGGTGTATATTAGATACATCTTAGATAACATATTCTATTTTTTGTAGCAGTTTTGTATTTTTTGTAGCAGTTTTTGATCTAAGGTCTATTTTGTCTCTTATAGTTATCCTTGTTCTCTTTTGTTTACTGTTTTCATGTAGTGTATTTTTTCATCCATTCACATTCAATTTATCTGTGTATGTTCATAGAACCAAAGTTGGTCTCTTATATATAAGGGATCATGTTTTTAAAAATATTATTTTTATTTATTACTTCTTTGGAAAGGGATGGGGAATAGAGAGGGGAAGGAGGGGTGATGAGAGAGAGAGAGAGAGAGAGAGAGAGAGAGAGAGAGAGTTCTTCTATCTGCTGGTTCACTACCCAAATGCCTGCAACACCCAGGGCTGGGTCAGGCCAAAGTCAGAGGCCTAGAACACTATCCTGATCTCCTGTGTAGGTAGTAGGAGCTCAAGTACTGACCCGTCATCTGCTCTCCCAGGATATGCATTAGCAGGGAACTGTGTCAGAAGTGAAGTGGGACCCAATCCCAGGCACTCCGACATAGGGTGTGGGCATCCCAAGTACTGGTTTAACCTGCCAGATCATAGTTTGTTTTAAAATCCATTAAGCCAGTTTATGACTTTTGATTGGGGGAATCCATTTACGTTTCAGAAGGGTACTGATAAAGAAGAACTTTCTATTGTCATTGTAGTTGTTTTCTGAATGTCTTGTAGTTTTTTGTCCCCTCTTTTATTTCCTCCATTACTACTTTCCTTTGCATTTGGTTGATTCTTTGAAGTAAGTTACCTTAATTCATTCCTTTCTCATTTCCTTTTGTGTGTATTTTGTAGATATTTTCTTTGAGGTTGCCATGGGGATTACAGAAAACATCTTGAAGTTATAGCAAATCTATTTTAAATTGATAATAGCTTAATTTCAATCACAAAAACTCTGATCTTTCATAGCTTTGTTTCCCCTTCATGTTATTGATATAATAAATATATAATAAATGACATTATTATATATGAGATATCTTTCTTAAAAGTTTATTTATCTGAAAAGTCAGAGTTACACAGAGAGAGAGAGAGAGAAAGAAATAGAGAGAGAGAAGGAGAGAGAGAGAGGGAGAGAGAAAGAAATAGAGAGAGAGAAGGAGAGAGAGAGAGAGAGGGAGAGGAGAGAGAGGGAGAGAGAGAATCTTCTATTCACTGAGCTCCTCTAACCTGATATTTTCAAAAGACTCACCTTCAATTATTAATTAATTCTTTCTTCTGGTTTAGTCTGCATGTGTATACTTTCCAATTAAATTATTATAGTTTTCAGTTCAAAATTTCTGCTTGGTGATTTCAAAAACTATGCAACTGATAAAAGATTAATATACAGGATCTATAAAAAGCTCAAGAAACTCAACAACAAAACAAATAGTATAGTTAAGAAATTAGAAAAGGACATGAACAGGCAATTTTCAAAGGAAAATGTCCAACACACACATGAAAAATGCTCAGGATCACTAGGCATCAGAGAAATGCAAATCAAAACTATGATGTCACCTCACCCAGTTAGAATGGCTCTCCTACAGAAATCAAAAGACAATAAATGCTGGTGAGGATGTGGGAAAAAAGGTACTCTAATCCACCATTGGTGGGAATGTAAACTAGTATAGCCATTATGGAAGACAGTATGGAGATTTCTCAGAGATCTGAATATAGATCTACCATGTGACCCATTCATCCCATTCCTGGAAATTCACCCAAATGAAATGAAGCCAGCATATGAAAGATTATCTGTACCTCCATGCTTATTGCAGCTCAATTCATAATAGCTAAGAAATAGAATTAACTCAGATGTCCATCAACCAATGACTCAGTTCATTGGCTATCTTTAGGGCAGTTGCTTTAAATTCCTTCCTCAAGTATCTCAGAGGCCTGCATTATGTAGTCTGGAGATTTATTTCATTCCTTGTTCACTTCCCTGTTCCTTTGTGTGATGTGAACTCTGGGATTTGGCATTTCAGGAAACAACCACCTCTCCCAGTACTTACGGACTAGCTTTACATAGTGGAAGATCCTAACTAACAAACACTTTCTGTGTATGAGTCTTGTGCAGGTGTTTTTATTCCATTTCCTAGTCATAGTAAACAGCTATTTTAAATTTCTGAGTTAGCCCAGGGATTTTGTCCCTGCTTCTTCTCTGAAACCTCTGTCTATGCCTTGCTTTCAGATGCCCCCCAAAACATCAACATCCATAGCCCTACTGTACTGTGTACCCACTTTGGCAACCGGCAGGCTGGTAGTCAAATGGTGATGCCATCACACCCATGATGCTTCATGGTGAGAGAGGAACAAGCTCTCCAGTAGCCGTTAGATGATATGGTAAGCCAGAAAACTGCAAGTCAGCTTTAGGGGCTCTCTTTCACCCCAAAGAGCCTGTGGGAGCTGAGCAGCTTCCTCCAGTTCACTTCGCATTTTTTTTCTAGGCAGAGGACAGGACAAGGCGAAGCAAACTACAATGCAAATTTCTGCAGTTTTTTGAGTGTTTCCCTTGAGGGACAGGACTTGCTGTTCATTATGCAACATCTTGCTGACTCCACTTTATCAAGGTTAGCTTTTGCATGGTAAATCTTTTTTTCCCCTTTTCCTTTCAATCTAAGTGTATAACTTTTGCATCTCAAAGGCATACAAAGCCTATTATCAGCTTTTACTTTTTTAATTTAGTCCGACAATCTCTGCTTTTTGCTTGGAGCTTTTAGGGCATTCATATTTCATACAACTACAAACATGCTTGTATTTAATCTTCGATTTTGCTATTTACTTTTGTCTATGCCTCAGATCTTTTTGTTTCTTATTTTCTGTTTGATTAAATATTTTATTGAGTAAACAGCTCTTTCTGGTGTGTGTACTGTTTTAATTCTTTTCTGGCTTTTTACACTGTACTTTTGAGTTACTTTTTGGGAGTTGCTCAAGAGATTACAATATGCATGTCTGTTTTCACACACTACATCTACTTAATACTGACTTCTGATTATATGCTCGCTTGGGGAGGCTTCATTTTCTTCCTTGGGTTGTGTGTGATTTATTTTCTTGTCTAGAACATCTATAAAAGGGGGGCTTCACAATGTTTGTGGAAAATGGCATAAAAGGTAAATTTATTTGGGTACAAAAACTTTGGAAATCATGTATAGCCTTTTCATAAAATGCATTCTCCTGAACTTCTTGAAGAACTTTCAGATGCATGGCTTTCAAAATCTTTTGAACCAAAATAGACTAATTTTTTAATTCCATTTTATGCAAACTTTTTTGCAGTCCCCTCATATATGTTATGAGCCTTATAATCTCATATTCTAAACTCTGCCTTAAGCAAGGTGACATATTTAGGACTGTTAACAGAAGAAAAGTGAGTATACACACAGAGGTTCTTTGTCTATTTACTCATATTTACTGTTCAGTGTTCTTTCTTCCTTGCTGTGTATCCAAGTGATCCTCTTCTGTTTTTCTTCTGGCAATCAAAGTTCTCCGGCTTTGTTTGTGGATGTCTTTAGTTCACCGTCATTTTCGAAGAATAATTTCACAGAATATAAAGCCCCTGATTGCTTGATTTATTTTTAGCATTTTGAATATATACTCTTTTATTTTTCATTGTGTTTAAAAAAAACTTTTTTTGGAAAAAAAGTTAACCATTAATTCTATTGTCATTATGTTTTTTTTTTTCTTTCTTGTTTTCAAAACTATTGTGTTGTCTTGGGCTGCCTGCAGCTTGATTCTGATGTATCTGGGTCTGGTTCTTTTTGGTTTGTCCTTCTTGGAGATGCTGAGATTCTTTCATCTACAAATCAACATATTTCATCAAATTAGTGAGGTTTGGGGGTGTTATTTTTTTCTATTCCTTTCCCCACCTTCCTTCTAGAATTCAGATGTTTAGCAGTTTCCTACAAATTGCTAAGACTCTGGTTATTTTTTTTACTCATTTTTCCCTATTGCTCTGGCTTCTATTTTATGGATCCTTTTTTTTTTTTCATCTCAAATCTAGTTGTTGAGCTCATCTAGTAAACATCTTTTGTCTTTTTATTTCTCCATTGGGATTCCTTATTCATTGAGTCATTATCACCAAATTTCTCATTAGTGTTTTCACATAGTTTATTTTAATTCATAGAACATCTTTATAATAGCTTATTTGATATCCTTGCATGATAAACACACTTGTGTACAATTAGAATGAGATTCTGTTTCCTATAGTGCCCCTTCCACCCCACGAATGGGTCAGACTTTGCTGTTTTTTCGCATGCTTCATGATGTTTGTGAGAACTTGACATTGGATAATATATTTCATGACTCTGGATTTTGTTTTATGTTCTCCTGCTTTACAATCTGCCTGGGCCTAACTCGTGTAACCTGTCTTTGCTGCTGTGGGCAGGCGGTGATGCCTCTGCTCAGTTTATCATTACTATTTTTTAACCTTGCTGCTTTGGGGTCCTCCTGGTGTCTGCAAAGCTGAGATATCAGCCAACGATTTGGACACAGACTGTGCTCAGATACCTTGATCTCTCCTGGTATGAATGTTTGCAGACAGATGTGTGTGTGAGCCTGGGGTTCACTCAGAGCTTCGGCAGTCCTCAGGGTTTCCCTGCCTCTTTCTTTGTTCTTGTACCCTGTTTCAGTCTCTACTGGATGGAAGTATTCTTCCACTCAGCGAACATTGTGTGTAGAGCTTACCTGGCTCCTTCTATGGCCTTCTCATTTCCAGGTTTCCTGGTTGGTGCAGAACTCACCTGACTTGGGATCACAGCCCTGGGACAGCAAAGCTAAAGATTTTTCTCTTTATTCCCAACCAGTTTTTCACCACTTTCACGAGGCAAGACTGCAGGATTTTCACCCTTGAGTTCAGGCTTATTTTTGGCAGCACATCTGCTGAGTTTTCAGGACCAGGCTCATGCTGGTAAAATTATTCTTTGCACTCTCTGAGCTGGTGGTTGGGGCTAGCAGCAGTTCCAGGCGACATGGTCATAGACACCTGTGTTCTTAGGTGAAACACTTGGCAGTTTTTCAAGGGCAAAGAGTTCTCAGCTTGTTGTCTGACTTTAGTGAATCTACAATGCCTTAAAATGATTAGCTTTGATATTTTTCTAAATTTTTTAAAAAAGATTTATTTATTTGAAAGGCAGAGTTACCGAGAGAGAGAGAGAGAGAGAGAGAGAGAGAGAGAGACAGAGAGACAGAGAGAGACAGAGAGAGGTATCTTCTTCCATCCGCTGGTTCACTCAAATGGCCACAATGGCTGGAGCTTGGCTGATCTGAAGCCAGGAGCCAGGAGCTTCCTTTAGGTCTCCCATGTGGGTGCAGAGGCCCGAGCACTTGGGCTATCTTCCTCAGCTTTCCCAGGAGCATTAGCAGGGATCTGGATTAGAAGTGGAGCAGCTGGGACAGAAATCATTGCCCCTATGGGATGCCAGCATCACAGGTAGTGGTTTTACCTGATACACTATAATGCTGGCCCTGGTTTTTTTTCTTTCTAATTTTATACTTGTTTTCTCATCGAGAGAATCATGAATCCTTTCCCACCATCATAAAAGAAGCTCCTCCTTTGCCATCTTTGTGGACCAAATTGTGACTTCCACAACTTCCATGTTGAAGCTCTAATTCTCAATGTGTCTGTATTTAGAGATAGAAGGTTTAAGGAGATCACTAAGGTTAAATGACATCATCAGTGTGGGACCCCAATCTTCTAGGACTAATGTCCTTATAGCAAGAAGAAGAGACACCATGAGTGTGCCTGAACCTAGGGACAGGCATTGGAGGACACACTGAGAAAGCAGCCATCTACAAGCCAAACAGAGTGTCCAGCAAAGAAACCCAACCTGCTGATGCATGAATCCTGGGCTTCCATCCTCCAGGACTGTGAAAAATCAACTTATGTTGCTTAAGCCACATGGTCTGTGGTTATAGCAGCCCCCTGCAGAACAATTGCAACTATTATATTTTTTGAAGGCTTTTTTTTAATGAATACAAATTTTCATATGTACAGCTTTTAGGGATATTGTGTTTCTTCCCCCCATTCCTGCCCTTGTACCCCCACTCCCATCTCACCTCCCACTCCCTCTCCCATTCCATTTTCCATTAAGATTCTTTTTTTTTTTTTTTGATGGGCAGAGTGGACTGTGAGAGAGGTAGAGACAGAGAGAGAGGTCTTCCTTTTGCTGTTGGTTCACCCTCCAATGGCCGCCGTGGCTGGCACGCTGTGGCCGGTGTACCACGCTGATCCGAAGGCAGGAGCCAGGTGCTTCTCCTGGTCTCCCATGGGGTGCAGGGCCCAAGCACTTGGGCCATCCTCCACTGCACTCCCGGGCCATAGCAGAGAGCTGGCCTGGAAGAGGGGCACCGAGACAGAATCCGGCGCCTCGACCAGGACTAGAACCTGGTGTGCCAGCACCGCAGGCAGAGGATTAGCCTATTGAGCCATGGTGCTGGGAAGATTCATCTTTAATTGATTTTATATACAGAAGACCAACTCTTTACTAAGTAGAGAGTTTAACTATTTGCACCCACACAGACACACAAAGTATAAAGTTCAGTTTGAAGACAAGTTTTACCATTAATTCTCATAGGACAGAGGTCCAGCATGGGGAGAAAGTGCATAGTGACTCCTGTTGTTCATTTAACAATGGACACTCTTACTTATGACGTTACTGATCACCTGAGGTTTTTGACATGAGCTGTCAAGGCTATGGAAACCTTTTGAGTTCACAAACTCCATCAGTTTTCAGACAGGGCCATATGCAAAGTAGAAGTTCTCTCCCTTCAGAGAAAAGTACATCCTTCTTTGATGGCCTATTCTTTCCTCTGGGGTCTCACTCACAGAGATCCTTCATGCAGAACCATTTTTGCCACTATGTCTTGGTTTTCCATGACTGAAATGCTCTCATGGTGTTTTCAGTAAGGCCTTAAGGGCTGATTCTGAGGTCAGAGTGCTGTTTAGGATGTTTGTAATTCTATGAGACTGCTGTGTGTACTGTTTCCCATGTTGGAACTTTCTCTCCTTTGTAATTCTATCTATTGTTATTACCAGACACTTGGTCTTATTTATGTGATCCCTTTGACTGATGGTCCTATATATATAATTAATTACGTACTTAATATGATCACTTTATCACATAAGATGGGTTTAGTGCCATCCAGCTAAATGGGATCTATTATATTTTAAAGCTACTTTAATCATATTTTGTCTCCATGACTGTAAAAAAACTACTCTTTGCTCTATCACCAAGCATCTCTATATTGCTGAATCTAAAGTCAGTTCTCAATCTCCCAGGTTCCTACTTCAGATCCTCAGATCTTGATTTATTACCTGCATTTGGCACAGTTCAACTTTTCTTTGAAATAGTTTGTTCACTTTGTTAGCAACATGGATTACGATATTGATTTTATTATAAGATTCATTTATTTGAGAGGCAGAGTTACAGAGAGGGAGAGATGGAGACAGAGGTCTTCCATTCACTGGTTCACTCCCCAGATGGAGGGGCCAGGATAAAGCCAGGAGCCCCTTCTGGGTCTCCCACATGGGTGCAGGGGCCCAAGGACTTGGGCCATCTTCTACTGCTTCCTCAGGCCATAGCAGAGAGCTGGATCAGAAGTGGAGCAGCCAGGACTCGAACCAGCACCTACATGAAATGTAGGCACTGCCAGTGGAGGCTCTACCTGCTACGCCACACTGCTGGCCCCTACTGTATTGATTTTTAAAATTGTTTTTAGATAGTTATTTATTTTACTTGAAAGGCAGAGTTACAGAGAGGCAGAGAGGGAGAGAGAGAGAGAGAGAGAGAGAGGTCATCCATCCTTTGGTTCATTCCCCAAATGGCCACAATGGTTGGAATTGGGTCGATCTTACAACGCTGGCCCCTTAAAATTATTTTTTGCTTTCCTGATTGGCCACTCCTTTTCAGGCTCCTTTACCAATCAGTCTCCATATATCCAGTTTATTCATATGAAGTACTTCAGAATTCAGCCCTTGTATCTTTTATCTTCTCTATCTTTGTCTTGTCCTTAGTTTTATCATTTAATACTATGGCTTCTGGAAAGTATAAAACCTACATTCTAATCTCTAGCTTAAACCTCTTTATTAAATTTCAAATTCCGATAGCCATTTGATTACTATACTCCTTTACATAGATTTCTAACTTAAAATTAACATGTCCCAAATACAGTTTCAATTTGTTGAATGAAATGAGCTTCCTTCAAAATTAATAACAATCTAATTCTTTCAAAATATTGGGGCCTTTTTTTTCTCTAACATGTGTGCAATATGCACCAACTGCTACTGTTAATCTACAAATATGGCTGGGATCTGGCCACTTCTGGCCATTTTCACTTCTGTCACGCTGCTCCAATTCATCATTGTTTCTGACCTGATGAAGGTGATGGCCATCACCTCCTCATTTGTCACTTTGCTGTCACTCATTTTCTCTACTCAACACGAAAGGCAAAGCAATTCCATCAAAGCATGGTGGATATCATGATTTCCTGGCTTAAAACCTCTTACCTGCGTTCTGTTTCACTGAGAGCAAACGTCTAAGTTCTGGCGAAAGCTACCCACATCTGAGCCCCCTTCCCATTCTGACTTCTTATCTCCCTTCCATGCCTTATTTATGTAGAGAATTGGTACCTTCTAACTTCCTGCCTTTTGACTTTCTTGGTTACTCTCCCCTCCACTAGAATATAAGCTCCATGAGGACAGGGGTTTTGGGGTGGGTTCCACTTTGTCTGTGTTGTGTCCATGGTGCCTGGAGAATGCCTGCTGTCTAACAGCTGTTAGTTGAATAAATAGATCACTGCGTGCAAACTTAATTCAGAAAGGAACTCTATTCTCATTTGCATGTTCCCAAATTGTAGAGTAGAACTTGACTCAGGGGGATCCACACATTAAGAACAGTAACAGTCAAATTATTCTTCTCCTAAACAACTGTTTGGATGAGTTCTATAAATATGAACAATACCAGATATTCAAGTAAAATACAATCCTCTTTTGTACAGCTTCTAGGGATTAGCAGAATAAGGAAAAGCATTCTATGAGCCTGGGATGACTTTGGTATCAAACTGACAGGGGTGTTTTGGGAAAGGAAAACTTTAAATATATATGTGTATACAGATACACACACACATGCACATACACATATATGTAAATCTACCTATATGAAAGGCAGAGTTATAGAGAGGGAAAGAGAGAGAGACAGAGATCTTCCATCTGCTGGTTCACTCCCCAAATGACTGCAATGGCTGGGACTGGGCCAGACCAAAGCCAGGAGCCAGCAGCTTCTTCTGGGTCTCCCATGTGGGTGCAGGGGACCCTGCACCTGGGCCATCTTCTGCTGCTTTCCCAGGCCATAAGTAGGGAGCTGGATCGGAGGTGGAGCAGCCGGCACCTGAATAGGCACCAAGATGGGATGCTGGTGTTGCAGATGGCAGCTTAACCTGCTACACCACCACGCTGGCCCCTGGTCTCAGTTTATAAACAGAAATGTAAATAGCCCAAACAAAATTTTAGTATATCAGTTCCAATATTATAAAATAACATTTTTAAATTTTAAGTTTTTTATTCATATAAAATTTTCAAATTTCATGTATTTCATACATACAGATTTAAGAGCACAGTGATACTTCTACCCTACCCTCCCTTCTGCCCCTGCTCCCACCCTCCCTCCTCCTTCCTTTTGTATTTTTTCTTTTAATTTTTGGGATGGCATACTTTTAGTTTATTTTATAATCACAAGCTTAAACCTCCACTAAATAAAGAATTCAACAAGTAGTAAGTTGAAAAATCACTATTCCTCAATAGTATAGACAAGGACTGTAAACAATAATCAAATCTCAAAAATATTAATTTTGCTCATATGTATCACATTTTATACTCTCTATATTAGTTACCACAAATCAGGAGAAATATATATGATATTTCTCTTTTTGGGACTAGATTGTTTCACTAAGCATAATGGTTTGCAGTGTAGCCATTTTGTTGCAAAAGACCGGATTCCATTCCTTTTAGCGGCAGAGTAGTATTCTATAATGTGTATTTGGATACACATTTTTTTAACCAGTGATCAGTTGATGGACATTTGGATTGACTCCATATCTCAGCTAGTGTGAATCATGCTGTAATAAACATGTGTGTGCTAATTATTTAATCATTTTTGTTTTCCAAATTTTAATATTTATGTCACTTTATTTATTTGAAAGGCCGAGACTGAATCATCCATGGGTTCATTCTCCAATTGCCCTCAATAGCTGCGTCAGGAGCCAGGAGCCAGGAACTACATCCAGTTCTCCCTTGCATTTGAGTCATCACTTGCTGCTTCCAAGATGCACATTAGCAGTAAGCTGGAATTGGGAGTAGAGCTGGGACTCAAATCCAAGCACTCCTTAAATGAGACGCCATAAACACAGGCCCAGGATCAATTATTCTAGCTCGGGGGTTGGTTTGTGTAGATCTGGGAAACCTACCCTTGTAGTCATGACTTCCTTATCTATGAGATTGATAATTGACATCTCATTCACCCACAGTTACACATGTTCTGTTTTTATTAAGGGTCTTGCTATGTCTCATACATTGTTCTTGGTATTGGTGACTCAAATTGGTCCAGTGACTGCCAGGATGAAGATTAAATCAGTGATAATGTATTAGCAAAGCCTGGTGCACAGTGCATGCTTAGAAACAATGGGTTGCATTCCTTCTTCCCATCTCCAAGCCAAACTGTCAGTAAGATCACTAGCTCACTGTACTCTCATCTCTCCAGTATCACCTCTTCAGGAAGCCTGGCCTTGGCCATTCTGTCTGTAGAGCTCCTGCTCATTTGTTTATATTATTTTTTAAGATTTATTTATTTATTTGAAAGTCAGAATTATGGAGAGAGAGAGAGAGAGAGAGAGAGGTAGAAAGAGAGAGGGAGAGAGGGAGAGAGGGAGGGAGGGAGAGAGAGAGAGAGAGTATGTGTGTGTGTGTGTGTGTGTGTGTCTTCGTCTTCTATTCACTGGTTCACTCCTCAGATGGCTGCAATGGCCAAAGTTAGGCCAAGCCAAAACCAGGAACCAGGAGCCAAAAGCTTCATCCAGGTCTCCCATGTGGGTGCAGGAACCCAAGCTCCTGGGCCATCTTCTGCTAGTTTTCCAAGGCCATTAGCAAGGAAGCTGGATCCGAAATGGAGCAGCCAGGACACAAATCAGTTCCTAAATGGGATGTCGGCATCACAGGTGGTGGTTTTACCTGCTATCCCACATTGCTGATCCTGCTCGCATCCATTTTTAACACATTACACCTTTGAATGTGACTCTAAACACTTAACTTTCTACAGTTTCCTTTAAAATATTTTTTTCGTTGATGATCTTTGTCCTTGTCTAAAAGTGCCAGCATTCTGAGAGCAGGTACCCATTTCTGTCACTGGGCAGCATTCTCAGCACTGGGGCAGTGCTGGGCACATTATGCATGCTCCACAGATTGTGTGTGGAGGGAGACTGGTAGAGGCTTGCATCCCTGTACTCTTGGGGGCCCTGATGCCAGGCACTGTGTTTGGCCCAGAGTAGGGGCTCAAAAAGTTTGCAGGATGCAACCACAAGTCCCCTTCCTAAGTGGCAGGTGTCCCCTGTGTGTTCACAAAGATCATAGTGCTGGAGAGGTGTTGAGTTGGTGCCCCTGGGGCCAGCGCCAACCCTCCAACCCTAGAGCTGGGCTTGCAAGTGCCCACGGCCACGGGGGTCCCGCATGGCCTTCCTCATGCACCTGCGCACACCGGGATCTTCTTTGCCTCCTGGGAAGATGGGGGAGTACAGGAGAGCACAGGTCCGGACGAGTTCCGGCCTGCGCTTTCTCCTGATTGTCACGGGCTTCCCACACCACCCTTGGGAGCGTTTGCTCCTTTTTCAGCCTCTGAGGGCTGAGGGACTCACCCAGGTCACCAGCACGTCCATGATCAAGTGCAACTTGGCTTGTAAACCCCACAATTCCCTGTTTTTCTTTTCATCTTGAGGCGGGAGATGAGTCTAGAAACTTGCCTAGGTATGTATTCAAGTTGGAAGATAAGAAATATGGAAAAGAGAAAAAAATATTTTTTAAAATTTTAAAGTGTTTACTCAAGATTTTGTGAGGGAGAATGGATGATAAAAGCTTGAAAAACTGCCTCAAATTTACTCTTTCAGATGGAAAAAATACCAGATGCTGTCTGTATTGCATCAAAACCGGCAGACATTAGATAAATGTGATCTGTCAAGAAAGAAGCTAGAAAACTTTTTATAAGTCAGCATGGAGTGATTTTTCTTGCTTTTTAAACTAGAAAGTGAAAATGTTCCAAAGGACACAAAATATCCCAACTTATCTGGTGATGTTTGAAAGAAGAGCTGAGATTTTTTTTAAAAAAGAACAAGATTTGAAAATAGCAGATTTTCAGGCTATTCTATATTCTTGCGTGTTGCTTCCGAACGTCATTCAGTGCCCGCGACAGCTTCGTGAAGGAGGGATTTTGTCTCCACTTTAGAGTGAGACTTTGCGGCTCAGAGCTGTGAAGGGCCAGTGTTTGAAACGTCCCTCCGCTGGGATGTTTGGGTCCGAATTCTCACAGGGCACAAGGAACCAGGCCCCATCTCTAGTTCTGAGCTCACGGTGTGGGTTTGAAAATGGAATTCTTGCAAAAGATGCCGGGGAGACTGCACTCGGAATGCCTTTTGTTCCCTTGGCCCTGTGCAGAAGCATATAGAAACATTCATGGGCAGAGCTGTCTGCCAAGGAAGGAGGGAGGGAGGGAGGGAGTGTGTGTGTGTGTGTGTGTGTGTTCCCAGGCAGACTGCCTCTAAGAGGAATCCCTGAGAAGTTCAAAACAGACGCTGAAATGCCCGTGCAATTACTAGATCCCCTCCGCATCAGGAAGGGGTCAGGCTGGGGGCGGTGGGTGGGTGAGCGTGGATGTGGATCAGAGCAAGTGAGAATCAGCCCAAGAAAAGAGTCCAGAACTGGAGTGTTAGTGGTACCCCAGCTCCCCTTGCATGAGGCTTCACCTCACTGATGCCCCACAGAGCAGGGCTTGGCTACACCCAGCAGTATTTGTAAAGCAGTGAGCATGTACACAGAAAACCTACCACCCACTTATATAGAAAGGATTTCAACAAGCCTGCACTAACGCACCCGACATGCTGGAAGGAAACGACACCTGTTACTCTGCTTCCAGGACACAGCACCGTTTGTTGGTGACTGCTGGAACGAGGAAGCCAACAGAGACCGCACGTTTGCCTTCACGGGACTAACGACTAAAAAGCCATACTTTGCATTAGCCACTGGCTCCTCCTGATCCACAGAGTTGGCATTCACAGATCTAACTGACTGCCCATTGAAAATATGAAACAAATTCCTCCCCGTTCCAAAGCACAAGCTGCAGTTTGCTGAGCACTGGGTACTGAGCTGTGTCTATGTGAATAAAGTGCGGATAGGTTAGGGGGTATGTCAGCGAGAGGTGATTTAGAGTGCACAGGAAGATGTGCCTAGGTTATGTGCAAGCACTGCATTGTTTCGCATTTGGGACTTGAGCACCCATGGGTTTTGGTATCCGTGGAGAGTCCTGGCACCACTCTCTGTGAATACCACGGGAGGACTGCATTTTGGTCGGCAAGGAATATTCTGGGAAATTTCCATATTAGATCCACTAGGGAATAAGAATATTCAAGTTTTTTTTTCCCAAAAATAATGCTTAAAAGAAGCTTCTGGAAATAGTTCAACTACATCAGAACTGGCAAAAGACACTGTGATAAGAAGACTGCGAATGCAACACTAAGAAATGATTTCACACGCAGCGTTTAGGTAAAAGCTCTTTCTGTTCACTCCCACAGCAAGGATTAGCTGTCATAACAGGAGCTTCAGAAATCTGAAGCCTGGGTGGTTGGTCTGAGTGATGCTTAGGTAAACACTCCCTGAGAGCCCTCAGCTGCCGGGCCACTGCTTTGCAGGACTGAAGCTGACCCAAGTCACAGAGCTGAGGGTGCACAGAAGATCTGAAAGTTGTTTAAAGCCTGACGTAGTATTTGCTGCAAAGCAGGTTTGTGATGGAGAGTCATTTCATGTTAAAAAAATTATTTATTCAAGAGGGAGACACACACACACAGAGTGAGAGAGCGAGCGAGAGAGGTCCCATCTGTTGGTTCACACCCCAAATTCCTCCCACAGCTGAGACAACTGGGGAGCTGGGGTCTCTCAATCCGGGTCTCCCAGGTGGGTGGTGGCAATCTGAGCTGGGTATAGAAGCAGGCCTTCTGATGTGGGATGCAGGCATCAGTATTGATGCCTTCACCACTAGGTTACATGACCACCCTGGTCTATGTTTTGGACCTACTAACACATATGCTGGAGGAAAAGAACCCCGTCTCTCTCCTCCTGATGGAGGGCTTGGCCCTGGCTTGCCCAGGGCAGTCAGACTCAGAAATAATTGACAGGTTCCTACCTTCAGAGAAGTACTGGCTACAAGAATTGGCTTCAGGAGAAACCACTGAGGTCACGTCTCTCCTTCTCATCAACACTCCATGTTAATGGAGAGCTGGGTCCATCCTTCCAAGAAGTGGTATTCGCCTGTTACCATTAACTCAAGCCTCCCCCGACCCACTAGGCCAAGGCCATCCTGAATGATCTCCTTGCCTGGGGGTGGGAGGCAGTGCTAAGTGTGGTTCTGAGGAGGGGGCGTGGAAGATGATTTACACCAAGCTGACCTTAATCCATGACTGAGGTTCACTCCCTGCTTGTCTTTTTCCTGTTCTGTAATCCAGAATCCTGTCCTTTGAGCCAGACAATCAGTAAACATGAATGGAATGTCAAATATGGAGCCACCCCATCCATCTTTTTAAGAGATTTTTGTGTGTTGTATTTATTTTGAAAGGCAGAGTCACACACACACACACACACACACACACACACACACACGGGGGGGGGGGATCTCGCACTCGCATCTGCTGTTTCACTGACTAAATGTCCATGAGAATCAGAGCTGGGCAAGATCAAATTAGAAGTAGAGGTGGGATTCAAGCCCAGGCACTTCAGTATGGATACGGGCTTCCCAAGCAGTGTCTTAACCACTGGCCAAACAGCTGCCCCAGCCCCTTTCTCATCAGGGTGATGCCCTGTTGTTAGACCATCGGGTTGAATCTGGAGTCCACTACAGCAGCTGTTCCTCAATATGCTTTTAATTAATTAAAAGTAGCTGTGAGTTGATTCCCTCCACGACCTCCAATTCCTGGTGGTCCTCCATGAAACTTCCTCGTAACAGTTGAAGCTCATCAGCCACAAAAGCATTCCCTTAAAGTATTCACAGGTGTTTCAATTTTTGCATCAGAGAAAGGAGACACGGACAGCAAAGCCCAGGGCCTCCTCGCTCAGCCTTGGTCAGACTTCAGTCTCTGATCTGCCTGGCCAGGGCAGTGGGTGAGCAGAGAGAAGCCCTCACCAGCTTGGCTGTGGCGTACTCGGGGTCTGGTCCTGTGTGTGCCTGCACATGTGGTCCCAGCCCCGGGCTAATCAGAGCTGAGTCTACCAACACAGCTGCTGTGCTACTTGCAGACTTTTTTTTTTTTTTTTTTTAGCAGCTCACTGAGTAATTTCAATATATTTGTCAAATTAATCTGATGAAACAGCTTGAAAATAGAGCCCAACACTTCTGTTTTCACACTGAATCATTGACAACAGATTGGCATTTCAGGGTTGCCAGTGTACAATTGGGAGGAAGTCAATGTCTACATTCCTATGGTGGTAAATTCAGAATCCCAATTGTGTGGGCCTTTATAACGTGATGTCGTTGTTAAGGGAATGGCCAGCCCTAGGAGTTTGCAGGCTGCCAGACTGCTTAGGTTTTGCTTATTGCACCAGAGCTATAAGTTATGGGTTTATTGTGGGTACTTTATAAAGAGTGGGAAGGGAGGCAACCCTGTGATCTGGCCATCAGAGCTCAGAGAAGCTCTGGATTTACCATAAGCCCCACCCCTGGTGAAGGACGCAGCTATATTGTACCTTGGTTTGATACTTTGATGAGCTTTTGCAGGGGGGCAGGCTTACTCCAGCTTTATCCAGTGAGGCCAGGCACTAATATACTCACTTGAACAATTTTATGTCGATACTTGATTTTGTTTAAGAGCACTTCTAATCTTTCTAAGCATCCTCATTGGTAAACCCATTTTCCAGATGTCCAGTGCCACAAACAGAGGCGGCAAAGGGTCCCTGCTTGGAGATCTGCACAGACATAAGCTCCCAGAAGGGTAGCACAATGTCCCGGGAGACTCTTCTGTTGTTTGGCTGGGACCGAGGAGCAACACTCTCTCCATGTCTCACTCATGGAACTTATTCTTGGTGGGGCATTCAGCCCGTGGTTATAAAGTAAATTGAAATTATGTCATTACAACAATTAAAGGAAAAGAAAAGAAAGAAAGATGGGGATTGAGGGCGGGCGGGAGGGAAGGCAGTATGGTTATCTTCTTAGAATCATATGTATGAGATAGAGGAACTCTATTCTCTTTATAGTAACAAAAATTGAAAACAAGGAAACTGTCAATATACCTTTTTTGAATCTGTTTTTTAAGATTTATTTATTTATTTGAAAGGCAGAGTTACACACAGAGAGAAGGAAAGGTAGAGAGAGAGAGAGAGAGGTCTTGTATCCACTGGTTCACTCTCTAGTTGGCCACAATGGTCGGAGCTGTGCTGATCCGAAGCCAAGAGCTTCTTCCGGGTCTTCCATGTGTGTGCAAGGGCTCAAGGACTTGGGCCATCTTCCACTGCTTTCCCAGGCCACAGCAGAGAACTGGATTGGAAGTGGAGCAGTTGGGACTTGAACTGGTGCCCATATGGGATGCCGGCACTGCAGGCGGCGGCTTTACCCGCTTCTTTCTTTAAAACCGAGATTTCTTATTTCCCAACAAAGGTGGCCATTCCAGGAGGTGGAGATGGCAATGAAATGAAGAGGTGTGTGTATGGCACGTACCAGCACACTCTTCCACCTGCAGGGTACCTGGCAGACACTAACGCACCTCTCCCTGATGTTTTAAAATCCCACTTTCGTAGGAAGTAGTTATTGCAAAGGAAATGAGAGCCAGGACAGGATAAACCACACATGAGGATACTTTAAAAGTTTTATTGAAAAACAGAGTTAAAAGATAAATTAAAAAAAAAAACTTTTGAAATCCAAGCATTGCTTTTTCCTATTATGCATTTCTTGTAGACTTTTGGGAGACCTCCTCATAGACATGGATTTCAGTTTTTTTTGCACTAAAATAAACATATTTAGATTCATTTTTCATAGAACTTCTTAGACTGTCCATGGCCCCTGGGGTCACTGGGAAAGGCTGTGCTCAAGAGTGGGGGTTGTCAGCCCTGGCGCTTGGGACTCGTGGAGAGCTCTGAAGAAAAGACACCTCGGCCTCACCCCCAGAGATGGTCTGGGAAGCCCTTAGTCATAGGAATTGGTCAAAAACTCTCCAGGCAATTTTAATGTGCTCTCGGGGATGAGGGCGGTGGCTCCAGACACCCGCCGCTGGCATTCCACCACGGTCTTGGCACAGCCCCTCTCTCTCATTTTGTCTCCTCCCCTGTAGGGAGGGATGTAATTCATTCTCCAAGTTATCCCCACGGCCAGTGCAAATGCTGTCATCCCTGGCAAGGTGCCACCGCCACCATATGCCACGCCATGTGCTTCTCGCTTCCCCTTTGCTGCTGCTGTCTCTCTAGATCTTCCCAGAATTCCTGAAGCAACATGCTTGGCACATGCACTGAAAGCCTTCAGGAAAACACCACGTCCCTCCCTGGGGCTAAAGCCAAGCGTGGCACCCGGCAGCATAGAGAGACATGGCTAAACCCCTTCTGCTTACTCTGCAAGGAGACATGACCTCGCTTCAGATGAGAAAGAACGTGCTGTGGACTTCACCCAGCTTAAGGATCCTTAAAACTCTACAAGGTGGCAGACAAGTCACGTCTGGCGATAGACACCCACTCAGTCAGTCATCAGATGTTTTCTGAGCTGAGCCCACGGGAGAGAGCCCTGACTTGCGCCTCTCGGAGACGGAGGAGGTGACGTCTGGTCTGGGTTAGGAGGAGGTGATGGAGGATGTGAGGATGAAGACAGGGTGATTGGTAAGAGCAAAGCATGCATACAGACATCACACTGTGTGTTTAGAGACCTTGTCGTGAGGAAAAGGGATTGCAAGGCTTCTCGTTCTGGGGCAGTCAGCATTGAAAGAGGAAAGAGCGGCTTAAGGAGGGGATGGAAGGGGTTCCGCAGAGGGCTTGCTTCTGCTTGGGTGGTGCTTTAGCAGACAGTAGAGAGGTGGCCTCCCAGGCGGAGGGCACAGCATGAGCGAAGGGCTGGTGGCAGGAGATTGGGTGTGCAGCTAGGGGAGACGAGCAGGAGTGAGGACCATCCTCCAGTTACAAATAAGGCAAAAGACCAGGGCAGGGACATCCATGTGGGAGCATTACAGAGTGGGAAATGTAAAATATATGTAGAGAAGACGACATGGGAAGATGGCTTATTTTTATTTTAAAAGTTTAATTTTGTCATTTAAACAAAATTTTGATTAACATGTCATACTGGCATTTCTTTTTTTTTTTTTTAAGATTTTATTTATTTGAGAGGTAGAATTACAGACAGTGAGAGGAAGAGACAGAAAGAACTTCCATCCACTGGTTCACTCCCCAAATGGCCTCAGTGGCCGGGGCTGCACCGATCTGAAGCCAGGAGCCAGGAGCTTCTTCCCAGTCTTCCCCATGGGTGCAGGGGCCCAAGCACTTGGGCCATCTTCTATTGCTTTTCCAGGCCACGGCAGAGAGCTGGATCAGAAGAGGAGCAGCCGGGACTAGAACTGATGCCCATATGAGATGCCAGTGCCACAGGCTGGGCCTTTAACCCATTGTGCCACAGCACCAGCCCCAATATACTTGCACTTCTTTATGGGGCACAGGGCATTATTCCAACACCTGTATACAGCGTAAGCTGATCCAGTCACGTTCAGCATCCCCTGCTCCCCGAACCTCCCTCCATGTGTGGAGCCTACCAGTCCCTCTCCTCCAGCTCTTGGCTAGTGCGTGACACATAACTGACCTGCAGTCACCTCGCTGTGCTGTGTGAGACCGGTAGCTATTGCTTTCATCTCACTGTGCTTTGTTGTCTGCTATTAAGCCTCCCTCTGTCCCCTCTCTCCTCACCCTTCCCAGTCTCTAGCAACCACCACTGAAAATTCACGGTGACTTCCACGTATGAAAGAGAACAAGCAGTACTTGTCTATCTCTGATTTATTTTATGTAACATAATGATCTTTATTTCCATTCATTTTACTGCAAACGTCAGGATTTCGTTCTTGTGTATGGTTGACTAACATTCCATTGTGTATACATCCATATTTTCTTTATCCATCCATCCATTGTTAGACAGTCACATTAATTCCTTATCTTGCCTATTGTGATTAGTGTTGCAATGAATATGGGAGTGCAAGTGTCTCTTTGATATTCTGGGGGATGGCTTATATTATCAAAGTGGACAGGCAGGGCTAAAGATAGACTTGGGGGATGTCAATTACTGTGAAGCTAAATAACATTGAGTTCCCCTGACCTTACGATTCCTATTTGTGTCTCAAGATCTTCTCCCTGAAACGGAATCGCTGGAGTCCATCTGTCAGCAACTGCTCAGGAACCACATGGAGTGTTGAAGAGAGTCTAAGGATGAGATTAGGCGGGTTTGCATCCAATTTCTAGCTCTACCTCTGGCCAGCTGTGAGCTCTCGGATGTAGTATCCCTCCTGTTTGCAAAGGTTTTGCTTTCCTAACCTGTGAAAGTGATTTCCATCTCACTGACTTGTCCTGGAATATAGTTGAAATTACAAGTAGGAGGACTCCTGGCTGTTATGGTTTAGATATAGTTTGAATCTGTTTCCTAAAGGTTCATGTGCTGGAAATGTGGCCCCTGGCGTGACAGTGTTGGGGGCGGGGGTTGCGGATCTTTTAGAGGTGGGGCTTTGTAGAAGGGGATGATCAGTCACTTTCACTCCTTGGTTTCCTGTCTTGCTATGTGATAGCTCCCTGTCACACACATACACACACACACACACAAACACATAGCCATGGTGCCATCTACCAGGATGCAGTACAGCCAAGGTGCCCTTGTCAGAGTTGTCTCAGTGCTGTTTGGACTTTGAATCTCCAAACCTGTGAGCTAAACAAACTTCTATTCTTTATAAATACCCAGCCTGAAGGATTTCAAGCTTGCATTGGAAAACAGGCCAACACACTGACTCTCAACACCTTTCTCCCAAGGGTTTTCCCATTGTTACTTTAAGGCTGGATCCACATTCAAGCCATTTTAGCTTCCCCAGGATCTACACAATGCTGAGCTCCAAAGTCTTAATTGAATGAATAGTTCAAGGGGTGAGTGAATAAATAAATAAATAATTAAGCTAGTTTATGGGTAAACGGAGAAATCATAACAAGTACATTTTTTATGATGATAAAGAAAAATTGGAATCAATTTGATCCTTCATTCAATGGCCAAATTGGTTGCGAACATAGTGTAGACACAGATCATACTTGTTCTCAGTTATCACAACTGCCATTCATTGATCTATGGGCTTGCTGGATGTGGTGCTAGGTGGTTTGCATTCATTATCCTATGCCGGCATCCCTTAAGGCAAATGTTATTCTTTCATGCAGGTGAGGAAATGGAAGCCTAAACAGTCAAATAATTGCTCAAAGGAGTAAGCAAATAATGGACGCATGTTCTGAACTCGCATTGCACCATTTCTAAGGCAACATACTCTTTCATTGCCACTTAGGACTCAACCCCAGGCACTCCAGACCTGGAGTGGATCTCTGGGGAAAAATGAATTTGCTCTCTTGGTCACAGAAACCGGGTGTCCTGCTTGATGGCAAGTCAGGAATGATGCCTTTTCCGACCTTTTTGGGGGTGACATCTGCACTGTGTCCTTCTAATTCCGGCATCATAGTTGGGACTGGTGGGCAGGTGTCACCTTTCACACACATTCACTCATTCATCAGCTCTTTGGTTTGCTCCTGCACAAGGTGCTGGGTTGAGGCTAGGTGTGAGGACAGAGCTTGCTCTCTCTCTCTCTCTCTTCCCCTCTTTACTTCCTCATTTCCCCAGATGGATAAAAGATGAGTACCATGTCCCACTCCTTAGCACCAAGGAGGAGCCTTGCTTCTCCTGGGAAGGAGGCAAGGTCAGCAGTACTCTGCTCTGGATTCTGTATGCTATTCGTGTCTGTGATAAGCCTGAACTGTAGACAGCCCTCATATGTCAGGATTCCTCGTTGGACCCTGACGATTGTAGGAAACACACACTTCAAGGCCAGCCAGCTGGAGTTCAAGTCCCAGCTTTGCCGTTATAATGTCTGTGATTTCATACACTTTCCATGGCCTCATGGTCCTCATCTTGTAAAGGGGAGATCATAATACCTTCCTCATGAGGATCGGGCTGTAAGCCAGGCACGTGGACGGGCCCTGTGTGTGATGGAGGCGTGGCGAGAATGGTCCCTGAGATGCTCACCTGGCCCTGGAGGGGTTAGGAAGCAGAGCAACATAAGAGCGGTAGTCTAGGGCTGATAACATACAGGAAATGACATGCAGAAACTGGGCGGAGCTAGAAGCAGGGAGTTTGGAGGCAGCTAAGAAACCATTAAAAAAATAAAGAGCTTCTCGGTAAAAGCGAGGACAAGAGAGGCAGGCAGACATAGAGGAGAAGCTAGAAGCATCCTGATCACTTCTCTGGTTGCTCCTGGAATCCAGAGGAAAATGGCCCCTGCGAATCCAGGAGGGGCATTCCAAGACCTCAGGGGGTCCCGAAATCACGGATAGCATGGCACTCTATCCAGTGTGTCTTTTCTGTCTTAACTAAGCATCCACCATGTACTATGGCCATGAATGTTGCATGTTGAGGTGTGGCAGCAATGAATTTATTTTTCCTTCTTCCCAGTTGCATGAATAGAAGATTCATTCCTAGCATAAATCTTGGCAACTCAGCATGCAATGTTTTTCTTCCCTTATTGAATAGAGAACTTTCAATTTTTCACCACAAAGAAATACTTTTCAACTTCTTTTTGGCAGATCTGAATTATTAACATCACTACTCTTGTACTTTGGGGCCACTGTTAAGTAAAATAATACTGATTGAGCACAAGTACTGAAATACCATGGTAGTCAATATGATAACTGAAATAGCTAGTAAGTGATTTTTTAAAGATTTATTTATTTGAAAGTCATAGTTATACAGAGAGAGAAGGAGAGGCAGAGAGAAAGAGAGAGAGAGAGGTCTTCCATCTGCTAGTTCACTCCCCATTTGGCTGCAACAGCTGGAGCTGTGCTGGTCTGAAGCCAAGAGCCAGGAGCTTCTTCTAGGTCTCCCATGTGGGTGCAGGGACCCACGGACTTAGGCCATCTTCTACTGCTTTCCCAGGCCATAGCAGAGAGCTGGATTGGAAGTGGAGCAGCCGGGACTTGAACCGGCACTGATATAGGATGCCAGCACTACAGGTGGTGGCTCTACCCACTACACCACAGTGCGGGCCCCAGCTACTAAGTGATTAATGGGTGAGTAGCATCTACAACGTGGATACACTGAACAAAGGCATGTCCCTGGTTAGACAAAGCAGGATGGAACAAGATTTCACACCACTCAGCATGACATGCAATTGAAAACCAGAAATGGACTTTTCCATTTAATGTCTTTGGGTCACAAGTGCCTCCATATAATTAAAACCATGGAAAGCAAGACAGTGGCTAAGGAGGGTCTACTGTATACAGTTATCCATTCCGGGGCCCGTCATATTATGGACTCTGAGAGCAAGTTGAGGTGGATTCAACCAACAGCTCCTCCATGCCTTGCTGTGCATTGGAAAAAAAATCATCTAACATATCTGAGCTCTATTTGTTCATCCTTAAAATGGGGACAAAAACAGCCACCTGGGAATGTAGTTACTAGGATAAGAAACTCCTAGAGCACTGAGCTGAGGGCCTAGCAAGGCAGCAGATACCTCATCTACAGAGTGATTATTCCATAGCCAGGGGCATGCTAGCAGCTACTATGAGAATCATATGCGCAAGTCAAAGTAAATTAGTGAAACTGAATATAAATTGAATCCTTTCCAACTTTCCTCACTTGGGTAGTAGGAATGAATATTCAGACTTTTATTGATTCATCAGCTTTCTGAAGTATTTGTTTCAATTGATCTGAATAGTCTTTCAAATAACTAGAGTGAGTTTAGTTGGGAGTCTCAGAAGCAACTTTAAGCAACTTGGCATTCTTCAGTGGTTTTTCAGAAGGGCTTCAGCAGGTGCTATTCCTACTGTTTATAGCAATGAAGACACCTTGCACCTCCAGAAATGTACCACGGTTTCCAGACCTTTATATGTCTGTACCTTGTGCTGTTTCTGCTTGGATGCCCTTTCCCCTTTCCCCTGTAGTCTCCACCAGCCCTTTCCTCCCATCCAAAGAGGCCGAATCAGACAGGCTCAGTTAGGCCCAGCTCCACCTCACGGTGGAACCATGGGATCTTAGGCAGACTTCTCAGCTCTTCTGTCCTTGGTTTCTGTAAAAAGGTGACCATAATTATAGTACCTTCCTCCCATTCCTTTTGGTTTTGCTTTCTCTTCCTTTTGCTCCCCATCTTCTTCCACCTTCTTGGATCAAGTGCTATTTTCCCTTCTCAGTGTTCTCATGAGCCCTGGGCTGGCCTCTGATGGGCTGTGAATTATTCCCTTTGACCCAGAAATTCCACCTCCAGGAGTCTAAATTAAAGATCTGTAATCTGAAATGAGTTAAAAGCATTATACAAAGTTTCCCATTGAAACATTGTTCCTAATAATATAATATGCAAATAATGTAACAAAAGCAACAGGCAATGATTAGACCAATTTTTAGTAGATTTGTTTAACCTCATCCACTAAGGCCTGGATCATGTTCTGAATGCCTCAAAAAGTATCTTGAAGACATCAGCTACTCAATAATCATTTCCACTTATATAAACAACAGAGATTTATTGAGCACCTTTTATGAGACAGCCGTGGTGTTAAATTCCTAATGTGTATTATAGTATTTAATTTACCCAGTACCTCTTTTCAACTCCAATTGAAAAATGAGACTTAAAGTCAAGTTTGGTCTGCCAAACTTGAATACCCATGCACTAACCTTTGTGTTCCAATACTCTTGGTAAATCAGCAGATGAATGAATGCATACCTCTGAGAAGATAATTGTTTCTCTACCCACAAGATAAATAGATGGAAATCTCTTGATGTTCATGTCAGCTGATACTTTAAAAAGTTAATGAGTTTAGAAGTATTATGAATTCAGTTTTATAAATAAAGACGATTGAGTAATTTGGGTCACACAGCTAATGGTAATCGAGTTCTCTTGGGAATTAAGTCACTTGGGTCCTCAGTTATGACCTTTTCACTGTCCTTGTCCCAATTGAAGACTGATGACTGTGATTCAGTTACAGACCTTGATTCATTTAAGAGCCAGTCTGAATGGGAAACGTTGACCAAGAAGAAACAGCATGCATTTGCCTGAAAAAAAAATAAAAGATCCTTGTAGAAGATTTTTGTCAGTGCATTGTTAAATTTTTCTCCTATTATTGCCACAAAGAATGGAGAATTCAACATCGCTCAAGACCTTCTATCTGAGATCAGTATCACGTTGAGCACATCTCAAACCCTTTCTGTGGCCATGATGCAGAAAATGTGACTACACTCACACAGAGAACCTACTCTTAGGCTGGTTTTCTAGATATGCTCTCTCGTCTGCCCAACTATTGCAACTCTTTCTGCCTCATATTTGCCCAGTGACCTTGACCTGTGTTTTTCTAGAAATAACTCCCTGAAATATCTTCTTCCCGAGGATGAGATTGTGAAATGTCTTTAGCTACTCCTACCAAGGAAAAGCAAGTTTGAGCGTTACAGTAAGTATGCATTCAGGTAATAATAATAAATAATATTAGGGAAAAATTGGATAATTCAAGCCAGTTGGAGGTGTGCATTTCCCCAGTTCTTTGAGAAATTGTTCAATCCATCCTACTTGGAAATGTATAAATGCAGCTTAAAATGAAATAGAACCTTTAGGCTGAGGCTTTCAAATGGCTTTCAAATTTTACAGTGCTGTTCAGGAAGGAAAATGGAGATGATGTTGCTATAGAAACTTCTGTAACACCTGGTGTAGCACCTCTGACTCACACAGCTGTATCTCAAAGGAACACAACATCTTTATTTGATTCTCTGGGCCAATTGTGACTTCCTGACACAGAGTGCAAGGGCACTCATTCATACACATTGATCTATTTATGAGGAAAAAGTTGTAAGAGAAATGTAGTCTCTCATACCTAAATGCATTTGTATTCTACCCAGAATTTGTTTTATTTGGGAAAAAATCTATTTCCTCCACCACTTATCATATCTGATGTAATATCGAGGAGAGCTTCCCTCTAAATTCAGTATTTGCAGCTTGCTATGAGAAAGAGGTGAGAAGTTTAAACAGCTGGAAGGTCAAGTTTTGAAGTACAAATTGCCCCAACAGGACATGCCGGAAAGGATCCCATATTGAGGTCCGAAACCTGAGTGTGACTCTTGGCTTCACCATTAGCCAGCCGGGTGTTTCTCCTCTGACTTTCAGTGTCCTCATGAATGAAATCTATTATAAAACTATCCACATAACCAGGTGATTGTGAGAAAGCCACTGGAACCCAAGTGTTTTCATAAACTGTAGAGACTATAGAGGGAAGAGATAGATCTGTCATTTATTGAGTGTCCAGTAGGTGCCATGCCCATGGAAGCATCTTAAGGACAAAGTACAGGGCAAACACAAATCCTAGATGAGATGCTTAAGGCATGCAGGGACATAGGACCTCAAGACCATCACACTCAAGAGTGTGGACTGTGGATTTCATGTGGGCAGCTGAATGCCATTGGTGAGCTGTGAGAAGCAGAGTTGCATGATCAAAATTAGATTTTAGAAGGATTCCTTGGAGAAATGAAGAGGTTATGTGGAGTCAGACCAAAGAGAACCAAGAAAATGATTGAAATGAACAGTCAAGGAGAGAAATTGTGGAAATGGAGATATCTTTGGTTACGCATCCATGAGCTAGATGGGTGATATGGTCTGGATGATATTTCAGTAGATGGTTCACTACATGTGTTCAAATAGTGCCTATTAGGTTTTGAATATATCTTCCCAAAGACACACTGAAGCCCTAATTCCCATAACCTATGGATGTGACTTACTTGGAAATGTGACCTTAGTGAATGTAATCAAGTTAAGATGAGATCATATTATGTTAGAATGCATTTTAATCCAGTGATAGTATCTTATAAGAAGGGGGGAATTGGATACACAGGGGGACATGTGGTGACAGAGGGCAGAGACTGGAGTGATGCATCTATAAGCCAAGGACTATCATGCCTTGCTTGCAAACACCAGAAGCTAAAGACAGGAAGGATCCTTCCCTAAAGCCTTCAGAGACAGCACTACTGTGCTGACACATTGATTTTGGATGTTTAGTCTTCAGAGCTTTGAGAGAATAAATTTCTCTTGTTTGAAGCCACTCATGTGGTGGTGCTTTGTTACTGAAGCCCTAGGCACAGAGAAAAAGAACTCAGTCCACATTTTCTAACAGCTCCAATGACATTAATCTTATGAAGAAATTCCCTGCATAGTGAGTACTGGGGTGCACTGGCCACATGCCCCCTTCAGGATGAAGGCAATCATTGTTCCTCTCCCCAACACTCAGGAGCGTTGACCACTGAAAGTTCATGGGTGTGTCCTCTCCAGGAACTTCCCTCAGTTGCCTTAGCCAGTATCTTGTCCTTTTCTCTGACTAGTGGTAGATAAGTGCAGCCAAAGACATCTTGCCTTAAGTTAGGAACCATTGCAGGGCTGTCCCAGCCTCCAAATCCCAGGTGATCCATGGAAGTAGCTACTGTAACTGCATTGCATCCCAGCTTCTCACTCAGTCTCATCCAGCTTCCCTTACTTCCTTGCAAATTTGCTCCTGTGAGCCATGCACTTATTGAATGTAAATCTCCAGCTCAGAATCTTTCCCCAGGGACCTCAACCCAAGATGCCCCAGAGAATTATTTCCTGCCCTACAGATGGACTGTTGCCTTTTAGGCATGCACTCAGATTTTCATCTGGAAGAATCTAGGTGGCACTCTTTCTTGAGCAATAAAATATAATGGAGGCAAACAAATTAAATAAACAACCCCTCTACAAACATATTTTTTTTCAATTTTTAACTTTTATTTAATAAATATAAATTTTCAAAGTACAGTTTTTGGATTACACTGGCTCCCCCCCCATAACCTCCCACCTGCAACCATCCCATCTCCTGCTCCCTCTCCCATCCCATTCACATCAAGATTCATTTTCAATTATCTTTATATACAGATCAGTTTAGTATATACAAAGTAAAGATTTCAAGAAACATATATTTTCAAAGATTGTTTGTGAACATGAATCTGATTCTACCTGCATTGAGAGAATATTGGAAAATACATGCAGCACTCCAGTGTGGGGACGGAGCAATCCTGCAAGTCATGGTAATTTCTCCTCCTGAGCCATCTGCATTTGCAAATGTCATCATAGTCATTTGCAAACCCATGGAGAGAGTGGGACTCTGGCCAGCCCGAGAAGACTGAAGCAACTAGAATTTATATTGATAATGAAAACTAGCCTAGTGAGAAGGAAACTCAGAAGTTTATTAAAGTTTCAAGGACAAATAGAATTTGAACCACACAAGGGACTACAGTCAGAAAGATGAAGCGAAGTGTTATTAGCTCAATGCATCTGGGTTGAGTCACCAAATCTCCTTATCAATCTGAATTTGATTTTAAGGGCAAGAGGCAAAAAAATAAATATACAAGCTGAAGTCAGAATTTGGCATTTTTTGTTTGTTTTAAGGAGTTTATGTATCTTCATGCACATTTAACCCAAATCAGTTTGAACTTCTACATGCAAAACTGTAACTGTCAAAACTGTTTAGGACTATGTCAGGAATGGTGCAAAACACTTCCCATGGGTTCCCTCATTTAATTCTCTTCTCCAAAGAGTCCTGTGATCAGAGTTTTATGGTTGCTCCAGTTTTGTAGAGGTGGTAAATGAAGCAGAGAACAGCATAGTACCTTGTCCAAGGTCCAGCATCATTCCTGGTTCTCATTGGTGGTAAAGGTGGTAGGTGTTATGTCCTGGGTAGCCTGGATCCTGGGATCCTCCTCTGAATGCCCACAATCTATTCACTCAGAAATAAAGTGTTTTCTTCTTATTCAAGGAGGATTTTTTCCAAGACCCCCAGTGGATGCCTGAAAGAGTGGATAGTACTGAACGCTATATATAGTATGTATTTTCTTATTCATCCATATCTATGATTGAGTCTAATTTACAAATTGTTCATTGTAAGAGATTAGCAAAAATAATGAATAACAAAGTTGAATACTTATAACAATATACTCTAATAAAAGCTATGCAAATGTGATCCTTGTCTCAAAATATCTTATTGCACTGTACTCACCATCGTTGTGATGATGTGAGATGACACATGCCTGCATGATGAGATAAAGTGAAGTGAATGATTTGGGCATTGTGGCATAGGACTAAGCCATGATTGACCTTCTGATGATATGTCAGAAGGAGAATGGCCAAGACGTCATGACACTGGTTGATCACAGGTGGCTGAAAGCACAGAAAGTGAAATCGTTGGTAAACTGGGACTACCTGCTCTCTCTCTACTTCTTCGTCTCTCGTCTGCTCTACTTAGGTCTTCTTTTCTGTTGTATCTCTGTGCCTTTCTCCTCTTCTCTTTTTCCAACCCATCTTGGGGTATGAGAGAATAGGGGAAAGAGAATGTTAGAATTAGCACATTCTCTTCATTTCTGCACAGAAATCCTCTCTCGACTAAGTTAAGAATCAGTTAACAGGGGAGCAGGTTCAGAAGTGGGATGAAGATGGTCAGACCGCTTTGTTCCTTATAGAAGATAGGCTGGAGGATGAGGCTCAGACCTCAAGTAGATCAGTAATAATCCCCTTAGTTGCATTTATTCTTGAAACTGCAGAGGAAATGGTTGGAGGGTGGTCTTTCCAGCCAAGACCCTCACAGATCAGGGAGGAGATAAAGATGATGCTTTGCTGTAGACAGACACACCTGAGAAGCAGAAGGAGAAAGACTGGGGCCGGCGCTGTGGCATAGTGGGTTAAAGCCCTAGCCTGAAGTGCCGGCATCCCATATGGCACCAGTTCAAGACCCGGCTGCTCCACTTCTGATCCAGCTCTCTGCTTTGGCCTGAGAAAGCAGTAGAAGATGGCCCAAATCCTTGGGCCCCTGCACCCACGTGGGAGACCTGGAAGAAGCTCTTGGCTTTGGATCGGCGCAGCTGCGGCTGTTACAGCCAACTGGGGAGTGAACCATTGGATGGAAGACCTCTTTCTCTCTCTTTCTCTCTGCCTCTCCTCTCTCTGTATAACTCTGACTTGCAAATAAATAAATAAATCTTTTTTAAAAAAAGAAGGAGAGAGAAGAGAACCACAAGGAGATCACTGTGGATATTCAGGTCAGGCCCAAGAAACCTCAGTGCTAACCATGTCTTTCCAAATTACAAAACTTGGCTTGTCTCCCTACCCCTTGAAGATTAAATTTAAGTTCCCTCATGAGATATGAGGGTACAGAAAATGCTCATGGAAAAATGGAATTAAAATGAGGTTATTTTGGTGCAAAAATTCTTTTGAAATACATGTAGTGTTTTTGCAATGTACTTTCCCATGGATTTGAGGATGTTTCATAAGCCTGGACTTCACAAATTTCTTTGCATCAAATCAGCTTCTTTAAATTCCATTTTCCGCAAACTTTGTAAAGTGGACTCATATATATCTAAGGCTCCTCCTCCCCGTGTTAGTCGTTTGGGGAGAATCATCAATATTCCCACCTGCTCTCTCCTGGAAGAGTGTAATTTGAGTCAGGCATTGCCACGTGGCTTGCTTTAGACAATAAAACATGAATGGTAGTGACAGGTGTTGCTTGCTAAGGGAATCTCACCAAAGCCAGTTCATCCCTGCTTTTCCTGTCCCCTACCACGGTGAGGGATGTTGATACAGGGTCCATCAATCAGAGGCAGGGCCCCACAGAGTAGAACAGCCACATCGCCAATGATGTTCCACTTCTTAAGCCAAAGTCTACACTATAGCTCTTTTTTTTTTTTAAAGAAAGCTTTTATTTAATAAATATAAATTTCAAAAGTACAACTTTTGGATTATAGCAGTTTTTCCCCCCATAACCACCCTCCCACCCACAAACCATCCCATCTCCTATGCCCTCTCCCATCCCATTCTTCATTAAGATTCATTTTTAATTATCTTTATATACAGAAGATTAACTCTATACAAGATTTCAAGTTTGCACCCACAGAGACACACAAAGTATAAAGGCCTGCTTGAAGACTAGTTTTACCATTAATTCTCATAGTACAACACATTAAGGACAGAGATCCTACATGGGGAATAAGTGCACAGTGACTCCTGTTGTTGATTTAACATTGGACACTCTTACTTATGACGTCAGTAATCACCCGAGGCTTTTGTCATGAGCTGCCAAGGCTATGGAAGCCTCTTGAGTTCACAAACTCCGACCTTATTTAGACAAGGCCATAATCAAAGTGGAAGTTCTCTCCTTCCTTTAGAGAAAGGTACTTCCTTCTTTGATGGCCCGTTCTTTCCACTGGGATTTCACTTACAGAGATCTTTCATTTAGGTCATTTTTTTTTTTTTTTTTTTTTTTGCCACAGTGTCTTGGCTTTCCATGCCTGAGAAACTTTCATGGGCTTTTTAGCCAGATTCGAATGCCTTAAGGGCTGATTCTGAGGCCAGAGTGCTGTGTAGGGCATTTGCCGTTCTATGAGTGCTGTATATCCAGCTTCCCATGTTGAATCGTTCTCTCCTTTTTAATTCTATCAATTATTACTAGCAGACACTGGTCTTATTTATGTGATTCCTTTGACAATCATATCTTTATTATCATTTATGAACTTAAACTGATCACTTTAACTAGTAAGATGGCATTGGTACCTGCCAACTTAATGGGATTTGGAGTCCCATGGCACGTTTCTAGTTTTACCATTAGGGTAAGTCCTATTGAGCATGTGCTGAACTGTACATCTCCTCCCTCTCTTATTCCCACTTTGATTTTTAACAGGGATCAATTTTCAGTTGAATTTAAACACCTAAGAATAATTGTGTGTTAATTAAAGAGTTGAACCAATGGTATTAAGTAGAAAAAGAAAATACTGAAAAGAATAAAATAATAAGCTGTTCCTCAACAGGACAAGGGCTGATCAAGTAATTGCTTCTCATAATGTCAGTTTCACTTCTACAGGTTTCCTTTTAGGTGCTCAGTTAGTTGTCACAGATCAGGGAGGACATGATATTTGTTCCTTTGGGACTGGCTTATTTCACTCAGCATGATGTTTTCCAGATTCCTCCATTTTGTTGCAAATGACCGAATTTCTTTCTTTCTTTTTTTTTTTTACTGCTGTATGGTATTCTATAGAGTATATATCCCATAATTTCTTTATCCAGTCTACTGTTGATGGGCAGATAGCTCTTTTAGTTGCCAATTTAATTTCCTTTGGGTAAATTCTGAGGAGTGACATGTCTGGGTCATGTGGTAGGGATATATTCAGGTTTCTGAGGAATCTCCAAACTGCCTTCCATAGTGCCTTTACCAGTTTTCATTCCCACCAACAGTGAATTATACACTATAGTTCTTAAATTGTCCACTGGTCATCTTTTCCTTGAAGGTAACAAATGAACAAGTGTTTGTTATGGTGGTCAGAACACCAGTTGGGAAGTCCACATTCCATATTGGAGAGTCTGGTTTGAGTCATGGCTCTACTTCCAGTTCTAGCTTCTTGATAATGTGCATTTTGGGATGTAGTCATGATGGTTCAGGAACTTTATCACCCACGTGGAAGACCTGGATGGAGTGCCTGGCTTCTGGCTTTGAGCTGGCTCCACTCTGGCTGTTAAGCACTTTGCAGGGAGTGAACTAGTCAATGGAAAATTCTCTCTTTCTCATTCTGCCTTTCAAATAAAATGAACATAAATAAAGGGGAATTTAATAAAGAAAATAAATGTGTTCAATTCCCTTTCAAAGTTCTGTGGCTTGCATACGACAGTCAGTCTCTATTAGATAACATGGCAATGCAACCTTTGTGGCTGAGCCTAATTACCTCCTTCCTGTTTGGTTTGAATGTGTCCCATAAAATGGGAATACTAAGATTTGTCACCTGCTCACAAACAAAATCTGTGCAGTGTGGATGGCAGGGTGGTCTTTCTGACAACAATGACTGCTGTTTGCTGTGTCAGGTGCTGGGGATTCAGCAAGGAGTAGCACACTGCTGTCTGAGTCCGTTCTCTGATGCTAATGCCACAATCTCACAGACTTGGAAAGCTATAAAGAAAAGAAGCTTATTTTGGTGGAAGGTTGTGGTCCAAGGTTGAGGAGCTGCATGATGACCTTCTTGCTGCCAGAATCCAAAGCAGTGCATAGCATCGTAAATTGAGAGTGAAACCTGCACAAATTGGCTTGTAGAGCAGACCCACTCTTAACACGACCCACTAATCTATTTGAAAGGTAGAGTGAAAAGGGAGAGGGAGAAGAAGGGGGGGGGGGGGAGAGACACAGAGAGAAATGCCTTTCACCTACTGATTTACTCCCCAAATGGCTACAACAGCCAGGGCTGGGCCAGGCTGGAATCAGGAGCCTGGAACTTCATCCTGGTCTCCCACATGGGTGGCAGGGACCCAAATACTTGGGCCATTATCTATTGCTTTCCTAGGTGAATTAGCAAGAAGCTTGATTGGAAGTGGAGCAGCTGAGACTTGAACTGGTGCTCCAGTATGGGATGCCTGTGTCATAAGCAGCAGCTTAATGCATTGAGCCAACATGCCAGCCCCCTAACTTATCAATCTTTCAATCCATTAATCCCATGAATGGCTTTGTCCATTCATGAGAGCAGAGCCCTGACCACCTCTTAAAGGCCTTACCTTTTAATATCCCATAAAGTGTATCGAATTTCAAGCATGTGTTTCTGAGGAAACAAGCTATATTCAAACCACAGCACATTGGTTCTCCAAAGAAGGCTTAGGGGCATGGGGAGGGCAAGGGAGTATTGGTAGGAGGAATCAAGAAAAGCAGTGCTTACTGTGTACTGTGACTTAGAGTGCGCAGCAATGGGCTATTATCCATCCTGGGGTGGGAGGTGTTAGGGAAAGATTCTTTGCGGAGGTGGTCTTTAGTTGAAGTGAGAAGGAACAGAATGTGTTGCAGAGGCATGGGAGAGAAGCAACCCTGAGCATCTGGAACCCGGGAAATGATGTATGAGAAAGCTCTGGGAGGAAACGGTTGCAATGCATTTCATTTACTTGTAGCTAAATATGGCCTTGGTTTCCCTAAGAGTAAAGTGAAGAGTGAATCAGATGTCTCAAGATCTTTCAAAATTTCTGTGATTTCATGGATAGTGTCTTCCATCTCTCTTCAGCAAGGACCAGAATCTCAAGTACAAAGTGGATTGTAGAAATAATTAGATTTTTCATCTTGTGTCCTTTACAGATTTTTTTTTAACTTTCATGTGGGTGACATTAGATACCTTTCTCAGATTTTGGATCAAAATTCTTACATGGGGGCAGGCATTTCCTTAGTAAAGATGCAAGATGCCCATATCTCACAAAGGAGTGCCTGGGCTTGATTCCTGGTTTTGGCTCTTGACTCCAGCTTCATGCTAATGCAGATCCTAGCAGGCAATGGCGATGGCTCAAGTTATTGGTTACCTGCCACCCACATGGGAGACTTGGACTGTGTTCCCTGATCCTGGCTTCAGTCCAGGCCAACTGATGCAAACATTGGGAACTGAACTGATAATGGGATTTCTCTCTCTCTCTCTCCCCTTCTCTCTCTCTCTCTCTCTCCCTCCATCCCCCTCCTCTCTTGTGTTCCTCTGCTCCTCAAAAACAAACAAACAAACAAAAAACAAAAACCTGTAAAGACTGACAGTTCAGAATGTACAGAGGACTGATCCAATTAAGCATCTTGGGGGAAGCAAAATGTTTTTCAGTAGAATTCATGTTATCATATCCTATCTCTGTTTTTTTTTTTTAAAAAAAAATTATTCATTTTATTCCCAGTATCTTAGTGTTGAATTCTAAAGCTTTCAAAATAACTCCAAAATCTGACTTGCTTTAAGACAGGAAAACTACTTCCTATTCAATTACATGTTATAAGAGTTGCATTGGGTTCCTCTACTGGGGATGCCGGTTACAGCTGTTTATCTCCAGGTGAATATGGCAAGCAGAGTGTTGATCATAAACCTGCACTTCTTACCTTGGCATCTAATGCTTTTAATCCTCATAACCCTAAGAGCTGTCGATCACATCTGGATGGCTCAGAGGGGCCACCCAGCCTTGAAATGATAGATCTGGAGTTTGAACTCAAGTGGTGTGACACCAAGATCTGCTGGCCCTCCATGTCACTCCTTATAGTGGATACCACTCGTGCCTGCCCAGAACCCATTCTGCTCTCTTTGCATTATAGTAACCTGACTTTCCTCTGAGGGCTCATCTTTCCCTCATGCTCAGGTCTATGCCTTTGGCATGGCTGATGGTGATACTCAGCCCTAGAGATGGCATGTTCCCAGTGCCTTGGCCCATCAGTGTCCCATATTCCAGTTGACTCCAGGAGTGGGTTCAGGACCTGCCCTGTAATCCAGGACAAAATGATTGAAATGATTCCAAAATTTTGCTGGCAGCACTATTAAAGAGAAATTCTTTTTTTTTTTCTTTTCTACAGGAATTGCTAGGATATTGTAAGGAAACAATAAACTCTAAGATACCAAGCCACAAAGAGGATTCAGCCACAGATGGAACCAGCACAGAGCAGAAGAACAACACAAGGTCAAGGGTAGGATGAACAAATTGCCCTGGTTTGCCCCACACTGTCTCCATAGGAGTCCTAAAAGACTCACATCCCAGGAAGCCTCTTTTCCAGCCCAAGTAGGAGCAATGGTTACTCTGGTAAAGAAAGAAAGAAAGAGAATTCTGTGGATTGACCCATGTCTGATGTCTGATTAACACGCACATTTCTATTAGTTACTGAATTCATTTCTTTTCCTGCATATACCAGGTTGAGTTAGTTTCTATCATTTGAAGTGGAGAGCGTCTTGATGAATGCATGGCACCAAGTTTGAGGCTTGGAGCCTTTCTGCAGGCATTTTGTAGGGAGGCAACGTATGGAATGTTATTAGGGAAAGTTCAAAATTATTGCCCTAATGCAAGTGCTGGAGGGATTCCCAAGCCAAAATGCCAAGGAGGTAATGGTTTAACGGGTTCTTGAATGAAGTTCAAGATTTGAATTGCATCACGGAGTGGAGAAGCAGAGAAACCAGAGCTCAGCAAACAAGAATGAGAAAAAGATTCTGCTACAAATAATGCTTCTCTCTAAAAAACAACATACATTCATCTTACTTTGGGATTCTTAATTCAGGAGGGACCCTGGAAGGTAGTCATTTTGTGAACTGTGTTTAATGTTAGTGTACACCAATCAGGTGTCTGAAGAGGTTATCACAAGTGCTGTGTGCCTTTGCCTGGGCATGGAGTTCTGTTAGCCCTTCCCCTCTAGTTGAAAGGATGATAAACTTTTGATTAACAACTGATGTTTAATAGAGGCAGTGAGCTGAGTAGCTAGGCTCTTTTTAAGAGCTCTGGGAATGAGAGGAGTCTCAAAAGAAATATTAGCGCTGGAAAGATTATGAATCACCTTCCTAGTTGAGTTACCTTGTGGGATTTGAGGTCAGTAGACTTGAACTTGAAATTGTGGATAAGCTGTGTGACCTTGGGGTAATCATTTAATTTTCCTGAAATTAGTTTCCGTATTGCTCTAGTAAGTCAGAACACTTCACATTGTATTTTTCCAGAGTCTGTATACAAAGCACTGTACCTGGCTATCCTGAGAGCTCCACCTCTGTCTTAGTCTGCTTTGTTGTTGTAACAAAATACCACAGCCTTGGTGAAGCAATACATTGTCTCTGTCACCATGCCAGAGGCTAGGAAGCTCAGGAGCAAGGCGCTGGCAGGTTTGGTTGTCTGGTGAGGGCTGCTCTCTGCCTCCAACATGGCGTCACGTCGCTGTATCCTCTGGAGATGGTGGAAAGGATGAATAGCGTGCAAAGTGCAAATTCCCTCCATCCAGTCTTTTTGTAAGGGCACGTACTCCCACTCATGCAGGCGGAGTCCTCGTGACTCCGTCACCCGCAAAGGTCACACCACACGACACTGTCACACCCAAGGTTAAATTTCACCTTGAATTTCAAACCACAGCAGCCTCTTCCTTGCTTCCTCCTCCCTAGCTAATCAGCTCACATAAAGATTCTGCAGTGTCTTTGAACACATGGAGTCTCATTGTGTACCTCCAGGGATGGAGAGCTCACTGTCTTATAAAGTGACTTAATCCATCTAGGAGAGCTCAGATGGTTTGAAACTGTCTCTGTATTCTGATCCAGCATCTGTGTCCTGGTAATTTCTCACTGATCCAAGTTATGCTCCCTGTAGTTGTGTTAGTAAGCTCCATTCCTTATTCTCTGTGACAGCCCGTCAATATTTGACAACAACTTTCATGTCAACAGCTCCTGGATGGATGTGGCAAGGAAGACATGTGCTAATGATAACGTGAAGAGCTCAGCATAGTGTCTGAGGTGTGGTGAGATTTCAGTAGACGGTAGCTTGTCAGACGCTGGGACTGGGCAGTCATGGAGGCAAATCCTAGCTCTGCTGCTTCCCAGCTATGTGACTTGGGCAAGTTACTTGACTGCTTTGCACCTCAGTTTAAATCTCTATAATATAAGGATAAAAATATCCACTTCACAGGGTTATTTGCAATTAATTAAAAGTGGGAAATATTATTATAATTCATATAAATTAAGTCTCTGTGTTTGGGGTGTGATTTGTTACCCAAGAATTGGTGCCATTTGGATTTCCAGCCTCCAGAATTGTGAGCTAAATACATTTATTTCCTTTGTAAGTACCCAGTCTCGGGTATTTCATTATAGTTATAGAAAGTGGACTAATATAATTCAGTGTACACCTTAATTTTCTGGAGGGTTCAAGAGAGAGATGGGGACCTCCACAGATTCTTTGCAGTGTAGAAACAAATGGGGACAGCATATAACTTAGCAAGCAATGGTCAGTCAACTCAGGAAAGTCACTATGGGGGAATTCCATGTTGTTCTCTGTGTCCATGGCTGGAGAAGAACCAGTCTGGGGAGGGGCAGAGGCAGGGACTCTAGAAGGGTAGGCGCCTTGAAACTGGCAGGCAGGGGGTGTCTTAGAAAAATTAATGTGATGGGGCTTTCGAAATTTTAGACGTACTGCTTGCTACACATTTGTAGGCATAAAAATAAAGATCATTAGAAACTATAAAGACAACATTAAACTCTGTAAGGAGAAAAAGTGATCATAGTATACTACTTACCTCTGTGGCAGACTGATTTAATGCAATCATCAAAATATTATTTATTCCTCAAAAGATAGTGATGCAAATACCCTGGGATGATGGGGACAAAAAAGGTGGTGGTGGGAGTATCACTGAGCTAACTCTCATCCAGCATATCAGCTGGTAAGTTATTAACATCTATAACAAATACACGGATGGAAGATTGGGGAGATGTTTGGTCAGAGGATACACAATGTCAGTTAGCAGGAATGAGTTCAGGAGACCTGATGTAAAGCTATAGTTGACTATAGTTAATAACAGCTATTGTATATACATTTCTAAGAGTAGATTTTATTTATTTTTAAAAATGTATTTATTTGAGAAATTGAGAGAAGACAGAATTGTCTACTAATTCACTCTTTTAAAAAAAAAAAGATTTATTTTATGTACTTGAAAGACAGAGTCACAGAGGGAGAAAGCAGGAGATTGAGAAAGAAATCTTTCAACAGCTGGTTCACTCCCCAAAAGGCTGCAATGGCTGGGGCTGGACCAGGCTGAAGCCAGGAGTCAAGAGCTTCCTCCAGGTCTCCCATGTGGGTGCAGGGGCCAAACAGTTGGGCCATCCACCACTGCTTTCCAAGGTGCATTTGCAGGGAGCTGGTTCAGAAGTGCAGCACCTGAGACTTACACTGGCACCCATATGGGATGCTGGCCTTGGAGGTGGCGGCTTAACCCATTATGCCACAACGCTGACCCCCTGGTTCACTCTTCAAATACCAGCAATGCCAAGACTGGTTTGAGTTGAGCAAGGAGTCAGGAACTCAGTCCAGAGCTCCCACGTGGGAGGTAGGAATCCAACCCCTTGAGCTGTCACCACTGCCTCCCAGGGTCTGCATTAGCAGGAAGCTGGAGTCAGAAGTTGGAGCCAGGATTTGAACCCAAACACTCCAGTGTGGATTTCCAACCAGTGGCTTAACTGCTGGGCCACATGCCTATACCAATGTATATTTTTAAAATCATCTGTTGACTGCTGTATAAAGAATGGTCTACAGTGAAGCAAGAGTACGTTCATGGGGGCAGGCGCTGTGGCACAGCGGGTTAATGCCCTGGCCTGAAGCGTTGGCATCCCATATGGGCACTGGATCTAGTCCTGGCTGCTCCTTTTCTGACCCAGCTCTCTGCTGTGGCCTGGGAAAGCAGTGGAAGATGGCCCAAGTCCTTGGGCCCCTGCACCTACGTGGGAGACCCGGAAGAAGCTCCTGGCTTCGGATCGGCGCAGCTCTGGCCATTGCAGCCATCTGAGGAGTGAACTAGCGGATGGACGACCTCTCTCTTTGTCTCTAACTCTCCCTGTAACTCTGTTTTTCAATAAAATAAATCTTTTAGAAAAATAAGAATGTATTCGTGGAGATCAGCTGGGTAAGGTATCACTTTTTTCAAGGAGCAGATGAGAGTGACGTGGACCATTGAGATAGCAGAAATGGCAGAAGAGAGATTGACTTCTGTGTGCATTTTGAAGATGCATTTGACTGGCTAGCACCAACCAGTCCAAAAAGGAGTAGAAGATAACACCAAGGTATTTGGAATCATTTACTGGGATGGTAAAGACAGAGAGAGTAGTGTTTCCAGGAAGAAAAGCCAGAGTTTAGTTTTAGACACATTGTGATAGGTACGTCACATTGAAGAGTTGTTTTTCTTCTTTGTCATCTTGGAACTACTTGTGGCCCGGGAGTGCAGTGGAGGATGGCCCAGGTGCTTGGGCCCTGCACCCCATGGGGAGACCAGGAAAAGCACCTGGCTCCTGGCTCCTGCCATCGGACGAGCGCGGTGCGCCGGCCGCAGCGCGCCGACCGCGGCGGCCATTGGACGGCCATTGGAGGGTGAACCAACGGCAAAGGAAGACCTTTCTCTCTGTCTCTCTCTCTCACTGTCCACTCTGCCTGTAAAAAAAAAAAAAAAAAAAAAAAATTTAATTTATTTGGGAGGCAGAGAGAGAAGAAGGAGAAGGAGGAGGAGAGAGAGAAAGAGAGAGAGAGAGAGAGAGAGCGAGCTTCCATTTGCTGGTTCTCTTCTTAAATACCCATGGCAGGGACTCAACTTCTGGAGTTGTCACTGTTGCTTCTAAGGGTCTCCATTATCAGGAAGGTGGCATCAGGAGCTAGAGTTGAGAATCAAACCCAGGGACTCCAATGTGGGGCACTGGTGTCTTAACTGGAATCTTAACCAAGCCAAGCAGGATGAGATGCTGGACCCTGGACCAGCACTGCTCAGACTGCTATGTGCCTATGAGACGTTCAGGGATCATGTGACACTGCAGCTTCTGACTCAGGGGATCTAACCGAGGGTGAGATTCTGCATTTTCCCACTCATTCGGGAAGATGGATGCTGCTGCTCTATGGACACGTTCTGAGTAGCCAGGCCAGCCAGGATGAGCACTGGATAGTGAAACTGATCAGCAGTAACAGAAGGACAGCAGTATAGGTGCACTGGCCAGACTCTCCAGCTCTCTCTGTCTTAGGATTTCTTTGTTCTTTCTGGCTGAGGAGGAGAAGGAGGAAATCAAATAAATGCATAGGGTTTTTAGGCAGTTTGGATGTGGCAGGGAGACCTAAGACAGAGCTACTGGGCTAAGCAATAGTCAAAGCACTGGGGGATTTGAATAATTATCTGAAAGAATCAGATATGTCTGTGTGGGCAGCAAGCTGGGGAAGGATTTGTAACCTGCTAGATTTTCAATATTGCCTTATCAGGTTTCTTAGCTATTGATTGCAAACCCTGAAATGAAGAATGAGGCATTTAAAATGGCCTTGGATGCAGAGATATGTGCTGTGAGAGGAGTGATAGTGACTGTGTTATCAAAGGAACCTTCCAAATGTCAACTGTTCCCTGGCAATGCTGTTTGCGATGTCGCTCACTAGAGAAAATTAGAGACATTTGGGTAGTGAGGGAAGATCTCGTTTTACAAAAGGCTGTCTCATAGCAGTCACTCGATGGGACGAATGGATGGATGAGGGAATGAATGCATGAACGAACCAATCAAGGCAATGATGAGACAAGGAAGCTTTCAAATGGGGTGAGGCTTCTATTTAAATATTTAGCAAAATGGAATAGAGGAGATAGTAATCTGCAGCTTAATTTTAGTCATTCCAGCCCAAACCATTGGGCTTCCTGAAACACACTTGAAAATGCATAACACTTGGCTCAGAATTAAATGGCAACAAGCTGCACTTACTCATCACTCCCAGGGCAAGACTTTAACTCCAGCCTCTCACGCTGAGAAAAGATGGTGGTGATTAAGAAAACTACAGCATCATAGACGTGGATTCATTTGTCCCATTTAGTTTTGCTGGAGCCCACTGGTGAGGCAAATGTGATCTACTTTTACTAAAAATCCCTCTGATTGTGTTGATTTTGAACAGCCTTTTCCTTGACAGTCGAGGACCAATATTTTTTTTTCCTAGTTTGACTGATTTTGTTTCTTTTTTTCTTCATACTAATTGGAGAACTCTCTACTTAGTGTAGGGTTAATTTTATGAGTATAAAAATTAACTGAAAAGTTGATCCCTGTAAAATATAGGAATGAAAAGGAAGAGAGAGGAGGAAGAAGGGCAGGGATATGGGTGGGAGGGAGGTGGGAGGGAAGAGTCATCATGTTCCCAAATCTGTGCAGATTAAATGCATTAAGTTGTATTCCTTAAACAAAATAAAACATTTAAAAAATTCCTCTGAATCAGGAGCTCTTGTGAGTTAACTTGGATGCTATGGTTCTGGGAGATAAGCACCCTCCTTCAGGGACTCTGGCAGTCAAGAGTACAAATTGTCTTCAGAACAACAAGTGCCAGTGGGAGAATTCCTTTATTTTTCCAATATAATCTAATTAAAAATTACCGAGTGACTTTTTCATCCCAAGACCTGACCATGGGGGACAAGGAGGGCTGCGGACCCTGCCCTCAGGAGGCTACAGTCTGTTAGAGAAGAAGGCATGCACACTAATCCACAATAGCTAACAAGTCCAGTTAGAAGATGTTCAGAGTGCGCCTGGAACAGACAGAAGAGCAGCACACTTGTGCCTGGGAGCAATCAAGGGAGGCTTCACAGAGAAGGTGTACTGGTCATAGATTCTGAGGGACGAATGTGGCTTTTGAGGAAGAGGAAAGGAAGGCTTTTCAGAGCCATGGGACTAGAGATACAAAGGCCCAGAGACCAGGAAGGTTTGGAGTTCAGAAATCTTAGTGGAGCTTTGGGTGGCCTCAGATCTCAGATCTCAAGTGCTAGGAGGTCCCTGATGACATCGGGATGACCTGAGGTGTGGATTCCACTGATAACTCCAAGGGAGAAAATTAAAACTTTGACATGGGGGTCAACATAACCGGCTTCGCCGGTGCTGCAGCTCACTAGGCTAATCCTCTGCCTGCGGTGCCGGCACCCCGGGTTCTAGTCCCAGTCAGAGCGCCGAATTCTGTCCCGGTTGTTCCTCTTCCAATCCATCTCTTTGCTGTGGCCCAGGAGGGCAGTGGAGGATGGCCCAAGTGCTTGAGCCCCTGCACCCACATGAGAGACCAGGAGGAAGCACCAGGCTCCTGGCTTCAGATCAGCACAGCTCTGGCTGTAGCAGACACTTGGTGGGTGAACCAACAGAAGGAAGACCTTTCTCTCTGTCTCTCTCTCTCACTGTCTAACTCTGCCTGTCAAAAATAAATAAATAAATAAATAAATAAATAAATAAATAAATAACATAACCACCTTCTCCAGTTCCATACTCTTCCCAAAAATCTATCTCAAAGTGAATGTGAAGCCTATTTCCCAGACTGATGATCAAAGAACGGCAGAGAGTGGGGCTTTGAAAGGGGGTGTTTGTCCATTGTTCTTCATTTTATCTGGAATAAGGAGCCTTGAACATTTAGGATGCTAGGCCACAAGGATGCTCCTACTGCTGATATTCACCTTGAACAGTTTAGATACAAGCAACAGAAAACCCATCTTGTCTCCTTTCCATCAAACAAATTGATAGAAGAAAATGGTAAATCCAAAGACCAGAGTTGTTTGAAATTAGGGTATGATTGGATTCAAGCTTCATACAAGTCACTGGGACTCAGGTCTCTTCATCTTTTGGCTGAACTTCCCACACAGCTGGCTTCCATCTCAGGCTCCCTGCTGTGGCAAGTTGGTGGCAGCCAATCCAGATCTTCCTTCCCAGTCTTTAGCTTTATATCCTGTGGGTTCTAATCCTCCATCTTTCACCCAGTCTGGCAACAGAAGTTTCATAGAATCTCATTGGCTTTGCTGGGCTCACCCTCCTCGCCCTGAATGAATGATTGTGGCTAGCCAAATGGGACACTGTGACTGGTCAAGATTGTCTCAAGAACCAGTGTGGAGGGAGTGCTGCTGGAATCACATGCGTCGGGAGTAGCAAGGGGTGATTCCCCAAACTAAAATCAGGGGCTTTAAACCCAACCTGGGGTTGGGCAAGGAACAAAAAATGGTCACTGTAATGAGAAAAATTCTAAAAAAGGCTTTGATCCTTGTAATATACAACTATACATGTATTTTATGAAGAACTTTTTCATCAATAATAAAATAATAATGATCATTTATTGTTTCCTATAAGTTAGGTTCTTCTTACATAGGACAAACACCTGATAAATAATACTATACATTATTATATATATATGTATACATACTATATGTTAGTTCATATATAATGCTTCATATATTATAGTTGAGGGAAGTGAGTGTTGAAGAGACTAAGTAGATCTATAATTAACTTCAAGGAAGTCCTATGAGGGAAAGATTATTTATGTCATACCATACCACACTGCATATCATACCATGTCATACTACATATCATACCATGTCATGCTGCATCATATTTGTGCTTAATGACTTGATGGGAAAATTGAGGCTTACAGGGGACAAGCAACTTGGGAGAAAGTGGAACAGCTAGTTTAAGAGCTAGGTGCCTTTGTCTCCAGGGTTGTTATTCCTAGTTACTAAGTCATTTTTTCACCTCAAGTGTGTTGGTCAAAAACCAACAGGGAAAGTAGAAAGCCTATACAAGGCTTCCAGCCTTTATTCCTACATCATTTCTTTCCTTGGAACAACTGTGAGTTTTGACATTGACATTGGAAGTCTTTGGCCCCTTTAGATTTTCCCAGGCTTTGCTCTCCAGGTACCAGATGGACAGCTCCAGGTTCCTGGGATCTGTTCCTTCTCTAGTGTCTCTTGAACAGTGGCAGAATTCAGTTCTTGCTATGGCTTGATCTGTCTCCCAAAATGCATGTGTTGGATTACCCAGTTGAAACAGTGTTGGGAGGTGAGACCTAATGGGAGCTATTTAGGTCAGGAGGCCTGCACCGCCGTGAATGGATTGTCAGCAGTTATAAAAGGGCTTAGTGGTGGGGGTTCCATTTCTTTCTGTGTTGCCCTTCTGCCTTTTTCTTCAGAATGACACAGAAAGAAGGTCCTTCCAGATGTGGACTCCTCAAAGTTAGGCTTTTCTCAGCTGCCACAACTGTAAGAAAACACAGTTCCTAAGTTACCCAGCGCCACGTGTGGTAGCAGGTGGTAGCAGCACAGAGTAGGTTAAGACAAGTTCCTCACAGGTTGTTGGAGAGAAGGCCTAACATTCCCACCAACTGTTGGTCAGGGGCTTCCTTGCCACACGAGCTTCTCCCTACATCATCTGGGTCCCTGAGAGCAAGGGAGTGAGAAAGCAAAAGAGATTACTCACCACGAAAGACATAGTCTTTGTATAAACTAATCTCCAAAGTGACATCCTGTCATTCTTGCCATAGTCTGCTCTTAAGGGAGTCACTATAGCCTGCCTGCTCTCAAGGATTTCCATGCTAGAAGGTGAATCCAGCCAGCGCAATCCCCGAGGACCATCTTAGAGGCTGCCCACAGCACTGCGTGCAGGAGAAAGTGTGCCCAAGCCTCAAACTAGGAAAGCCAACTCTCCTAGTTTGGTTCCCGGGACAAGCAGAACCATGAATGTGGAGAGTAGGATGGGTGGAAGTGATGGGGGTTGTCTTGGGGGATTTCTATCTGCCTAAAAGAAAAGAAAGATCCTACTCTCACCTTTAAGGTCATAGTCCAGTATCTACCTGTGCTGGAAAACCTTTCTGGTTCTTCCCTCCTTCTCCAAGTGAATGGCTTGGCTCCCTTTCTGGGGACCCACAACCTTTGTACCTCCCATCCCTCAGGGGAGACATGTGTCTCTACCATCACAATGTGAGCTCCTAGAGGGGGCTGTGCTTGGTATAGTAGTGAATAAAAGATTTCATGCCACATGAAATCCTAATCTGTCGGAAGAGGCCATTAACATGATGATTATACAAACAACTTGGGTCTCTAGATTTGCACTACCTGCCTTGAAGTGAGATCCAGTTCTCATCATCTTGAATCTGGTCTGTCTTCAGTATCCATCATATTTGTATCCCTAACTTTCAGTACTTTGCTGGGCACAGAGCACACCTTTACAAATGAAGGAATGAAATAATAATCATGAGAGATAAGCTATATTTAATTTTCTTGACTAGAATATAAATTCTTTGAACATGAGAATTGTTGCCTATGAGAACATAGTCAATATCGTTTGAGCTCAGTAAACAGATTAAAACCTGCTTTAATACAAGGGAGCTTCAAAAATTCATGGAAAATGAAACTTGTGAAAAACCTATACATAGATTTCAATAGTTTTGGCACCAAAATAAACTTGAAATTTGATTTTTCCATGGATGTTTCAAAGACCTTTTTTACTGATTATTTTCCTTGCTATCCTTAATAATATGTGATACAAGATGTTTTTGTTGCCAAAGACATAAACGCATTTCAGAAAAAAAGGAGAATTTATTTCTTGTAACCGATCATCGGTAAGTCTGAGGGTGCACTGGCCTTGGCCATGGAGTCCTCATTGTCTTTGGAGCTGGAGGAATCTTCGTCTCTTGAGTCTGCTTCCTTTGGAGCCTCAGACTGGCTGTCTTCTCTGTGGTGGCAAAGTGACCATTGGCAGTTCTGGGCTCAGCAATTGCAGAGGATAGAGAACAGGTCTTTCCTGGAGGCTGTAGTGAAATCCCACAGTTGATTCTCGTTGGTCTGTCTTAGCCACCTGCCTTCCCCTGAACACATCACTTTACCAGAGGGATACAGGATTCCTTTGGTCAGGTCCCTGGTCAGGTGACCACACCTGTTGCCAGGAGTTGACCCAGCTTCCCCCTACCTCGAACCACATCAGCTGAGAGAGGGTCAGAGAGGATTTGGCATGGAGATATGAGACTATCAAAAAAAATCTATATCCACACTTATTTTTGAGGAGATAAGATCTCAAATCAAGAGCTCAAAGACACATTTAAGTAAACAGACAAAGAAGAGCATTTCTCCTCTGATTGTAGGGTTTCGTGTTCTTGAAAAGATCTAAAAATGAAGACTAAGCTAGATTGCTACATTTTATAACCTGCCATTTCCAGACAATGGAGAAGTACTAATTATTTCTCCTACAATCCTTTAGCAGGCAAATAATGTTATTCAAATAAAGCTCTCTGAGATTAGAAAACAGAGAGATTGTGACAGCACCTACATCAGAGAAAGAGACTGTTTTTTTTTAAACAAGTTAAAAAATTTTTTGTTATATTTATTTGAAAGTCAGAGAGAGGAGGAGAGAAAGAGAGGGAAGGAGAGGGGGAGGGGAAGACGTGGAGAGGCCCACAGCAGTCAAGGCTGAGCCAGCCTGAATCTAGAAGCTCAGAACTCAATTTGGGTCTTCCATGTGGGTGGCAGAGATCCAACTAATTTAACTGCCAGGTGCTCCTCCCCAGGGAGTGAGGAGCCAGAACTGGGCCTTGAATCTGGGCACTTTGATGTAGGATCTGAGGATCCGTAGCAGTGTCTTAACCACTATGTCAAACTCTGGCCTTGCGATTGGTCTTAATGGGTTTGGTAAGAGGCCTGGAACCATAAAACCTGGGTTCAACCCCTTATTCATCTCTACTAGGCTGCCAGGTATAAATAGGTCATTTTACCTTTCTGAGCAGTAATGATGCGTCCTGCAAAGACCTCTAATGAAGACTAAAATATATCCTAAAAATGAAAACTTGGCTGGCCCTGCATTTCTTCAGTCAGCCAGCCAGCATTTGTTTGGCCTGGACTGTGTTCTAGAAATAGAGTCCTCCTCTGGAGTTACATGAACCAAAAATAGTCATGTAAATAAAATATTGCTGTAAGGTGTCAGTTGCTGTGATAGTCATCCGTCCTGGGGCCTCTGAGCCCAGGGAAGCTGATCCTCCCACAGGAGAGAGGAGGCTGGTTCATGCAGCTGCAGACTGAGGCTTAGGCATTGTGTGGGTGCTCACTTCCTGAAAGGAGGGGAGGGACAGGCACCTGCTCAGCTCAGCTCAAAGTCCCCCTCTCTGAAAACTGCCCTGGTAACTACATTTCATAGTGCATGGCCCTGTGTCTCCCTGGCCACAGCTGATTGGGTCAACATGGGCAGCTGACCCAGGAGACACACTCCATTGGCTGAATTGAACCAATCAGATTCTTTCCTAGGAATTTGGAATTCAGAGAGGGCTGAAGTTACTGAGGAGAGGCCATTCTTTGGGACCTTATTCTTGATGGGAACATAGCGACTACAGATCTGCAGAGGAAACTGGGGAATGAGAGAGAGGAGAAAAGCAAAGTGAGAGATACACTCCTGGGAGAGACCTACACAGGAAGGGAGTGGCTTTGGCCAGCTGCGGTGCCTGTATTACAGCACCTTTGACTGGTGTGTAAGTGTCTCATCTTGTTTTACTGCATTTGTTCATATCAAGAAATCCCTTAGCCAAACAGCACTCCAGTCAGCAGGACAGTAGCACAGGCAGATTCTGCAAATGCGATTCTTCATTTAGGCTAGCCTCTTCCCTCCTGTTGTTACACTGCCATTGCGTTCCCTCCTCCCTGCCCCTCAATAAGGACATGCTTTTCTGATCTCTAACATGTTGGCCCCCTTTTCCTGAAAATGGCAAAGAACAGCTTCCCTTATCACCATCTCCACTCCCATCTCACTCTCTCCATCACCATCACCGCTATCATTGTCCTCATCCGACTCCACGAAGTAATCCACATCACATTTGTTTGCTTTAAGCCAAATTCAGTCTGTGCGGAACCTCCATTCATCTGGCTGATGGAAAATTGAGCCTCAGTCACTGCTGGGTCACTGTTTCCTTTCAAAGACTTGCTCCGCACCCCAAGATGTTGTCAGCACCCAGGACTTGAGCGATGCTCAGTGCACGAGAACTCTGCCTTATCTCCCAGTGCTCTCAGAGGCACTGTCCCCCCTCTCTAACCCTCTGCCTAAGTCCCTTTCTTGGCCCCTGTTCTGGAAAACAAAGGTCCAGAAGGCAGCTCATGGAGGAACAATAACGGAACTAAAATGAATATCACCAAAAGTTCTCAGGCCCCCTGGGTAAGATGGCATGAATGGAACGGTCAGTTGAAAGATTGTAATAAAGTATACATAACAAATTAAGAACTTACATGTCTTATTTCATTTAACCTGTACATTCTATCAACCTTAGATAAACCATAGACAGCACTCAAATTATGATGGTTTGGCTCAGGGTTTTTTTGACCTGGCAGTGATATGAAAGTGATGTGCACTTTGTTGAAATTGTGCTTCAAATCCTGAATTTGGGATCTTTTCTCAAGCTAGCAATATGTGTGGCACCATCCGCTCCAGCCATGCTGAGCAGTAGCAGTGATGTGGCTCCAAGCCAGCCCTGCAATCACGAGGAGACCGTAGACACTCTAGGGCGTGCTGTGTTACCAACAGTTTTTGTTTTGTGTTTTCTTATTCCATCATGTCTATGAAATGTCTGTGCATATGTGCACATGGCATGGTCAATACTTTATTATAAAATGGACTTTGTATGAGCTGATTTTGCTTAATTATAGGCCAACCTAAATGTTTTGGGCACATTTAAGGGAGGCAATGCTAAGTTATGACGTTTGGTAGGTTAGACATAGTAAATACATTTTCAATTTGTGATGGATTTATCAGGACATAAACCCATTGGAAGTCAAGGATTGGGTGGAGGAGGTAAAGTATGTAATTATCCTCATTACAGGTGATTCTATTAAGGCTTAGTGAGATCAAGTCATAGTCCCAAAAAGGAGTCTATTTAGGCTTAGAGAGGTCAAGTCATAGTTCCAAATATGAGTCTATTAAGGCTTAGTGAAGTCAAGTCATAGTCCCATATTCCAAAACGTGGGGGTGTGACAGTGCAAATATCCACACGGGGTTTTTGTGATCTTGAGGACTTTGGCCTTGGTCCCCTCTCTAGATGGTCCAACTGAAAAGCCTTGTAGGAAGTGGTGTGTCACCTCTGAAAACACCAGGTGCCTGAGCACTCAGAGAAAGACACCCCTAAAAGCACGGATCCTGCCGGTGCCATTTCTGAGGCTCTTTGGAGGAATTTGAAATTAGAAAAAATGGAAGCTTTTTATCTTGAAAGGACACCTGTGTTTAACCTAAGGTAATCCTGGCCCCTCTGAACAATAAAAGCAGAGGATGGAAATCTGGAGAAAGAATCCAAACACAAAGCATGTAAGGGCCTGGAGTCGACCTGAGACAGCTGGACAGGGTGGGCACAGCTAAGGGGAAAAAGAAATGGTGTTCAAACTCTTCATCAAAATGTGGGAGATTGGCTTGAAGAGAGTGCAGTGATGCTGCTGGGGTACCCCCTCCATCAGAAGTCTAAGGACCTCCACTGAGGGTGATGAATGAGATGGCCCTACAGACAGACTCGTGTTGGGGGTTAATCCTGATGCGTGGAGTACAGAGCAACCAAGTCTCCATGGTGTTCAGTCTGGTTGAGTTTGGGCAGCTTGTAGCACTGGGCTGATTCTTTTGCTTCCTGTCTTAATTAAAAATTCCCAGAGAGTCTCCTGCTTAGAGATGAATCAGATTCAGCCCCTGACTTTGGAAAGTTCCTTGGGGTTTGGGGCAGCCTTGGAGGTTGAGCAGGCTCCTCTTGACTATGCTGAATTCTTGTATGGATGTAACCCAGCCTTGCCCACTTGTGTGCAGGGGTTACAATGGTACTCTTGACACATCAGTGCATGAGGGCTGCTTGGCCTCCAGCTTCCAGGGGCCCAGCAAATGTTTGTTTAACTGAGCAGGGCAGAAAAGGAGGCAAGAACTTTCTCCTCCTTACGACTTCTTTGCATTATCATCTGCTATGATTTGAGTGCATGCCCCAAACATTCGTGTGTTGGAACTTTAATACCTCCATGTAGAGTGTTGAGAGGTGCTTGGGTCATGGAGTGGAGCTCTCATGAATGGATTAAGGATGTCTCATGGAAGTGAGTGAGTTCTTGCTGTCCTGGGACTGGATTAGTTAGCACAGTGTAGGTGGTTATAACGCAAGGCCACCCCTCGTGCTCTCTTCCACATGTGCCTGTCTGCCTGTCCACTGTCTGCCATGAGCTGAGGCAGCATGAAGTCCTCACCAGATGTGGCCACTTGATCTTGAACTTCCCAGGCTCCAGATCTGTAAACCAAAATGAATCTCTTTTCTCATTACGTTACTGAGTCTCAGGTATTCTGTTATTGCAAGAAAAATGGATTAAGACATGATCTTAGTCAACATTTAATAGTTGGGGTGCCAGCACGGTGGCAGAGAGAGTTAAGCTGCTGCCTGCACTCCAACATCCCATATCAGAGCTGGTTTAAGTTCCAGCTGCTCCACTTCTGATCCAGCTTCCTGCTACTGGAACCTGGAAAAGCAGTGGAAAATGGTCCAAGTCCTTGGGTCCCTGCCACCTACATGGGAGACTCAAGTGGAGCTCTTGGCCCCTGGCTTTGACCTGGCCCAGACCTGGCCTTTGTGGCTACTTGGTAAGTGAACCAGCAGGTGGAAGATCTCTTTCTCTGTTTCTCTATCTCTTTGTCACTCTGTCCTTCAAATAAATAACATAGATTTTTTAAAAAAAATTTGATAGGGCTAACAAGGAAATTTCTAAGTCTACATGTGTTAAAAATGTTGAAAAAATCTCCATTTTTGTTTTTATGCTTACAAGAGATGGCATTTCACTTTTTTGGGGGTGTGTGAATTGAGGAATTATAAATTGTTACCATCTCAATATTAAGAGGACAAGTCACAAAGACTTGCCAGAGAGTGGACATAAATCTTGGATTCATAGGGGCAGATCACAGCCACATTTCAAGGCTGGGAAAGGTTGCTCACAGCTGCCTCCAACTCGTGTGGATGCAAGTGAGGGACCATTCCACCAGCACTCCTTGCTGCTTCCCCTCCCTTCTCTGTCCTGTAGCTTCCTACCTTCATCCCTTTAGCAATCTAGAGAAGGCTGTGTAAGGTGGGCCTTGCTGTGTGCTGTAGATACAAACATGGTCAGGACATAGTCCTATATGCTGAGCCTTCTTAAGGCAGGGAACACACAAAAACAAACACTTCTATTTAGCTGAGACTCAGTTATGACAGATCATAGGGGTTCCTAACCCCTGAGGGGTCTATTGATAGGGTGCAGGGGGTCTGAGAATGGGGTGGGGGAAATGCATCTTTATTTTCACTACCTTCCCTCTGAAATCCAGCATTCCCTTCCACTCTGCATAGGCTGTACCTGCAGCTTGGTCATTAATAGAAATCAGTTTTCTAGTTAAAATCCAATGGGGTGGTAGATATCCTGAAATAATACTTATTTGGATCATTATGTCTTCCCCAACAACCATGTGGGTCTTTCTACAGGGTGGACAAAGAGGTGATGTTCCCAGTTCATCTCCTGGGGGTGGAGGTTCCTCAGAAGCACTGGGCATTGAATTTAAGAAGAAGGAAAAAAAAGAGAGAGAGAGAGGGAGGGAGAGAGAGGGAGAGAGAGGGGGAGAGAGAGAGAGAGAGCGAGAGAGAGAGAGCGAGAGAGAGAGAGAGAGAGAGAGAGATGCAGGAGACTGAGACCAGAGAAACAGGGACAGAGTGATAATGAAGGGGATAGAGACTCCTTAATGAGACCAAAAATGAGGGAGAACAGAGAGAGAGCCACCAGGGGCCCTGGTCAGAGCCAAGACTCCACTGCTTGTGTGTTTTGCTGTAGATTCTCATGCAAGTTACCTTAACCGCTTGGGCATGAGTTTCTGTACTAATTTCCTGAAGTGCTGTAAACAAAGTATGACAAACATTAAACATTGGCTTAAACCAAAGGACTTTATTGTTGCACAATTCTCAAGGCTGAAAAACAGATCAGGGTTGGAGGGTCAATTCCATTTGAGGGTGAGCACCTGCTCCTCTCCTCTCTCTTCGGCTTGGACCTGGGTATCATCTCCCAATGTCTCTTTACGTTTCTGTTCTGTCTTTGTGTCCATATTTTCCCTTTTAATGAGAAACCTCAGTCATATTGGATTAGGTCCCATCCTAGTGTCCTCATTCTAACTTGATTATCTCTATTAAAAACCCCATTTACAAATAAAGTCATATTTTGAGGTACCAGAGGTTCAGACTCCAGCCTATCTTTCTGGATGGATCTGATTCAACCATAACCATTTCTGTATCTACCAGTGGGTGGAATGATAGAAAGTACACACTTCATAGTTATTCTGAAGATGAAAAGATTTAATTTTACAACATACTTGGCAAAATGTAAATTCCAGTATCTAGTAAATTTCAGTAAATGGTAGCTTTTTTCCACTACTGCTAATGCAAAAAAAGAAACTGGAGGAAAGAAGGAAAATAGGAGAAGGAGTAGGAAAGAGAGGATGGAGAGGAGGACCTTTTGGGCTTAGATAGGCAGAGCAGGAAGCTGAAGTCTTTAAATGTATCATAAAAATAGCATGGAGGGGCTGGTACTGTGGGGCATTGGGTTGGGCTGTGGTCTGCAGCGCCAGCATCCCTTGTGGGTGCCAGTTCAGGTCCCGGCTGCTCCACTTCGGATCCAGCTCTCTGTTGATGCTGCTGGGAAGGCAGCAGAGGATGGCCTGTGTCCTTGAGCCCCTGCACCCATCTGGGAAACCTGGGGGAGGCTTCAGGCTTCTGACTTCAGCCTGGCCCAGCCCTGATCATTGTGGCTATTTTGAGAGTGAACCAGAGGATGGAAGACCTCTCCCTCTCTCTCTCTCTCCTCTCATTCTGTAACTATGTTTTCAAATAAACAGATAAATCTTTAAAAAAATTTGTCATGGAGCATATAGACTGTTTCCTTCTGGGGGTGCTAACTCAGTGCAGGCAGGAGGTACCAAGGACCTCTGGAGACCACAGGCACCAAACTAGCTTCTCCTGACTATTACCACAGTGACAACCTTCTCCTGACTATTACCACAGTGACAACCCCTGTCCAGAACATCAGTACCAGATGAAGTTGAGGCTAGTCGTCACCAAGGCAACAGAATCCTAGGGAGCTACACTTCAGCAGGCTGGGCAGTGAGAACATGACATCCATGGAGGGGGTGATGTTGATGAGAAGAGCCCTTGGCTCAGCCCAGCTCTGGAAGTAAAGTGGGGTCAATGAACATTTGAAATCTCAAGACATAGGAAATTTGGATAAATAGAACCTTCAGTGCAACAGTATAGGCCTACTGTTGAATCAAAACACAGGAAGAGCTCAGTGACAGCCTGGATGTACACATGGAAAATGGCCGAGGGTAGGAGGTCAAACCACAACCCTGGAGCAATCAGCACAGAATGGTCAGACTTGATGTGTGACTGCTTGCATCCTTCTTTGTTGACCGAGCTTTCAACTCAGGACCCATCAGACAAAGCCAAGTGTACTCTCCAAACCAACCACATGGGACGTCCTGCTTCTAGCAGCCACCCCCAGCTTCCCCATGGCAACAACCTTAGAGCATGCTGGAAGCTTCTCTTTTTCCATGGACAACTTTTCCTACTCCCTTGCTTCTCTTTGAGTTTTTCTGCCACACTCCGATGATGGTGGCTGATTTCCTCTCTAGAGCAAGCCCGGAAGGATTCACCTCTGCGTGTTCTCATTTGGGTGGGCGTCATCCCTTTCCATCTCACCCATCCTCCATCTTCCTCAGGCACCTGAACACTGGTCATCCGTAACACTTGCTGAAGCCACACACAGCAATCCTCCAAGGCACGTAGCACTGCTTCCATCTTACAGATGAAGAATTTGAGGCTCACAAAGTAAAAGCACTCGCCATGACTAAAACTCAAAGTGTGTTCAGCGCTGAAGACCTGTCTGTCTTCCTGCCCCTCCTTGATCCAGTTGTCACACCATCTTGCTTTTTGCAATGAATCACAAGTGGTTTTCTTTTGGTTTTCCCCCATCTCCACAATGACATCAGGCGGCTTAAAATAGTTGCAGGATTTGTCCTTGTAGAGTCTTCCTGCCTTCGCTACCGTCATCAGGTCTGACTAATGTTCCCTGGCTGAGCCCTCTGCCTCTGTGAAAACCTTCTGGGAGGCGGGAGCTTCTCTGTGGAATGAAATATGCAGAGTTATTTTAGGGAGCTATGCATTACTGCTAGGAGTGTTCTTCCAATGCAAACTGTGTTAACATTGATTAGCCTGATTCCTGAGTACGGCCAGCCCTGCTCTAGTTGTAGAACACTTAAAGTCCTCAATATCTGATACAACCTGCTTCAGAATCCTGGTTCCAGGCCAGACCCACTGAGATGGAGCCTCTGCCAGTGAGAGCTGAGCTTCTGCAGTTCTACAAAGCCTCACAGGGGCTTTCTCTGCTCTCTAAACCTGGGCAACCATTGGCTTCAGAAATAGGCAGTTCAGTTGAGCAGCCCAAGCTGATTTGCTTTCTCAAGGTCATCTAAGGGGGTAGCTAGAGCGATTAATGTGAATTCACCTACACTGGCCTCAGTCCCATCCTCACTCTTCTATACTCTATTGGTGTATTCTGCAGTATCCAGATACACCAGGCCGGCCTCAGGCTTCTGAGTCTGTGTGTGTGTGCTTTGGGAACTCAAATTGGGAACGGCCTTTCTGTTATTCCTCACTTAGTAAGTCCATCTCTACCCTCCAGAATCCACCTGGGTTTTTTAAAAAATATTTATTTTATTTATTTGAAAGGCAGAGTTAAGAAAAAGGGGGAGGGGGAGAGGGGGAGAAGGAGGGGGAGAGAGGAGAGGGGAGGAGAGGGATCTTCTATCTGCTGGTTCACTCTCCAAATGGCCACAATGGCCTAGGATGGGCCAAGCCAAAGAAGGCAGGAATCAAGAGATTCTTTTGGGTCTCTCATGTGGCTGCAGGGGCCCAAGCACTTGAGCCATCATCCTCTGCTTTCCCAGACACATTAGCAGGAAACTGGGTCAGAAGTGGAGCAGCTGGGACTCAAATTGACACCCATACGGAACGCTGGCTCTGTAGGTGACAACCTGCTATGCCACAGTGCCGCCGCCCCCCCCCCCCCCAATCCATCTTGAATTTGAATATCACCCTTTTTAGGAAGCTGCCCATGATTCCGCCCCTCTCTTGTTTCCCCACCCTACTCACTCCCTTTCCTGCCCCCGCTGCCGTGCCAGCAGATTCTCTCGATTTTTGTTTGTTTGTTTATGTGAATTTCTTTTAAAATGGACATAGCCTGACTTCAGATTCTGCCAAGGCCTCAAGTCATGTGTCTTGGTCTCTTTTGTGTTGCTATAATGAATATGTGCAACTGGGAATTTATAAATAACAAAGACTTATTTGATTCATGGATCTAGATGCTGGGAAATTCAAGAGCGTGGTGCAAGACTTGGGGGGAGGTGAGGGAGCAGGTATATGAGAGCCTCCAAGTCCAAGTCTCTCTTCCTTTTCTTGCAAAGCCAATAATCTAATCATAGGAACCCCCACTCCACCCCCAACCTTAAACACCTCCATAACCCATCAACATAATAATATGAGCAAGAGCTTAGGAGGACACATTCATATCAAAGCAACAAAAGATGTCATATCCCAAAGTGAAGTGTAAGCCTGTTGTGCAAAGGAGGCAGCCAAGAACCAGTTCTGACCCTATTAAGCCATCACTGCCATCACAGATGCAAAGCATTCGGGAGTCAGCTAGTGGCTGACTCCTGCCTGGATAGTATGAAGAGTGAGAGGCTGGCTGAAGTGTCTGGGGGCAGAGAAAATGGATCTACACCCCCACTTGAACAGGCCAAAATGTGTACTTCCAGTGGACTTGATGTGGACAAGTAGGGTTGCAGGTGTGGGTTGCCCTAGCAGTCACCATTAGAGGCCAGATGAGCTCAGTGTAACGGAATGAGGAGCAGCAGGGGAAATGCATTAGCTGCATCAAGGGAGTCACAAGGAGAGATCACCAGCAGCAGGGGACTCCAAAACACTCATGTCAGCCATGATGAATAGAACACAATGTAATTAAAAGCTAGACTGTAATCAGACAAATCAAGCCTTTCCCACAATCCTTGTCTTTCTTATTGTCTGTCCCTAGACTCCCAGCCCTGGTAGGGTCAGTGTGGTGAGCTAAGAGGGGAAAGACTGCCTAGGAACGGTAGTTACTAAGGTCTACGGTGCACTGGGTACCACACCGAGCTCTTGGCTTCTGTCATCTCTTGTCTCATGCTGAGTAAACTGAGGCACAGCAGAGTCAAGCCATTTGTCTCGAGGCTGAAACAGCGCAAAGATGGCTCTACCTGAAACGACACAGCTCAAATCTGTGGTTCCCAGCAGAACACACAGTCAAGGAGCATTGGTGCTGCCAAAAGACAAAATTCCATCACATGTAGGTTACAGATTTTCTTTTTTTAGATTGCTGAGTTAATTGGCTTTTATGTGTGGTTCCAGAATTGGGCAACACTTTATCCCAATGAAACAGAATGAGTGTTTGGATGAATCGAGCCTAACAGACAGACCAGCACAGAAGAAAGCAGAAACAAAGGACAACAAAGAAAGGGATTGGTCATTTCAAAGTCCCCTTCCTTGCAAAGGTAACAGCAGAGGGGACTTCTCATGCTGGCTAACACTAGCCTGTTTGGGGATTTTTGGCTCTTATCTCTTGCTTCCGATTTCCTGGAAGATCAGACTGATAGACTAGTTAATTTTTCTTGGTGGGGTGGGACTTCAGTATGAGGAGCTCCATTTTGATTTGGTCTGTTGGGCACAGTGTGAGAGCTTTGTCCGAATCAACCGCCTCCTAGACATTTTGTTGAACACAACCCGTGGGAGGATCATCAGTGCAGCCCAGCACGAGTTGTCAGACCACACCAGACAACAATGACTGACAGCGTTTGGGAGCTCGTGGGCTGTTTGGAGCATCTAATAAAAGCTGTCAGCCTCTCATCTGGAAAAGTGTTCTTTCCTACTGCCAATTTAGCACGTAAAGAAGGTTTCCTGAGCTGGGAGCTGCAAGCAGACCAGCGTGGCCCTTTCTCCCTCAGCAGGTTCGGATTCCCCACTAACAGGTTGCGAGGTTGAGCCCATCACATGGCCTTCCACTACTTTACTGAAATGTCAGTCAAGGGTTTTAGTTCCCATTTTACAGATAAGAAAATGGAGATGTGGGTGGAACTACTCAGCTGAGTTCAAGGTGGAGCCTTGAGACTAAGTCAGTCTGTGTGATTTCAGATTCCTTCCAGGTTCTCTTGGCAGCCGGCACTGGTGATGTGTAGATCAGGAAGATAGCTACAGAGGGAGTGAGCAATCGATCGTTTTTATGGCAGGCTGTGCTGACACTTAGTGCCCTAACAGTTCTCGGATAGTCATCTTTCTCCAGAAATGCTTGCTATAGCTTGGTAAATTATTGCCAGAGGGCTTTTGTTACTTTCCTTCGTTAAAATCATTGAGCTTCTAAAACCATTGAACTTCTAAAAAAAACCTCTCTCCCAGCTGGGCATGTCAATGAGGTACCCCTTGGGTAAAGACAGCACCAGAGAATCAAACTCATAGAGGGGGGATTAGGGAGAGGGGGGTGGTGATGGGAGGAAGGGCAGGCAACTCATCCCCTCTGGCTCTTCCAGTCTCATTGCCCATTCACCCCTGTCTCTCATTTCCAGCTCTCCTCATCCTTGCTCCAATTTCTCATCTCTTGTTTGCCACATCAGGATTTACTGAGTTTCTACTCAGCATCAAACCCTAGGCGGAGTGGAATACCCATCATAGCTTTGGCGATCATAGCTATGTATGGGCCAAGCGCTGTTCCAAACTCTCTATGCTCAGGATTTCCTTGCATCCTCATGTAACCCCAGGAAGCAGGGACTATTCTCATCTCCATTTTACAGAGGAGGACAAGAAGGAGTCAAGGATTCTGGTAATGCTCTAAGTCTTGGGCTGAAAATACAGATCAGGGATTGATAAGCTTATTTCACATAATTCTCGCAGCATCTCCATGGGAAATGACTCCACCACTGCTCCCCAGTTTTACAAATAGGCAGTTTGAGGCTCCCAGGGGTTGGCAGCCAAGTCCTCGGTTGCAGACCTGAGGAAGGAGGCACAGTGGAGACAGAACCAGTTGTCAACGTCAACAAGTTCAGGGTAGTTGCCACTCCCTCGCATGTCTTATTTTTAATCCATCATTTCATCCTTCCCTGTCATTATGTGTTTGGAATGAGCAGTGATGGAGTCAGGGCTGGGATTCGTAATCACATCGCTGGGGTTGAGGAATCAGCGCATAGGAGGAGGCTCCATCTCATCCGGGAGGCTGGGCATTCACTGCCTCTTCATTTCGGGAAAGTCATGGCCGCTCCGAGTCTTGCTACACTCCTGCATAATGAGCGGATTCATCGCTCCTCCCACGAGAAGGTGATGGGCACTTCAAGGAGATAACAATATGTCTGAAGTGCATGGGACACTTTGTACTAAAATATTCACTCCCAGGCCCCCTCTTCCTTCTTCCTCTCCCAACCATTGGTCATTGAATTTAATTCCTTTACCCCAGACTCTTATAAATACTGCAGAGTCACAGTGCTCAGATCAGTGAGGCCCCAGTCCCAATTCAAATTCAGCCCATGACTTGGCCCCCAGAAAATCAGAAATGAGTGTACTCTAACCTTGGACATGTTGTCTGGTTTGGCCCTGACTGGATCTGGGCAGGGTCATCTGGAAACAGAGCAAACACCTGTTGGATACTCCAAGGACAGGAAACTGCAGCGTGGGATCTCAGCAGAAGGCGCTGTGTGGCCGTTACCTGCAGTGCACCTTGGAGTCTTTTCTCTTGTGCCTAGCATGAGTTATGCATTGTCATGTCCACTTGGGACCCTGGCAGGAGAGTTTTAACACTTGCTAGTGTATTTTTTTCTCTGACTTCGAAGCACATCAGGATCTTTCCTGCCTGTGTTCTTCCCAGGTGACTCCCCCCTACCTGCAGGGCCCTTTATCACCCTTCCCTCCTGTCGCTTCCCGCTCCAGATGTCCCCTCTTCATCCCAGAGGTCTCAGGAGAGGGACTCCTGTGGCCCTGTTGCACTCTCGTCTAGTGCTCTTTTCCTTCCTAATATGGATCCTAGTAATGGTTATAAACATGTACCACTTATCAGTAGGGTTTATGTTCTGAGACATACCTCATTAGGCTACCTATCTAATCTATATAGTATACGTACCCCTCCATGCATGTGGGGGGAGTTGAAAATGTTCATGGAAGGGCTGGCATTGTGGCATGTTGGGTAAAGCTGCTGCCTGTAATGCCGACATCCCATGTGGGCACTGGTTCGTGTCCCGGCTGCTCCACTTCCAATCCAGTTCCCTGCTAATGCACCTGGGAGAAGCAGCAGCAGATGGCCCAAGTCTTTGGACCCCTGCCAGCCACATGGGAGACCCAGCTGAAGCTCCTGGCTCCTGGCTTTGGCCTGGCTAAGTGCTGGCCATTGCAGCCATCTGGGGGCTGAACCAGAGGATGGAAGATCTCCCTCTCTTAGTCTCTCCCTCTTTCTCTGTAACTCTGATTTTCAAAATGAATAAGATTTGAAAGATTTTATTTCAAAACAAGTAAGATTTAAAAGATTTATTTATTCATGAAAATTGCACATTATTAAAAACTGTGCATGGATTTCAGACTTGTTTTTTACACCCTTGCATGTGAGTGCACTTCAAAACACTCAGGGAATACTGAATTAAAAAAGAAAGAATGGGGCTGCCATTGTGGTGCAGCAGGTAAGTCACTGCTTGTGATGCCAGCATCCCAAGCCGGAGTGCCAGTTCTAGGCCTAGCTGCTCTACTTCCAATCTGACTCCCTGCTCACGTGCCTTGGAAATCAGCAGAAGTGCTTGGGCCCCTGCCGTCCACGAGGAAGACCTGTATGGCGTTTCTGGCTCCTGGCTTCAGCCTGGCCCAACCCTGACTATTGTTGCCATTTGGGGAGTGAATCAGTGAATAGAAGACTCTCTCTCTCTCTCTCTCTCTCTCTCTCTCTCTCTCTCACTCTCACTCTCTCAGTCTCTCTGTGTGTCTTTCTCAATCTCTCCCTCTCTCTGTCACTCTGACTTTCAAATATATAAATAAATAAATCTTGAAGCATAAAATAGAGAAAAGATAAAGTACATTTTCCGTGTATGTGGTGCAGTCTGTTGCTCTATATAGTATGGCCTATTGCTCTTTGGGCTATGATGAATGAAGCAATACAAATTAAATCAAGCAAATAGAAAATCATGCACTCAAAAGTCACAGTAAACACCAGACGTGTGAGACTGCCACCAGTGGATATGGCTCACTCTATTGCAACCTTGCTTTATAAGGAGTATACCCTGAAATAAGAACAGCATAGGAAAAGCAGAAGCTGTAAGCCATTTGTTACATTATTGTCAAGTGTATTTGTACATACATTTATGCACTATACTTTATACAACTGGCAGTATAGCAGGTTTGTTTATACAAACATCACTACAGATGTGTGGATAACGCATTTTGCTATGACATTACAATGGCTCTGACATATTGGTCAATAAGAATGTTTTGGTTCCATTATAATCTTATAGAACTGCCTTGTGTATGTGTCCTATTGCTGGCCAAAAAGTCATAGGCACTCCCCAGCTGTGTGTATTTGTCTGTGGGATCATTTCTGTAAAGTTCCTTTCATCTACTGGAGTCACACAATGCTGGCCTACGACAAGACAAAGAGTTGGCACCAAAATGTCAATCATCACAACCCTTTGTTCTCTGAGAAAGTTTCTCTGTGGAGCAAATGTCAGCAGAAGCGAACAGTGTGCGTGCTGTAGTTGATGTGCCCAAGCTACAGCAGGTGAAATGGATGGAGAAGCTGCGCATTGCTGAAATGGATGGCTGGAGTCTTCAGACCGCCCTTCGGACAGCACTGCACTAGCCACGGCTACAGTCCCTGGAGCTACAGCACATGGATTCAAATCCCAACTTTACTCTGCTCTGTGCGATTTTAACAAGACTACTTAAGTGTCCTGTCCCTCAGTTTCTTCTCAGAGAAATAAACATAATATTACCCTCATCGTAGATTTGTTTTAGGAATGCTAAATAACTTGTTAGATACGAATGATTAGAACAGTACCCAGCAGTTAACACATGGTGTGCACCTATGATCTGTTAGTGTTAGAAGCTCTGAATGTGTAGAAACGCAACGCACTGGTGTGCTTGGCAAGTCTTAGAATTTCAGTTGGCTGGTGTTCAATAAGCAGATGAGTGTGTAAGTGCTTCAGGGGCTCCAGTTTACCAAAACACAAACTCCCTGATTTCAGGTTGGTGATCTGGATCTTCCTGCAGATTCTTTGATTATGAAACCCAGGAATTTTAGCTTCCTTAGGTTATTTCATTTTTATTGCAAGGAGTCCTTCTCTTGAATGGTTGTTAAGAATGGTGCCTGTCCCATAGGGTTGGTGGTATTTAATGAGACAGTATTTGAAATACATGGTAACTGATGTAGAATTGTGCAGAGCTTAGTAAGGCTCAGAATTGCTAGCTGCTAGTATTATTTCAGGCTGAGCATCCATTATCTGAGATGCTTGGGGCCAGAAGAATTTTCTTTCTTTCTTTCTTCCTTCCTTCCTTCCTTCTTTCTTCCTCCTCCCCTCCTCTCCCCTCCCCTCCCCTCCCCTCCCCTCCCCTCCCCTTCCCTCCCCTCCCCTTCCCTTTCCTTCCCTTCCCTTCTTTCCTTTTTTTCTTTCTGTAACTTTGGAATATTTGCATATGCATAATGTGATTTTTTTGGGATGGACCTATATCTAACTATGAAATTTATGTTTCAAATGTACCTTATCCATATACTCTCAAGATAATTTTAAATAATATTTTAAATATTTTGTTTCATAGGAATTTTCCACTGCTGGCATCATGTCATTGTTTAAATTTTTTTTTTTTTTTGACTTTAGAGTGTATTGTATTTGAGCGTTTTTGGATTTTCTGATTAGGGATGCCCACTCTGTATTATGTTTTCCTAAATTTTAAAGTAAATATTCACACTTATTACCATTTCTCTAGAATGTCTGAGAAAGCTGTTTTTTTTTTCTTTAAAGATTTTTTTCATTTATTTGAAAGTCAGAGTTACACACAGAAAGAAGGAGAGGCAGAGACAGAGAGAGAGAGGTCCTCCACCCACAGTGGCTAGAACTATGCCGATCCGAAGCCAGGAACCAGGAGCTTCTTCCAGGTCTCCCATGTGGGTGCAGGGGCCCAAGGACTTGGGCCATCTTCTACTGCTTTCCCAGGCCATAGCAGAGAGCTGGATCGGAAGAGAAGCAGCTGGGACTAGAACCGGTGCCCATATAGGATACTGGCACTGCAGGCCAGGGCTTTAACTCACTGCACCACAGCACTGGCCCCCTTAAGCATCATCCTTGAGATGCTTCTCTGGCCTTCCTCTTCCCCATCAAGGTTGATACTTCCGCCTGTGGGCTGCTGTAGCCCCTGGCATGTTCTTCTGGCGTTGTGACGACCACATGTTACTCTAGCCACATGTTTCCTGATCTGAGAGTTCTTCCAGGACAGGGGCCATGTCCATTTTTCCTTTATGTCCCCAGCCCAAGTTCAATGAAGCTTTGATGAACCAATATCAGTTGATGCACTCAACATTTAAACACTGGACATGGTGAATTCATAGGGTGATGAGACATCAACCCCTGAAATAAACAGATGGTCCAACCTGTCTCTCCTGTTGCTTAATTTATACAGGGCTTTTTGGAAGCAGGAGGTTCATGGATTGGTAGGCTTTTGGAAGTCCAAGTAGGTTGACATCATTTGTAGAGGTATCGCTACTTTAATTTGACTGTAGCTGCTTGCGTGCCCCTAAAGGCATCCTTTCATGCGGGTAGTTCATCCCTGTTTGTCTGACTTTCAGAAGTGAGGGGCTGATGAAAGTGGCTTGGCCAAGGCGAGTTGCTGCTGATCACACAAGTTTAAAATCTACTCCCAAGGCCGCTTGATGTCTTAGCGACAGAACAGTCTCTCTCTTCCCAAGTTTGTGGGAACATTTTTTACTATCAGGGAGAAAGTATTTGTGGTCTAATGAATGATATCAGCCATCTGAGTTAATGAGAGTCGTTTGCATGGGCTCTGTGTTTCCCCAAACCACACGACAAAGAAGCAACAAACTTTTCATAACCACAAAAATGTAACTCTGATGTCAAAATTTATATTTCCAATGTTTCTGAGAAGTTCAACTCCAGCATTTCCCAAAGTGCATAACTTCTTAGAATCCGCCTGCAAACGGTATTTATAGCTTTGAAAAATTGTTTGACGTTGCCAGCAGATCACAGCAAGAGACACAGGATGCCTGGGTTATTTATTTTCAGGGAAATACCCAGGGTACTTTGCTTTTTAAAATAAATGGACGACAATTAAGAAACCCTTTTAGAATTCCATATAAAGTACGACTGTAGCCAAAAATAAGTGTTCCTTTTAGTCTGAGTCAGCCTTTCTCTGCTCTACAGGCTGGGAAAATTCCAGAGCGGCCCCTCCCCCCCCAGTGGAGAAAGCCCAAGGAAGGACCACGTGACTGATGGAAGGCCCTAGGACCACAGGAGCACATGGGGTTCTCCTGTGGCCACGTCTCTCTCCACTGGTTCAGTGGGGAAAAGGCCAGATGCCAGATCACATTCCATCTGGGTTTGCGGCCTGTCCTGGGTGCTCAGGTGCTTATCCTGAGAGGCAACGTGATGTGGTCGGGAGTGTCCAGTTGCCCAGGCCACCAGCAGCCCCGTATTGCTGAACACAACAGTCAGCTCCCTATGCTTGTCTTCACACCCTCCCAGAAACACCTGACTCAGTCCTGGTCTAACACGTTCTCCTCCTGCTTCTTGGACTCCAGGCTCCTGGCTCCCTCCTATGTCACAGATAGCTCTTTCTTTTCGGTTCCTCTTTCTCTCCCCAAACCCTCCAAGTGGGAGGGGCTGCCTGTGTCTGTTTGGGGTCCTCTTTTTATCATATAACCTCTTTTCCTTGGCCATCTTAATCACAGGACAATGACTGGCAACCTCACAGCTCTGATCCCACTTAGGCTTGAATGGGCATCTCAAAGCTACCATTTCCAAAACAGAGCTCTGATTCCTTCTCCAAGCTCTCTTCATTCCACCCGTCTCCTAAACCTATGCCTCTTCCTGTTTTACCCATCAATCAATCACTTAGGTCAACAGCAGGAGTTATGACAGATTCAGCATGTTTCCTGGACCCCACATCCAGTCCACCAGCAAGCCCTGGTGACTCTTCCAGCCTGCCCACTTCTCTCCTCTTCCAGTTCCACCATCAGCCAGGCCACCTCCATCTCCTGCTTGTACTATTCCAACAGGTTCCCCTTCTTTGCTCTTGCCTTTTCCTTAAAGTTTTTTCTCCATGATGGGCTCTGAAAAACCTGAGCCCGTCTAATGGCTATCACTTACACCTGCCTAAAGCCCACGTCTCCAACAAAGGCCTCCAAGACCTGCTGTGATCCAGCCCTACCTCTGTCTCCAGCCTGGTCTCTCATCATTGCCCTCACTCTCATATAGTCCAGACACGCGGCCTTCTCTTTGTCTCTCCAGCATCTCTCTCTGCTTCCCTTTCAGGACATGAGCCCTGGCTACCGGCTCCTTTTTCCCCTCCAAGATCTCAGTACAGTTTGCTTCTATTCAGGTCTCAGCTCACATGTCAGCCCTTTCACTTGGTCTTTCGCTTGATCTTAGCCAAAAGGCTGAGAAGTGATTCACGTGGTCTTTCCTAGCTATTTCATCAACAGGAGCTGAATCTCCAACACATGCATCGTCTTCTATTTCTTAACTTGAACAATTGATTTGTTGATTTATATGAGCGAGAAAGAGACAGAGAATTCTCCCAATCATTCATCCCCCAATGCCCTGCAGTTACTGAGCTAGACCAAGGCTGAGGCTGGGAGCTGGGAACTCAACCCAGATTTCCAACATGGGTGGCAGGGATCAAACTTCCTGAACCATCGTCTTTTGCCTCTGAGGGTGCACATTACCAGGAAGCTGGGATCAAGAGTGGAACTGGGACTTGAACCCAAGGGCCATGATACAGGATGTGAACGTTCCAACTGGGGTCCTAACTACTAGGCCAAAAGCATACTGCCTGCTGTATTTTCATCATACACTTACAACTACTTAATACTCACATTTTCTTGTTTATTTATGATTTGTCCACGGTTATCTCTCCATGTTTGAATGTCAGTTTCAGAGAGCAGGGCCCTGGCTGCCTTGTGTACCACAAGTTCAAAGGTTCAAAGACCTGGACTGTTGGAAAACAACAGATAAACTTGGTTGAATAAACTGTTGAATTATGGAATAGTGGATGATTTGCATTTTCAAATTTTCTGAAATGAGCTTTCATTATTTTAGGGCAATGCAATAAATTTCAAACTTAAGAGAGAGAGAGACTCACTGACCAAATTATTGAAGCCCAGAATAAATTTACAGTGTGAAATATCATTTTAGGCTGGTAAACTAGAAATATAGCAACCCCTTAGAAGTGTGTGAAACTGAGATCATTCTGCCTAAAAAGAGGAAGCCCTATACTTAGTCTTCACCTTCTTATTTCTTTTAATCCTTACAATATTCTTAAAGTAACCATTATACTTCGATCCATCCATCGTGCATACCCTGTCCCCTCTTCCCATCATCATTACCCATAAGGAGACCCAGGCTCAGAGGCAAAGCTGTTTTTCCAAAGTCATGTAGTTCATAAGCACCATAACCAGGTGTTAGATGTCCCCAGAAGGGCTTGGCTACTGCATCTGCTGTTCTAGTTCTTAATGGAGTGTTAACTATTCATGGCAACCTCAATCTATATCCAATATATTAGATGCCTTTTTCCATCTATGAGAACTAACACTTATTTTTTTTCATTTACTTTTTATTTATTTGAAGAGCAGAGAGACAGAGACAGAGGGAGAGGGAGAGACACACACTGAGAGAGACAGACAGACACACACACACACACACACACACAGATCTTATATCCATTGGTTCACCCCCCAAATGCCCACAACCATCAGACTGAATCCAGCTCTCCCATGAGGATGTCAAGAACTCAAGCCCTTGGGACATAATCTGCTGCTCTCCAGATGTGTGTTAGAGGGAAGCTAGAATTAGAAGTGGAGCTGGGACTTGAACCTAGGCATCTGATAGGGAGTGTGGGTGGTGCACTCCACCTGACTTCTACACTTGTGGGCCAAATGTCTGGCCTGAGTATAATGCTTTTAAGCCTCAGATCATCCATGACCCTTTTATCTTGATCAGTTTCAGATGAGAAAACTCATGTCCTGGATTATAAAAGCATACTTCCCCCAGTCATAAGGTGGGTGAGTGGCAGAGCCAGAACAGGTGACGGTCCTGGGGTTTCTCTGCTTTCTTGATGCCTCTGGGGAAGCTCATGTGTAGCTTTGGGGAGCCAGCTTCTGTGTAGGGAGGTGACCAGCCCAGCAATTGTGACCAACTCACTCCCAATTCTGAGACCTCCCTGACTCTACACGTGTCAGGGATCTGGAGAGAAGGGAGAAGAAGACCCGGGTATTGATGACCTACCACATGCTGGAGCTCTCCTTCTGTGTAGCATTTTGGGACAGTTTAGCAACAGGCCTGAGAATTCCCGTATTAGAAGAGCGTCAGATTGTCTTTATCAAAAGGTGTTTTTCATGAAGTCTCTGTGGAGTAGAAACAAACTTAGACTTGATTCATGTAGAAATAAATTCAGAAAATTGGGGAAGGAAGAAGGAGAAATGGGGAGAAGACGACATGGCGTGGAGGGCCTGGGGAGTCTTTGCCTGGTCAGCCAGCATGAGAAGGATCAGAAATATGAAACAGGGTGGTTGAGGTCTTCCACTAGGTGGTGTGTGACACGTCTTCTTCTATAGGTTCTTCACTGCTAGGAACTGCTTGGGAGCAATGGACAAACGCAGAGGGCTTAGCCTTAGGAGGAACGGGGAGGCTGCCGGAGCAAGAACTGGCACAGCCTTAGTGCTCATCCTGAGAGATACGATGACTCAGTGACAGAGAGGAGGGGAGTGGAGCCTGAACACCTGAGAGCCCGTGCTGGCACTGGGTTGCAGGAATCTTCTCCCAGAGAAGTGCCCCATCTATCCTGGGGCACTGCAGTTTCCATACTGCCAGATGAGCGGAGCCTGAGTTTTGCCAGTTCTTTTCCTCTGTGGGAACAAGAGAAGCTGCAGAAATCTTTAGGATTAGACACCCCCACTACCACCCTGAACGCGCCCGATCTCATCTGATCTCAGAAGGATTAGACACCCCCCGCAGATGGCCCCAACTGCTGACAATTTCCTATAGAGAAGCAATTCCCCACCCCAGGTGGTTTCTTGAAGTCTCCAAGATATCTCACGGAGGCTGACGCCCAAGCCCACCCTGTTGACCCTCCACACCTGCTTGGTCACTTAATGCTATGCCTGTTCTTCATGTTGGGCTCCGTGCTGCAGGACACCACAGCCCCAGGCACAGCTGCCAGTGCTTCAAGGAGGCACAAGAGGTGTTTTAGGGCTTTGGCCACCAGATTGAAAAGGAATCGCTTCTCTGGGCTCAGCCCCATCTGGTGAGTCATTCAATTGCAAATAACATGTCCACCTGCATCATTCCTAATCAACTCACAGCAAAAGTCCTGAGATAGCAGAGTTCATTTTGACCAATGGATGGTGTAAGAGGCTTGCCCCACCATCCAGGGCTGACCCTGGGTGGATGTGACAAGATGGCCATTTGGGAAGAGTGGAAGTCTCTGTCGCCTTTTATGAACTTTCCTAGAGCAAAAATGCGGGTCAAGGATGACTCCAAAGATGACTTCCTTAACTCTTTTTTTAAAAGATGTATTTATTTTTTATTATTACAGAGAGAGGGGAGAGACAGAGAAAATGGGATTTCCATCCACTGGTTCACTCCGCCAAAGGCCACAATGACCAGGATTGGGCCAGGCCAAAGCTACGAACCTGGAACTCCATCTGGGTCTCCCACGTGGGTGGCAGGGGTCCAAGCACTTGGGCCATCTCTCACTGCCAGTCAGGGAATTGGAGTAACTGGGACTCAAACCGGTACTCATATGGGATGCTAGGGTCACAGGCAGGGGTTTAACCTGCTGTGCCACAATGCTGGCCCTCTTCCCTCTTTCAGGATGCTGAGGGACAATTACTTTCCCTTTTTGTGGGAGAAAGCAAGTTCCCTAGCTTGAGAAATCATGGAGTTTTGTGTAGGGGAATTTGCAAATATTAGACTTTGTCTTCCCTCAGTGTGACTCATCTTTTTTTTTTTTTTTTAAAGATTTATTTATCTATTTGAAAGGCAGTGCTACAGAACAAGAGAAAGAGGGAGGGAGGGAAGGAGGGAGAGAGAGAAAGAGATAGAGAGAGAGAGAGAGAGGTCTTCATTCACTGGTTCACTCTCCAGATGGCCGCAATGGCTGGAGCTGCACTGATCCGAATCCAGGAGCCAGGAGCTTCTTCCAGGTCTCCCATGCGGTGCAGGGGCCCAAGGACTTGGGCCATCTTCTACTGCTTTCCCAGGCCACAGCAGAGAGCTGGATGGAAAGTGGAGCAGCCAGGTCTTGAACTGGCGCCCATATGGGATGCTGGCACTGCAGGTGGCGGCTTTCCCCTCTGTGCCGCAGCGCCGGCCCCTAGTGCGGCTCATCTTCTAAGAGAAGAGAATACAGATGGCATTGTGACTTACTTAGGAGCAACAGACAGCTGTCATTCCTTCTCAGTGCTGTTTTTCGTGATAGATGATAAATAAATAAAGCCAATAATAAAGCCATAAGTGATCCACCCTAGGAGGAGGGCTCAGTGGAAAGGGTCAAATCCTGGGGGCTCTGTTGCCTGGATCAGAGCTGGGCTTCTTTTCTCCCTTTTCCTTTTTTCCCCCCTTTTTCTTTTTTTCCCCATTCTCTCTTTTTCTTTTTTTCCCCATTATAATTGAGATTTTGTTGGTGTGGAGAATCAGTATACAGACATTTCAATTTGTACACAATTGTTAACATCTGAACTGAAAAATCTAAAAACCATGTATTGTCTTTCTCTTCTAAAGCAATTCCTGGGATTTTCTAGCTTCAAACTTGGAGGCCACTCTTCCTTAAGAAGACATCAAGAACCAGAATCTTCAGATGTTGATAAGCCATTCCCTGAGCTGTTGGGAGCCCTGGGGATGGATTTCATCACTCATTGCTTGTGCCACGCAGAAGCAAGGAGCACCCCGTGTGGGGTGGGTGCTTCGCTGCCCCGGAGAACACTTCTCTGACAAGGAAGGCTTTGCTGCAGGTCCCCTCATGATGAATTCATTCTCCAGAGGCCTCTGGGTTCTTCTGCAAATTCTGGGCCCAGCCCTGCCCTGGCGTGTGCCCATCCTGCTCACAGAGGTAGTGCATTTTCTGGGAGACCCTGCCCCCACGTTTAGGCTGCCATCCCAGGGCGACAGCATCTGCTTGCTGCATCATCTCACCACACACGACTGACCCTCTTACACTCAAGGGAGGACTTGGGAGGACTTGGTCCCATCATGTTAAATACAGGCAGACTTGGGAGAAAAAAACCTCATTGTCACTTATCAAAGAGACTGTGGCTCTGTCTGTTCCTCCCCTGAGTCCTCTGAGGCAGTCACGTCAGGGGACATCACAGGGCTTTCATATCACACCAGGACCAGCCAAGACTGATTAGAGACCAGCTACTGAGACAGTACCCAGGGCTCCTTCCAGTCAAGGATGTCAGAACCACTTGCCTCTCGTTATCCACTGAATGTCCCAGTTGCTCTGTGGCCCTCTCATTAGACACAAGAAGTCACTGCAAAGTCCACATAATTTGCGATTATTTCTGGAAAGTAAGACATCAGTCATTAAGCAGAGATTCTGCAACATGAGCACCCTCTCCCTCGGCGACACACAGGGGCAGAAAACAGGCCACTCCGGTTATCCAAGGGCCTCCCTACACTGTGCTGCGCCCTGTGGGTTGGATTATGATGTTGAGCGCATTCCCGTTAGGGGTCAGTTAATGACTTGACCAAAAGAACGTTCATGGCCCTGCCACGTGAAAGGGTCTCGTCCACTATTCACAAATCACTGCCAACCCCTTTAATTCATCAGTTGCTGAACTCTAGTGATTGGTGGACCACCTCCTCCACATCTGCTGCACCGCACCTGCTCATAGCTGTGGACATTAAGGCATAGCTCTTCTCCACCATGATTATTTACTCACGGAGTTGATTCTATGGATTAAGAAAAAGAGAATGTATTTATCTAACTTCAGAAACTTTATGTCATGATCTGAAATAAAATACAGCATCACTGGCTGTAAATAGAAGATAGCCACAAACTCAAATACAGGGGAGTCTGGACAGACAGGAGCCACCAAGGTCTACCCCTGACATTCCAGCTAAGATTTACAAAGCAGCTGTCAGGATCTTTACGGAATGACTTCCAATGGCTGATCAGGAAGAAAGTGTCAAAGAGAGATGGGTTAAAAACAAGTGTGTGAGGAGTGGAGGAAAACACGCACGTGTTCCGGTGGCACATATAGGGGCTCTGTGGCCACTCTTTTTTTAAAGATTTATTTATTTATTTAAAAGAGTTATATATAGAGAGGGACACACACACACACACACACACACACGGGAGGGGGGGTCTTCCATCTGCTTCTTCACTCCTTAAGTGACCACAATGGCTAGGGCTGTGCCAGAGTGGAACCAGGAGCTTCATCCAGGTTTCCCATGTGGGAGACAGGGCCCCACCACTTGAGCTATCTCTGCCACTTTTCCCAGGTCATTAGCAGGGAGCTGGATCAGAAGTGGAGTAGCTGGGATACGAATCAGCGTCCATGTAGGATGCTGGCATCACAGGTAGTGGCTTTACCCTCTATGTCACAATACTGGCTTCTCTGTGGTCATTTTTTGTATCTGGTTGACTGTCATGGCTCTAAGCTTAAAGCTTTCTGTTCTTATTTTGTGAAAAGAGGGGGCAGCAAGTGTTAGAGGGATTCTAAAGGTATTAGCACCATACAGACACCTGCTCCCTAAGCAACGACACAGTCTTTTACTACCAAGTCTGGATCCACAATCATCTCTCTTCCATGAATTCCTGCACCCTGCGCATGGGAACCAGTGCATGTGAGCCCCAGGACAATCCTGGCTGGCAGGCACCACTATCCCTCCTTACATAGGATAGTATTGAGGTACATGGGGGATGGTGATACGCTTGCAGCTGCAGACTGAAGAAGGGTCAGATTCTGAATTTTAGCTGCTGTGATTTCCATGGTTGACCAGGGTTCCCCAGTCGAGCTCCCTCCTCCATCTCCAAGGAAGCCTTGTGGTGTTCAAAGCTGCTCATGGGATGCACAGAGCCTGCTTGCATGAGAGGGTGGAGTGTGGAAGTCACAGACAGACCCTACACTGCGAAAACCCTCTGGGCACGTGGTTAACACATTGAGACCTGCCTGAGCGCCTCCCAACAATGAGAAAACTCTGTTCCTCGAAACTCCCAGCAGGCCTGTGACATCCGGACACGGGCATCCCCCATCCAGCTGGCAATGTGGCAACAAGTGGCAGTTCTCTAAGCTCTCCAGGCCGTTGAGCTCTCCCAGTTCTCTCCTGTCCCACGACCACTCCAGGGGTCTTGCCTGTGCGCTCTCTCCCTCATCCCTCTCTAACTGGAACGCCCAGGGTTCATCTTCCCCATCTTCCCCTCTTCTGGCTGCAGTTCGCTCATGCTCCAAAGGCCTGATTAAACCTCTGCTTCTCCGGAAAGCCTTCCAAATCCCCCAGTAATTTTCCTTCTCTCTCCTCCGCTCCCACAAGGCTTGAAGAGTATCATGCTGATAACACCCAGCATTCTGAATCCCTAGAATAGGGCATAAGACTTAATGGAAAGGAGATGTCACATCCACTTGGTGACATTTGCTCATCTCTAATTCTGTCTTGCAGCTGTGTGTCAGCAACCTCCACACCCCAATTTATGAACTGCTGTAATTCAAGGCTTTTCATTTTCTTTTTTCTGAATGGACCACAGTTCCTGGGCAGTGTCATTATTTGCTAGATTATGCTGAATGAATGCCTGTTAATTGAGTTAAACTAGATGGTCATTCCCTCATGGCTTGTGGACATTTAAAAACTATTTTTACAAATGGGATTTAATTCATTTCAATGCAAGCTATTTCCCAGAGAATCTCTGAGCAATTCATTTGGCCACACTGAATCTCAGTTGTGAAATAGATGATATGCCATGGTTTCTCTATGCTTGGGGATGTATAAGCAAGTGAGGAAGATAGACATATAAATAAATACACTTGAGATGACATGGTGAAAATAGAGGTAGGTGTGAGACAGATTGCACAGAAACTCAGTGGTTGCCTCTTAAAGGGGCATGGCATGGAAGATGCTGAGTTTCCGAATTGGACTTTGAAGATGACCAGGAATTCACCAGGTTTCAGTGTGTGAGTGGGAACCATTCTTGGCAGAGAGAACCAAAAAGATGTGTAGAACCGAACTGATCTTCTCATGCCTCCACCATTTCTAATTCCAAACGGAGAGGTATGGATGTATTTTGTTCACAAATGTGTATGAAATATTTATAGAACACATAGCTCCATTCTATGCAGGGACAGCAGTGAACAAAGATAGGTAAGGTCTCGATATTCATGGAAGTGCATTCTGGAAGAGGAGGCCATGAACAAAACAAGACAATCAATCCATTTTAAAAAAGAGTATTTATACCTTTAATGAACCCTTAGAAAGAAAGCAAAGAATGTGACCAAAAATGAAGGGAGAGAGGGAAACTTTGAGTAGTGGGTCAGGAGGGTCTTGGAAATTTGACATTGGAGTTGACATCCTTCTATGATTTGAACAGAATTTGGCTCCTGTACTCATGTAGGACTATAGGCCACAGACTTGTAAGTCAATGGTACAAAGAACATGGAAACTTAATATAGTTACGGTGTTTAGGCGTTGATCCCAGAGAGGGACCCTGTGCTAAAAGGCAGTGTGCCTTTGGAAGATAACTCTTGGTTATAAAAGCCAAATTGGACCAAGTCTCTCTCTCTCTCTCTCTCTCTCTCTCTCTCTCTCTCTCTCTCTCTCTCTCTCTCTCAGCTTCTTGGCTTGTCATGGGTCTATCTTCCACACATACACTCTGAGCTTCACTATTGCTGTCTTCATCAGAAGCCAACCATATAGAGCCATCAAATTTTGGATGTGAAACTCTAAGACTGTGAATTCAATAAATCTTTTGTCTTTACAAACATAGTTTTCTCAGATATTCCATTGCAGTGAGCAGTAGTTAATACATGCCCAGTGGCAGCAAAGGCTTTATCTTTTTAAGATTCAATTTGGAAGACAATCCCAGCAGAGGGAGTAACGGATGCAAAGCATCTGAGGAACAGGTGAGCCTTGTAGTTGGAGACAGGTGAGCATGAGGTTGGGGGAGTGAGATAAAGTTGGTGTTAGTTTAACAGCTGAGATCATGAGGTTGCTCCTAGACCATGCTCAAGAGTTGGGGTTGTGATTCGAATAAAGTGGAAAAACACTTTTCTTGAGGTATATTCAGAAAACCTTATGCTATCTGCCTTGGCAGTGAGACCTTGATTTAGTCCTTAGAGACTAAGGCTGCTATTTCCAGCACTCTTCTTGGATCCTGAGGTTGAGCATGGAGCCTCTTCTCTGCTCAGAGAACCATTTCTGGGTATGAGTCCTTTCATACCACTCAACTGCAAGAAGGTGGAAAGTGCTACGGATTGATTCCTCAAAAAGTATTTGGAAAAAAGAGTGAAAAGATAACTTTATCTTGTTGCAAAAAATGTTGAAATCCATGCAGAGGTTTTTTTTTTCCAAATTATACAATTTCCATGAATTTGTCAAGACCTCTGTGGTATTCGCTGAGAATGCTGCTCAAAAATAAGACTGGGGTAGGTCAGGTTCACTGTCACCCACCTCCTCTCACTGTCACCCACCTCCTCCTCTCTGTCCTTTTCCGTCTCTTCCCTGTCTAGGTAGCAGGCAAATGACATGAAATGTTTTGATTTTCCATCACTACTGTTCTGATTAAGTGAATCGAGCAAAATAAAAAGCATGCAAGTGAATCTATGCATTTTGGCCTCAGGCTGGCCAAGGGCTCAGAGACATCTGACCCATTAGATTGGTTTTTCCAGTTCCCATATCAGCTCACTGAACCCTTCCTGCTACCAATTCCCTTATCTTTAGAGGAGAGGCCAACCCTACTTCCGCTGAGAGAAATCTTGGGCTGATTGACAGGTAGTCCATCATTACCAGGGACTGCAGGAAAGGGAGAAATCGACTCCAATTGCTTGGCCAATTTTGTCCGTGTTTTTCCTGAAATTGACAGATATGGGTCCTCAGCACAATTTTTTATTTCCTCTCCCTCCTTTGGGCACTAATTATTTTCAAAACAAATACATCACATACTTCAGCTTTCCTCCTGAAGTTTGGTTTATAAATTCAAAATTTTAACTTTTTGGCTATGCATTGATCTCACTCAAGGTCAGGTTCTTTGTGCATACTTTCTGTCCCTTGGGCATATCCTCATGGCCAAGCAGAGGTTCTATCAAACATAAGAATTTGCCAGTAATCAGTGTCCACCTTTATCCAGTGCCTGCTGTGTGCCAGGCCCGTAATACCATTCCCCCACTCTAGAAGGTGCATTCTGGTGTTAATTTTGTCCTTTTTTTTTTTTTTTTTTAAATAAGAGGATGAGCTCAAAAGTGATTGATTAACTTCCGAGTCCCAGATCTGGGCTTCACTCATAGAAATGTTTGACTCCATAACTATTCCTTATAATGACCACTCATTAAGTCTGTAAGCATTGTGGTTCACAAGAGAAGCTGAAAAGAGGAATCTTTCAAGGTCAAATGTCAGGTCCATGCCTGATAGCTTTACCTCTGTTCAACAGAATGAAACCAGGACTCAGAGAGTCAAGGGACTTGTCCAAGGTCAAGTGCACTGGTGATGTAATGTGAGCCTGAACTTCAGGCTGTCTTTCGCCTAACTACATTTCTCTAATTTGTCCAGAACAGCATCAACAGCACCACCTGGGAATTTATTAAGACTGCAGATTATTGGGCCCCAGTGCAGACTTACTGGATCACAAACCCTAGGAGGGGACCCGCAATCTACTTTTGCCAGCTCTCCTGGTGCTTCTAGTGTGTGCTCAGCTTTCAGACATTCTCGCTCCAATCAGAAATGAGCCCATGTTCAAGCACCGTCTTTTGCATGTACTTATCATAACTCGGGCATGGACTAGCCCAGCAGTCAGGATGCCATTTAAGATGCCCGTGTCCCGTATCAGAATGCCCGGGTTTGAGCCTCAGCTCTGGCTCCTGACTCCTGCTTCTCACCACTGCATGTCCTGGGAGAAAGCAGTGATGACTCAAGTAATTGGGTTTCTACCACACACATGGGAAACCTGGGTTCAGATCCCAGCTCCCAGCTCAGCCCTCAGCCCAGCCTTGGCTATTGCAGGCATTTGGGAAGTGAACCACTGGATGGGAGCTTTCTCTTTCTCTCATCTTTGCGTCTTTCTCTGTGTATCTCTGCCTTTCTAATAACAAAACAACAACAACAAACCCAGAAGATGATTCAAACATGTGACTTGATCCTTCGCAACTGAAGCACAAATTACCAGGGTCATTGATTTTCTTAGTTGTCACATGCAATTATCCAAACCTTCATGAAGGGAGCAGGATAAACAAGAGATTCAGGTCGTAGGGGAAGGGCGCGTTTCTACGCTGGTCACTCTGCCTGCACAGCTGTCTTTGGCCGGCTTCATCTCGCTCAAGGCGAGCTGCTCCCATAAGCCATCTCGCAGGCTCTTGTTCGTGTGGAGCAAAGTGAAGGAGAGCACTGATGGTGCTTATTGACCTGTGGATTCTTTGGTCTCTGACCCGACTCTTCTCTGACCATTTAACAGAAATGCGTTTATCATCTGCTACCTGCCTAGCTCTTGTAACACCACCAACAGTCCAGTGTGAGTGGACAAGCCATGAAGAAGACGTATTGATTTTCCCCAAGTCCTAACAGATTTCCAAATATCAACAATTAAGGCTCATAGGGAGGCAGGGGATCCTGCAGAGGGTGGCTGGCAAGTGTCACTGGCAGGAATCAGAGGCTAGATGAGGGCCACCCCATATAGCCTTCAGGAGCTAAGCCCTACGTCCAAGGCACACAAACCTTGTTGCTGTGCTTGAGAACCTGTGGCCTCGGCATCCTCTTTGGGAGGCTAAGAGTAAGACAAAGTGTAAACAAGGCTCGGGTCTTCTGGCCTCTTTCCCCAGGAGGAGGGGTCCCGAGCCCCTGCATGCAGCTTCCTGAGAATTATCTCTGGATTGAGAGCTCCCATTCCCCGCTGGTCTCCAATGGCTTCATCAGGACTTTCAGAAAGAGTTTTGACCCCTCCCGTAAGCCCTGCACTTCGCTTAGGCTCTCTCATGGGTAAAATCTCAGTAGGAATGCACCCTCCTTCGGGCACAGAAATTCTAGCTTTCTGGTTCATGACTGAGTCCCCAACAAACACAGCTGCACCAGTCGTTCAAGATGACCGACAAGCTCGTGAGTCACATTCACCCCACAGACAGCAACGTTGAGAGAATGTCGGCTCTTCTGAAGCACCAGCATTCTAGCCCTAAAGAACCATTTGTCTAGGACACTCAGTTTTCACTGTATAATGTGAGGCACTGACCTCCACCGTGTTGATAATCGTAACACTTGTTTCTTCGCTTGCCTGGCACTGTGTTAAGTCTCCAAACGTTGAATAGTTCCATGGTGGGCCTGGTATTGTGGCATAGTGCGTAAAGTCACCTCTTGCAATGCTGGCCACCCACATGGTGGCCCCAACATAATCTTTTTTAAAAAAAATTTATTTATGCAGCCAGCGCTGTGGTGCAGTGGGTTAACGCCCTGGCCTGAAGCTCCAGCATCCCGTATGGACGCTGGTTCTAGCCCCAGCTGTTCCTCTTCCAATCCAGCTCTCTGCTGTGGCCTGGGAAAGCAGTGGAAGATGACCCAAGTCCTTAGGCCCCTGTACCCGCATGGGAGACCTGGAAGAAGCTCCTGGATCCTGACTTCAGATCAGCTCAGCTCTGGCCATTGCAGCTATTTGGGGAGTGAACCAGCAGATGGAAGACCTCTCTCTCTCTCTTTGTCTCTTCCTCTCTCTGTAACTCTATCTTTCAAATAAATGAAAATAAATCTTTAGAAAGTAAAAAAAAATTTTTTTTAATTCTTCATTTGAGAAGAAGAGAGGCAGAACTCCCACCTGCTGGTTACTCCACCAAATGCCTACAATGGCTGAAACTGGGGCCTCCTTCTCTCTAGCTTTTCCTAGTCCTGCATCTTAGCAGTGAGGGGCATGGAGCTCCCTGTCTGCTTGGATAGGTTAAGCAAGGGGCAGCAGCCAAGGAGACATGCGCTGCCTCAAATCTGCAGCCTCAGGACTGGTGCTGTGGCATAATAGGTACAGCCGCACCTGAAGTGCCAGCATCCCACAGGGGCGCCAGTTCGAGTCCCAGCTGCTCCACATCTGATCCAGCTCTCTGCTGTGGCCTGGGAAAGCAGTAGAAGATGGCCCAAGTCCTTGGGCCTCTGCACCCACATGGGAGACCCAGAGGAAGCTTCTGGCTCCTGACTTTGGATCAACCCAGCTCCTGCCATCACGGCCAATTGGGGAATGAATCAGTAGATGGAAGACCTCTCTCTCTGCCTCTCCTTCTCTCTGTGTGTAACTCCAGCTTTCAAATAAATAAATAAATAAATAATCTATTAAAAATTTTCAACCTCCTTCCTCATCACCTATTGCTGGCAGCCACGGATGCCCTGAGCCTTGGAGACGCTGCCTCCTCCCAATTCTTCTCCTAGAGCCTGGCTTATCGCTCAGAGCAACATGCCTGTCCGAGGCAAAGGAGCAGTCCCTTCTTGTCTTATTACCTCTGCCCTTATAATATTGTGTGACAGGTGCCACTTAGCTGTTTATCTTTTTAAAAAGAAGACTACTTGAGACAACTTGACTTCTCTTTTAAGTCTTAAAAATTTATGTATTTCGGCCGGCGCCGTGGCTCAACAGGCTAATCCTCCGCCTTGCAGCGCTGGCACACCAGCTTCTAGTCCCGGTTGGGGCGCCGGATTCTGTCCCGGTTGCCCCTCTTCCAGGCCAGCTCTCTGCTGTGGCCCAGGAGTGCAGTGGAGGATGGCCCAAGTGCTTGGGCCCTGCACCCCATGGGAGACCAGGAAAAAGCACCTGGCACCTGGCTCCTGCCATCGGATAAGCATGGTGCGCCGGTCGCAGCGCGCCGGCCGTGGCAGCCATTGGAGGGTGAACCAACAGCAAAGGAAGACCTTTCTCTCTGTCTCTCTCTCTCACTGTCCACTCTGCCTGTGAAAAATAATAAAAAAAAATTTATGTATTTCATTTTATTTGAAAAGTTGAGAGGGAGGAGACAGACAGAAATAAATTTTCCATCCTCAGGTTCACTCCCCAAATGCCTGTAGCAGCCAGGACTGGTCCAGGCCTAAGACATGAACCCAGAACTCAGTCCTGGTCTCCAGTGTGAGTGGCAGAGACTCAAGTACCTGAATCATCATCTGATGCCTCCCAGAGTGCGCATGAGCAGGAAGCTGGAATCGGGCGCAGGATCGAGACTTGAACCCAGGCTCTCCAACATGGGCTGTGGGTGTCCCCAGGGGTCTTAACCGCTGCACCAAATGCCTCCCTCTCCGTGAGTCTCTCTGAGAGATTTACTGTGATTGAGTCTCTCGATAGCTCAAGCAGCATCGGTGAGATGTTTGCTATGGGCCTGGCCCTGTGCTGGAGGTCAGAGAGAGAGAGAGAGAGAGCAAGAGAGAGGTGGAATCCACCCTATGGGGCTCAGACTCTGTGGTTCTGCATCCCTGGATCTAGAAACCGGGATTGAAGTGGGCTGAAGGGGGGAGGTGGGAGTGCCACAAGGAAGAGTTCCATTATAGATCCCTCTCCCCTGCTGGGCATGGAAGGTCAGGAGATCACAAGACAGATCGTGGAGAGTGTCTTTCAACTGAGAGAGACGTGAGCACATTTTAAAGATTGGAAGGGAAGGGGTGAAAGGCAAGAGGGGGGCTGCAGAATGGGGGTGAGAAGGCATGGGGCAGAGTTCAGCTGCTATAACAAGATATCTGAGGCTGGGTAACTTATAAAGAAAACAACCAGACATAAAAAGATCAACATCACGAGTTTTCCCTGATTTGTGGAGGCTAATATAGAGAGTACAAAAACATTTAATGTACCTGAGTGAAATTGACAGCTTGGGATTTGATTGTCGGTGATGGCTCTTGTCTACATTCCTGCTGAACAGTGCGCCTTCTAGTTTTCAATTTGCTGAACTCTTTATCTGGTGGCCTATTCAACCTATGATTATACAATAAATTAAACATATGCTATTGGAAAAAATTAAAAAAGAAAGGAAGGAAGAGAGAGGGAGGGAAGAGGGGAGAAGTATCATTATAGTCTTCAAATTGGATCTATGAACTAAGTTAAATCTGTTCTCTGTATTAAAAGAAAATGTAAAACAAAAATTAAAGAAGAGAAGGAGGAAGAAGAAGGAGGAGGAGAAGAAGAAAGCAAGCAAGCAAGAAAGAAACAGAAAGGAGGGAAGGAAGGGAGGGAGGGAGGGGGGGAGGGAAGGATAGAGGGAAGGAGGGGAAAGGAAGGAAGGGAGAAGGAAAGAGGTCTACTTAGCTCACAGTTTTGAAAACTGAAAGTGCAAACAGATGGTGCCAGACCTGGCAAGAGCTCCCCTGACTGTCACATTACGGAGGGTGGCATAATGGAGGGAGCTCACGAGAGAAGAAGGGACCGCAGGGAGTGACAGGAAGCCAGAGGGAGCCGAGGGGCCAGGCTCCCTCTAGCTGTAACAGCCCTGTGGGAAGAGTAGCCGTCCCTCAGGAACTACCCTAACCCTTCTGGGGACAATGCCCCCTGGATCCCACCCCACCCCCGCTGGGCCACACCCCTTCAAGGCCGTCGTCTCTGTGTCACCACCATGGAGACTGAGCTCTCAGCACCCTGCCGGTCACACTCAAGCCACATCCCAGCCATCATAGGAGGAGGAATGCCTAGGGACTGGGGGTCCTGGCTGGGGAAGGGCTTCGTGCCTCCATGGGAAGAAAATGTACTGACTGAGGGCAGAAATGCAGTGATTTCCATGTTAGGCATCCTGGATGCTGATTCCTCCAGGGAGGGGCCTTTGCTTTTAGCACCAGAATTTCTGTTCATCCATAAAACCAAGATGACACAGCTGTGCGCAGGTTGGGACCAATTTAAGGCCACTAAACCCTCCTTTGCATTTCTTAGCCCCCTGCCTATCTCTAGGTCCCCTTGGCTGTCCCTCCCTGGCTGCCACTTTACTTTCCCCTACTAATGGCTTTCTTTTTTATTTGTAACACTCTGCAATCTGAATCTCCCTTAATATTAACCTCTACACTGGCTGGTTCGATGTGCATGGTTCCAGAGGCAGAGCGTTCCTCACAAGTGATTCTTCTTGGCTAATGGCTCAGGGAGGGGAAGCCACAGGAGGGCAGGTACAGGAGATGCACAGAATAGCTTGTTCCTGCAGAAAGGCAGAAGCAACCCTTGTTTGGAGGTTCAGAGTGGGTGCAGTTGTCACCCAGGGGCTCAAGGACCATGGGAGAGGCAGACAACTGCAATGGGACAGCATTCTGAGATGTGAACCAAGGCTGCCTCCCATGCTGCCTTGTACCCAGCCCACTCTCCTGCGAGCACAGGCCCATCACTCAGGAGGAGCCCCTCTATAGGCAAGGAAACTTAAGGGCAGAAGGTTCTGAAACTGGCTCCCAAGACCTGCCACACTCAATGTCTTAAAAACAAAGGCTTAGCATTGCGTGAGTCTGGAATTTTGAGGCAGAAAACGGTTCTTCTTTATCAGTTTCAATATTTGGCTTTGTAAATCAAATGCAATGGGCTGGATAAAGTAATGTAAATGGCTCATTTCATAAAGCTATGTGGGGAGCACTCAGTTTCTATTCCAGACTTGATAAACATCCCATAGATAAGGGGAGGGGAGGAGCAGGAGAGGAGCAGAGAGAGAGAAGCACAAGGAAGTGTTTCAAGGAGGGCCTCTGGTAGGCGTCCAAGCATAAGTCCCAGGAGGACCACCATGGAAGTCTTAGATCACCCACAGGGACCAAGATCAGAGGGAGCTGGAGCTTGCTCCCCATCTGCAGCTTTGGGAGGAGACATATTTGCAAAGGCTGAGCACTAGCCTGGGCTCAAGAGAATGATGATGACAAGGCAGTTCTGGAAAAGCCAGGGGTCCCAGAGCAACCTGTGATCAGGGTGAGGGCAATGCAGAGGGGGACCAATGTAGCTCTGCCGTTGGGAAAGCTGAGACTCTTATAGGGCAGGTGCATCAAGAATAAATGAAGCCAACAAACCCAGTGAGGTGAGCACCCTGTCAAACCAAGTCCTCATGGGGCAAGTGGACAACACTGTCTCTCTCCTGAGCCAAGGCAGTGTGTAAGGCTCCCAAATTCAGACCTTCCCTGGGAGAAGAGAAAAAGGAGAGTGAGAGATCAATGGAGACACACATGAGAGAGTGAAAACTCGTAAGTGTACCTTGAATTGGCAAGATTACATTGTCCACTAACAGAGGATACGGGGCCTCAAAAATAAAAATTAAGTTCGATCAGGAAGAAATAAAATCCTACTTCTGCCTGCTGGAGTTTAAGGCTGAAGTTCATGCCTATTACACAAATAGGAAGACACCATTGATGCCGCGAGATGAACAAGAGTGTTTCAATGAAGGCAGAAGTGGCATCCAGACACGTCTTCCTAGGGGGATATTAGTAGCTCTTCTAGAATTCTCTAATTTACCATAGTCATTGATGTAAAACAGCAGAGTCAAAAAAGTGACCACAGATGACGTAATCCTGCTTCCTCTATGGATGAGAAACCTGAGGTCAGGTAGGAGAGAACATGGCCAAGGTCGTACAAGCGTCCTGGGTAGAAGAAATCTGGGTCCTGGGATTCCTGGTACCTGACTCGGGGCGACGCAACTTTGCCATGCAAATGACATTTGGATTTCTTACCCTTAGTCCTTTGGTGGTCCTGGGGAGTGAGAGGATGTTGAGAAATCTTTCTTGAATTGAAGAAATGGATACAGAAGTAAAAATGGCCTGAGTGATGCTTAGAACATAGAATCCCATTGAAATGTTCATCTGTGATTATGCTAGAAAAACAAATTCCCCCTGCAGTGTTTTAGGATCCTCAGTAATAGCCAACCTCAGCCACGCTACGATGGACACTGTCTTCCCTAGGAATTGATGTGTTAATTTCAAGTCTAGAAGGAAAGATGATCACATTATAGGTCAGAAGATCCAGACTGTTTGCCCAAGTAGCTCAGATAGTGAGGACCAAGGCTACTTGTGGATTTCAGGGGAAGACAGAAAATACTTTATTGCAGCCTTTCTTCTTTGAGTATAAAGTACTGTCCTCATCAGGGTGAATATTGGAGACAGGTTTGCTGTGACTTTTAAGGGGATTCAGTGTCAAAGTATAAGCAAAAGAAAGAATATAAGATGTCTCTTGGGGTTCTGACTTGAGTGACCCATAGGGTCAATGACAGCACTTTTTTCTAGGATGTGTGACTATTACTTGGGTACAAGTGCAGAACAGGCTACTTGTTTTGCAGACAAGGAGTTATAGACTTGGGATATTGAAGTAATTTTTCTAAGGTCACACGTATATGTGTATATAAAGGAAAGAAGTGGGTTTTGAGCCCAGAGCCCCCTGACTCCTGACCCTGCACTCTGTCCACCATAATTGGAATGTCTGAAACATACCTGTCCAAATTAGAGGGCAGAAGTCATCCAGATGGGGTGAACAATCATATGGCCTGCATCTCTTTTTGAGAGGGAGGGTGGAGGGGAGAATCACAATGTCAGATCAGCAGGTAAAAGCTGAGCCTGTCTTAGGAAACTGAAATGCATAATCACCTTGCATAAGCTCAATCACACAGTGACCCCAGGCCTTCTGTGCTGGTCTCACCAAATCCTGGTAGCCTGGATGAACCACTGTGTTGGTCCCATGAATACTGACATGGGCATTTTCTTTCCAAGGTTGTACCACACAGACTTAGACTAAACTTTTCCATAGCTTTCTCCCCTAAAGGCTATGGATTGCTTGGGGAAGGAGTGATCCCTAGCTTATCTCTGCCTCTTAACGTATCACTAGCTTGGAATAGACCTGGTGCTCAGAATCAGATGAATGCATGGGCCACAGGTTGGATTCTCTTTTCCAAAGGTGGACCTAGGTTCTATGTGTTCTGGGCCACATAGAACTGTGTATTTCTCATAATGGGTGTCTGGTGGAGGAAAAAACAAATAGTTTCCCCTATTGTATTTTTACACAAAACATTTCTGGTTACCAAAATATGTGTGGAGTTTTCCCCATACCAAGCAGTTCTCCAGAAGACATCAATTGGGAATCCAACCAATGAGTTCAATTATTTCACTAACTCAAGTCAACAAGACTCCCAAGTCAAGGTTTCAATACCACAAGTCCTCCCCCAACTTAGACACCAATCTCAAGTTCCAATGCTATACCTTGGGGTTCCTGTTGTCTCTTCCTTGGGTTTGGTGGTTGACTAAGATGACTCACCAGACTCAGAGAAACACCTATTTAGGACGACTGGATTATTATTGAGTAAAGCATCTGGGTGAACAGATGCAGAGGTGCATCAAGTAAGGGATGGAAGCAAGAGTGAGAAGCTTTCTTGCCCTTGGTGGGTCCTACACTTTCATAGCACCTCCTCGGAAGCGCTCTGGACCCTGCTGTTTAGTGGCTGAGTATAACTCTATCTTGAGCTCCTGTCCACTCCTGAAGGGTGGGAGATGAGACTGAAACATCCAAGCTTATAATTATGCCTTGGTGTTTCTTGTGGGCGGTGTCCATCAGAACAAAAGATAGTCGTATCACCCAGAAAATTTCAAGGGATTTAAGGAGCTCTGTATGAATGTTCCTATTGCTTAGGAAATTGCAAAGATCTTTTGAGCTATGTGTCAGACATAACGAGGCATAATGATCAAGATACCTATGTGAGAACTTCTTAATGCTGATTACAACATCACAGGGGGAGACAGGGACTTCTCAAAATATCAACAGATGTTAGATGTAGCCCTTCACTAGGTGACAAGAATCTTTTACCTATGTGCAAAATGTATATTCCTCTCATCTAGATAATTTTATATGATTTCATCAATAGTTTAGATAATCAATGGTTTTAATAACATTTTCTATTGAGATAAACATGACATTTGTCTAGCACTTTCATATCCAATATCCAGGTTAACGCTCATGAGATCACTGTGATGAAAGATCTGCATGGGAGTCATCATTTTCTCTGCCCCAAATTTTTATTTCTTCTAAGACCAATGCACTCATCTTCAAGCAATCATGTTTCATACATTTGTACCAGCCTCTATCAGGTGACCCAAAGGCAAGTTCTCACCTTCCTGTAGGAACTTGCCTTCCCAGGACGTGACTGGGAGTGATGTATCCAAAGATAGGTGATCTAGACCAGGCTAACAGGGGAAGTAATTAGAAAACTTTCCTCTTGTTCAGGGAAGAGGGGAGAGGTGACCCTAAGGGTTCTCCTAGCTACTGTTTGAGCTTCTCAGAGAACATCAGTTCAAAACAGCCAAGACGTGCAGGAGTATACATTAAAGGAAGAAAGGGGTTTGATGGTTGAGTCCTGGGTTCAGTAACCTCTGTCTTGCTTATAGTTTGAAAAACCCAAGAAATTTCCCCTTCACTAAATTCATGTTGAGCTGGGTTTCTGTCCCTGGCAACCCCAAAAGGCCTGAATAACGCAGAGATATTATCTCCACCCCACAGAACTGAAGTTGAAGGTAACGAGTCTTCATTACCTTCTGAAGATTATGTAGGCCTGCAAGTGCCAGGAACTGGAAACACTCCGTGTTCTCAGAGGCAGGCCGCATTTCTTTCTCATCCAGGGCTCCACCCTTCCTCCAGGGGTCTTCTCCGATTGTGAGGTTTTCTCTGCTCAAGAACAGGGTGTGTATGCCTTCTTGTTGACTTTCTCAAGGGAGCTTCACCACAGACCCTGCACTCTGCCTCCTGAGACAGATGACCTGTGTCACCCTCAGGTGACATCTGCTTCCCATCCACTGCTTCCATTGAGTTAAGCTCCAGCTCAGTCATCTCTAGTCACTTGGGCGAAGTCAAGAGGTTGTAATGCAGGGGCAGGCATTTGGCCTGGTTGTTCAGTTGCCTGCATCCCACACTGGAGTGCCTTGGTTCTGGTCATGACTCCAGCTCCGAGTTCCAGCTTCCTGTTAATACATACCCTTGGAGGGGGCAATAATGATGGCTCAAGTAATTGGGTTCCTGCCACCCACATAGGAGACCTGGATTGAGATCCTCCTGGTTCCTGGCTTTGGCCTGGTCCAACCCCAGCTATTGTGGGCATTTGAAGAACAAACTAGTGGTGGGAACTAACTCTCTCTTCCTCTGAAATGAAAAAATAAAACCATTGTGGTGCAATATGAAAGCAAGATGGTTTCTTGTCTGGAGATGGCCTCAGACTTCAGGAAAAAAACTCATATTGCAAATCAAATTTGGACTCAATCCTAAACTAAGTTGTGCCAAAAGAGACCAACTCTTTGGATCCATAATGAGCCCAGCTGTCTCAGTTTTCTTGAGGGAGTGAGGATCTGCCATGTGGAGTTGCTATGATGAAATGGGCCAATTAAACTCTTGACTGCTGTGCCTCCTCATCTCTGCTCAGTCTCCCTTTTCTACAGTCATCTGCTATATGACATGGCTTTGATCATTCTCAAATACAGGGCTTTGCATGTAATAGAAAGCAAGCATCACTATTCTTATTTTTGTAACTTTTGTTTGTCTCATTATCAACTGGAAGACAGCCAGAAATCCCAGTATAACATAGGATGTAATGTCCCCAAAAATCCTCCAGAGAAGTTATTGTAACTCTCATTGTTTTAGTGTAAAGAACAACTAAGACTTAGGGAGATGAAGAAAGTGTTAAAATTCTACACTGAGCCCAGAAATATTTTTGGCTTTCTAGTCCCATATGTTCTCCAGGCTCTTGGGCATGGTCACAATCCATCTATCCAATAGCATCTCAAAACCAACACTTTCAAAACTAAACTCATCATTTTTATCATCTAAATATGTTTCTTATCTCCACTGATGGGCTGCCTGTCCATCCATCCATTTGATAGTTCAAATTAGAAATTTCAGTGAATAGCAGGAGTATTAGTGACAGATTTAGGCTGACATTTTTATTGATCTGCCAGTAGTGTAACCTCTGCATGTATCAACTTTGGTTTCAATTGCTTCATTTATAAAATGCAAATTATAGTCCTGAGTCAGACATCTGACATTGGATAGTAGCATTTACATTGTAATAGATTCTTGATGGAATAGAAAAAAAGTATACATGTATTATACAGGATATTGTTTAGATTTTAAACATGTAATGAGTAATTACTGTTACCGTTACTATTTGTGTTAATGTTAAGGACACACATTACCTCAAAGTATGCTGATTATGGATGTTTACATTCAGATACACCCATTGTCTAGTCACAGACTCACAAGTGCAAATGTGCATGTGTGTATGCTATATGGTTAGTTACATCAACTAAACGAAATTGGTAAGGGAACATGACATTCTCTCCCTGGGGAGGAGTGTCTGAATGTTTCCATTTGCATGAGATAATTTTAATGCTGTTAAATACATAGTTCCAGGTCTTCAGAATGAATTTTTGGGTCGTGTAATTAACTAAAATGAACCATAGGCTATTCAGTGTGGGCTGGGGTTGGCACTGTGTTAAATGTTCTATGTGTGTTAATCATTTATTTGTTGCAATATTATTGATGACTACGATTCACAGCCTGTGTGTTGCAGATGAGAAAAGTGACATTTAGAGAGGTTGAGTTCCACGTTCCAGGTCACGCATGCTGTCTGATCAACCTGGATTCCTATCTTGAGTTTAATTCCAGAGTCTGGGCTCTTTCTTCCACCCAGTGACTGTGTACCACAGTGAGCCAATTTTTATATACAGACAGCTCTGCCTTTGGGGTCAATTTCAATCGGTAGCTGCTGGTAGTTTTCCAACTCTGTGTCCTCAAGGTCACAGCAGCAGTCTCTTGTCCCTTTCTGATCAGGTTCAGCTATTGCTAAGTGCTGAATTTTCCAAGTCTTTGCTTTGGCCCTGGAGGACGGACTTCACATCCAAAATGGAATCTGAATAGCGCTTTGCCTCCCGCAGGAGCGCAAATCCACTTATCAGGTTCACCTCCACGTCTGGCAGCTTGGCTAAGTACCCTGGGCTTGGGGTCCCAGAGAAAGGCAAGATGGGCATGTTGCTTTCCACACCCCAATATTGCAGTGGGGTGAGGGGAGGAGTTCAGAAATGAACCAAACTAGGTCCATTTCCAAGATACGTAATCCCTACATGTTTCCACACATCTTTGGGTCTCTTGTACGAAATAAGATGGAGAAAGTTGTATTTTCCGGAGAAATGCTTTTAAGAGCATTCCCTCGCTACACTCCTGAGTTCTCTCGAAGGTGGGTGGGCCCATTAATTTATTCATATACTAATTGCATTGTATGTGGACAAACAGCATTGTTGGAAGGGTCTGAAGTGAGCTGTCTCATTTTGTCTCCCTTACAACCCTATGGTAAACAGAAAATAGCCACAGAAAGCTGAAGTGACAAGTGTAAGGCCATGTACTCAGAAAGTGATGGAGCTGGATTTTTAAAAAAGACCTTATTTATTTGAAAGGTAGTTAGACAGAAAGGGAGATAGAGACTGAGAGGCCTTCCATCCGCTGATTCACTCCCCAGATGACTACAACAGCCAGGGCTGGACCAGGCAGAAGCTGACAGGAGGCTTCTGAGTCTCTCACATGGGTGCAGGGGCCCAAACATATGGGCCATCCTCCACTGCTTTCCCAGGAGCTTAGCAGGGAGCTGGATGGGAAGTGGAGCAGCCAGGACTCGAACCGGCACCCATATGGGATGCTGGTGTCGTAGGAGGTGGCTTAATCTGTTACGCCACAACGCCAGAGCATGGAGCTGGATTTTAAGCCTGCAGTCTTGACTTTACAATCTGAGGTTCAGCCACTTGGAATGACTGCTTCGACACTAGGATATGGGGAGAGGTGCTGGGGGGTCGGGGGGAGCATTTTGGTAAGCATTGGTGAGTCAAGGGGAAATTTGAGAGGATCCTGTCCAGTGGGGATGCACAAATGTGCAAAGGTTGTGTGAAGTGTTACGTGATCCTGCCCAGGACAATAGAAATCTTGACCTAAACACCACAATAAAAATACCGACATGACCAGAGGCAGGAAGGAAGTGGGGTTGGAGAAAGGGCAGGTAGAGGTGCAGTTGGATGGGAGGACCGACTTCTAATGTTCTGTAGCACCAAGGAGTTACTCTAAGTGACACCAATTAATTGTTTATTTCAAAAGACCTAGTAGAGAGGCATTTGAATGTTCCTACATTGTGATAAATGTAGAAAGTGATGAATATTCCGATTACCCCAATTTGATCGTGACACATATATGAAACATGATCCCATAAATATGTACAATTATGATGTATCCATTTAGAAAAATGAAAATAAATCCATATGCTTGGTGTGGAAGTGTTTTGGGGGGCAGCTAGCCCAGTACTACGTTTCTGTAGGAATCAGCGGGCAGACGAGCCAGCCTGCGGCGGTAAGGGGTGCGCAGCCACCTGGGCTGCAGGAACAGCGCCAAGCAGGTGTGCAAAGGGCCGGGCTCATTCCCACGCTGCCGCTGCACCTGCCATTCGTTCTCTTCGTAATGAGGGGCATGCATGTGTTTTACTTCCATAGAGAAGCACTCCGTGACTCGTTCAAGCTCGGAGGAAAACTCAAGACGTTTGGGATTTGAATTTCATTTACTTGTTGCCAAGAGGAAGGCACAAAACACCAGCACGGTGCTCAGAGCTGCCCTTCAGCTCCTCCGGTGTCAGAGCACTCGAAAAAGATCTCTAGAGGGACTCTGGGGGTGTCAGCAATTTCTCTTGGAAAATAGCATTGTTGTTGGACTCGGCAGCGTGTGAACTAAAATCCCCTTGAAATCCAGATGGATCTTAAGATTGAGGTTGAGAAATTGCTTCCTGGAGAGCCAGAGAAGTCAGATCACGGGTGATTTTGTTTGTTTTTGAAGCTACTGCTGTGGCAAGTCAAAACTGCCCATCAGAAGAGTGTCTAGAAGTCACCCGGAAATCGCAAAATGATGGGTTGTAGAAAAGCCCTACAAATCGGCTGCTTAAATGATTGTTTTTATTTTTTTCATGAAATTCTCGTAGGTGATTCTGGAGTTGTGCCAGGACAGTGTGTAGGATTGTCAGGCAAACTTCACTTCCCCTGCTGTTTTTTTTTTTTTAAAGATTTATTTATTTATTTGAAAGACAGAGTTACACAGGGAGAAAAGGAGAGGCAGAGAGCGAGCGAGGTCTTCCATCTGCTGATTCACTCCTCAATTGACCACAATGGCTGGAGCTGTATGGATCCAAAGCCAGGAGCTAGGAGCTTCTTCCAGGTCTCCCACGCATGTGCAGGGGCCCAAGGACTTGGGCCATTTTCTACTGCTTTCCCAGGCCATAGCAGAAGCTGGATTGGAAGTAGAGCAAGCAGGATTTGAACCAGCGCCCATATTGTATGCTGGAACTGCAGGCGGCGGCTTTACCTGCTGCACCACAGCGCTGGCCCCTTTCTCTGCTGGTTTTACAATGAAAGTGTGCTGGCCAAGTGGTTGCTGACACTTAACAGGCTTTTCTGGTCTGTTTGTTTACCAGGGCATGTCCTTGCACAAAGGCCTGCCTGCCAGTCTCCAGGACAGGGATGTACCATAACTGTCGTCCTACATAGATCTCAACAATGCCACTATGGCTAGTCCAGGACCAATCATGCTGACTCCAGCCTCGTGTCTATGTAGATCCCTGGCGGGGCTACATCCCTCAGTGGAGCTGCAAAGCAGTTGGCCCAAGTGCTTAGGGTGAGGATACCTCTCCCTCACTGCCCTCATCCATAGATTCAACAACTGCAGGTGGAAAATATTTGGAAAAAATAATTTTTGTCTGTATTGAACATGAACAGATGTTTTCCTTGCCATTTCCCCCAAGCAATGTGGCACAACAACCATTTAGGTGACATTTGCATTGCCTAGGTATTGGAAGTCATCGGGAGATGACTTGAAGTATTGGGGAGAAGGTGCATGGGTTCTAAAAAAAATACCGTGCCCTTCTGTAGAAGGGACTCAGGCACCTGCAGATTTTGGTGTCTGGTAGGGAATGCTGAAGGAGGGCTATGTACATATATGAATGCTCCACCATCTGTAAGGAGCTGTGCCAGGGTATTTTACACATGAAGACTCCTGAGACCCAGAGGGAAGAATGAGATACCTGTTTGCAGTGAGCTATGAACTCTGCAGTAAGCAATTGCAATTCCTTTTTTAAAAATTGTATATGCACACTTGGCCCCCTTTTAAAAATCTATTTTATTTATTTGAAAGTCAGAGTTACAGAGAGAAAGAAGGAGAGACAGAGGGAAAGAGATTTTCCATCTTCTGGCTCACTACCCAAATGGTTGCAATAGTCAGGGCTGGGTCATACCAAAGCCAGGAGCCAGGAGCTTCTTCCAGGTCTCCCACATGGATGCAGGGACCCAAGTTCTTGGGCCATCTTCCATTGCTTTCCCAGGTGCATTAGCGGGGAGCTGGATCAGAAGTGGAGCAGCCGGGACTTGAACCAGTGCCCATACGGGATGCCAGTGCTCCAGGCCGGGCCTTTAACCCACTGCTCTGCAGCGCCGGCCCCATGTAAGCAAGCTGTGACACAAAGCCCAGTTGAGCCTCCAGACAGCTCCAGGCTCAGCCACTGTTTGGCTGCAACTGCGTGGAGGACCTGAAGTGAGGACCACCCAGCTATGCCAATCAGCCCACAGAACCATGAGGGGGAATAATACAATTTGGTTTTAGACCCTTAAGTTTTAAGATAGTTTATACTCAGTAAGACACAACTAGAACAACTGTTTTCAAACCTTCCAAGGCTCCCCATTGCCAATAGAAACACACAGTGCTTATTTGGGCACTTTAAAATGCTGATTCCTGGGCTCCATCTTCTGAGATTTGAATTCTTTGGATCTTGAGTAGGAACCAGAATCTACATTTTTAACACGTGCTGCAAGTTGGTCCTCATATGCCCGCTCCCCAGACCACACACATTTAGGAAATACTGACCCAGGGAAAATGCCCCAGCTTTTCCCAAAGGCATGCAAGGCCCTGTGTGACTTCTAAGGCATTTTTCTTCCCTTCCACCCCCATCCACTCTAAACTCCAGTCCCATGGTGTCTTAGTGCATTTTCTGTCACTTTAACAACATACTCGAGGCTGAGCACTTTACAGAGAAAAGAAGTTTGATTTGGCCCGTGGTTTTGGAGATGCAGATGCCCAACAATAAGGCACCAGCATCTGCTGGGTTGCTGGTGGGGGCCTCGCCTGGCATTATCACCTCGCAGAGAAGTGGAAGTGAGTGCCCGCAAAGAGTAAGGGGGTGGGGAGACAGAGAGAGAGACAGAGAGAGACAGAGAGACAGGAGGCTGGCTCGCTCTCTCCAGAACAATCTGCTCCCAAGTTAACTAAGCCAGTGCATGAAACTGATCTCACTCCCAAGAAGCCTAACTGAGTCTTGAGAGAAATAGTCTCTTAGGAAGGACATGAGTCCATTCACGAAGGCAGTGCCGCATGACCTGGTCACCTCCCCTTGGCTCCACCTCTTAAGAGTCCTGCAACTTCTCAGGCCAGCACAAGCACCCGTGGGGACAAACCCTCTCGAGTCATAGCACCTGGACTCCCTTGCCTGGCCTCAAACGCCGCTCTCTTCCCCAAGCTCCTCACCCCTGCATACGGTGACCCTCTGCCTAGAATACCCTTGCTCTCTACTCTGCTTTGGAAACCTGTAATCCTTCAAAGGCCCAGCTAAGTATCCCCCTCTGGGGTGCCTCCCCATCTCTCTGGTAGGGCAGGTGCTCACTTCCCAGCTGCCCTCCCATGAGCCCTTGTCCTGCACCTGGAGCCACTAGATCTGTAGGTTCCCCTGGGCTGTGAGCACTGTCAGGCAGGGACTGTATATAACGACATTTGCACCTGCCAGGTGTGGCTCCTCAAAGGCGTCTACTAGAGGCACATGCCGGTTTCAGAAGTAAGAGTAAAGGAGGAATGGTGGAGGGAGGCATTGGATGGGCACGCACAGCCCGAATGTCCCCGTAGTCCCCTGAGGGTATAGAAAAAGGAGACAGAGGCAAAGAAAAATGGCAGGCAAAGGAAGACCCCAAATGAGACTTCCACAGAAGCCAAAAGAAGCCAGAATGCTGGGCACAGCCACAGTGAGCATAGCAGTGGCCTCCAAGGCGTCAGGAGGTGGCTGGGGAGAGGTTTCACATTGAGATCCCAGGGAGGCGCTCAGCCTAGCTGGGGAATTGTCTGGTTCTTTCACTGCTAAGTGACAATTCTGCATTTCCAGTCTCCAACTGTTTGGCTGCGCCCCCCCCCCCAAACTGGGATGCACCCTTCACTCTCGTCTCTCCTCCTCCCTGCCATCCCTCATAGCCCAAGTCCTGCGATCCTACTCCATGATCTCGCCCAGTTCCCTCCTCCCTGGCCTCTGCACCCTTGCCACTGTCTAGCTGGGTGCTCCTCACCTGGAGAGCTCAGAACCAGGATTTGTAAGGCAACATGTAGAAGCAGCTGCTGCCAACACACTCCGGGAAGACGACAGACCGCCCACTTGCAGAGTTTTTACCAAACCTTTGAAGATTACAGTCTTCTACCCTGCAATCATCCCACAAAAGCTGTCAGGAACATCATTGAAAATGAAAACCTGCAGTGAGCAAAGTTCACACAAAAGAAGGCTGCCAGTCGTCGGCTTGTGGCAGAGGTGGGAAGCTGTGCTCCTGGCATAGCATTTTATAGTTGCCGGGGCCGTATCCCTTTCATCCTGGGTAGGGGTGTGTATTTCTCCCTGTGCACCACCAGTGAGATCCTTAAAGGGCTGGAAAGACCCCAGGCTTTGCTGGGAGACAGTTTTGCTCAGAGTTCATTACCACAGCTGTATAGTTCTCCCAAGTCAACCCAACTTGCAGAGTCTCGGTGTCTTCATGCCACTCAGCCTGTAGACTTGTTGGAGGGTCATCTGTGTATACAATGGGTTTAGGGCCTGATGAGTTGGATTCACTCAGCAGACAATGATTTCTCCTCGTTGACCACCATATGTATGTCTGGCATGTCTTTAGTCAAGGGAAGCTCCCATTGCAATGGGATGCAATCAGACCAACAACCTGGGTTCAAATCTTAGCTTTGCTGCTAAACTGAGATGTCTTGGGCAACTTATTCCGCCTTGCTATGCCTCCATTCCTCCAGCTGTGGAAGTGATACCAAAAACAAGGTTACTATGAGGCCTCAATGGTCTATGACACAACACAGCGTGGTATATAGCAAACTTTCAATAATTGTCAGCAATAGTTACACATTTTTTGAAATCAACAGATAAAATTGTATGTATTTATCAGGCAAAGTATGATGTTTTGAAGTATACATATGAGTACACTGGAGAATCGCTAAATCTATCTAATTAACCAAGCATTGCCTCACGTAGTTATTTTTGTGGTGAGAACACTTATCCACTCTGTGGATTTTTCAAGAATTCAGTTTACCATCATTAGCTATAATGACCACACTGTATGAAGGTATTTCAAAAAGTCTGTGGAGCGGTAGGTGCTGAGGCATGGCAGGGAAAGCCCACGGCACTGGCATCCCATATGGGTGCCAGTTCGAGTCCTGGCTGCTCCCCTTCTGATCCAGCTCTCTGCTGTGGCCTGGAAAAGCAGTAGAGGACGACCCAAGTCCTTGGGCCCCTGCAACTGTGTAGGAGACTTGGAAGAGTAGAACCTCCTGGTTTCAGATCAGCCCGGCTTCAGCCATTGCAGCCAGTTGGGGAGTAAACCATCGGATTGAAGACCTCTCTGTCTCTCTGCCTCTCCTTCTCTCCTCTCTCTGTGTAACTCTGACTTGCAAATAACTAAATAAATATTTAAAAAAAGATTATTCAAAGGAATTATTGAGAACAGATGTAATGAAAAAAGTATACATGCATTTCAAAATTCTTTTGAACCAAAATGAAGTCACCTTTCAATTACATTTCTATGAACTTTTTGAAGAGCTCTTGTATAATAGAGCCCCTGAGATTTGGCCTCCTATCTAACTATAATTATGCATCCTTCAACCAGCATCTCCAGAAGCACTCCTCCTTCATAGCCACCCCTAGTCTTTGGTAACCACCATTCTTGTCCCTAGTTCTATGAGATCAACTTTTTAGATTCTACATGTTGGGTGACTTCATATGGTATTTGTCTCTCTCTCTCTCTGCCTGGCTTATTTCAGTTAACATTAGGCTCTCCAGGTTCATCCATATTTTCATGAATGACAGGATTTTCTTCTTTTTTATGGCTGAATAGTATTCTTTCGTGTATCCCTATTGTGTCATTTCATCCAGTCAAGACTTCAGTTGGTTCCACACCCTGGCTATTGCGAACAACACCATGGTAAGCGTAGGAGTGCAGATACATCTTCAACTTACTGACTCCATTTCCTCTGGATAGGTACTCAGCAAGAGAAATGTTAAATCATATGATTGCTCTATTTTTAAGTTGTTTGAGGACCCTCCATAGTGTTTTCTATAGTGGCTGCACTAATTTTCCTCCCTAACAACAGTGTGTGATGCTTCGTTTTCTCTATGTCCTCTCTGGTACTTGTTATCGTCTTACTTTTTGATCATAGCTGCTTTGGCAGGATCACAGTGGTATCTCATGATGGCTTTGATCTTCCTTTCTCTGATGATTAGCGTTGCCAACATTCTTTCTTACACCTGGTGGCCATTTGTGTGTTTTCTTTTGAGAAATGTCTATTCAGGTCTTTTGTCCATTTTTCAAATGGAGTTGGGTTGTTTCCTTATATCTTTTGAATATTAGCCCTTTATCAGAAGTGTAATTTGTAAATATTTTCTCCCATTCTGAATGTTGTATTTTCATGCTGTTGGTTGTTTTCTTTGCTACACAGAAAAGTCTTAGTTTGATAAGATCCCATTAATCTATTTTTGCTTTTGTCGCCTGTGCTTTTGGGCTAATATGAAAAAAAAAAAAAAACTCATTGCTCAGATCAACGATCATGGATCTTTTTTCCTATGCTTTTTCTAGTACCTGCATATCTTGCACTTAAGTCTTTAATTCATTTTGAGTTGATATTTGTATATGGTGAGAGATAATCTACTTTCTTTCTTCCGAATGTGCAAACGTAGTTTTCCCAAGGTTTGTGGAAGTGGCTCTCCTTTCCCAGTGTGTGTTCTTAGCACCTTTGTCTGTCAAAAATCGGTTGACTGGAAATGTGGAAATGTATTTCTAGTTTCTCTATTCTATCCCATTGGTCTATGCATCTGTTCCTGTTCCAACAACATGCTGCTTTAGTTAGTATTTTGAAGTCAGGGTACAGTGGTGCCTCCAACTTTGTTCTTTTTGCTGTAAATTGTTTAGGCTGTTGGGGGGCTTTTGTGGTTCTATTTCAAGCAGGTGCTTAACCTACCATGCCACAGCAGTGGCCCCTGTTGCTATTGTAAGTGGGATTGCTTTCTTGCTTTCTTTTTCAGATGGTTCTCTTTTAGAGTATAGAAGCACTCCTGATTTTTGTATGTTGAGTTTGCATTCTATAATTTTATTAGTTCTACCTGGTTTTTGTCAGAGTCCCCCAGGTTTTCTACATACAAGATCATGTTATCTGCAAAGAGACTGTTGAATTTCTTCCTTCTTAATTTTTACAATTTCTTTTTCCTGTATAATTGCTGTGGCTAGGAATTGTAGTATCATGTTGAATAGAAGTGAAACTGAATATTATTGTCTTGCTCATAGATAGAAATAGTCTCATCTTTTCCCTGTTCAGTATATTAGCTGTGAGTTTGTTGTATAAAGCTTCTGTGTTGAGGTATATTCTTTCTGTAACTAATTTTTTTTGCTGTTTTCATGAAGGGATGCTGAGTTTTTTTGCTTGCTTTCTCTGTATCTGTTGCAATGACCAAATGGTTTTTGTCATTTGCTCTGTTAACTTGGTTGTGCCATATTTGCTGACTTGCCTACTGAATTGTCTTTGCATCCTTTTTTTTTTTTTAAAAGATTTATGTATTTATTTGAAAGGCAGAATTACAGAGAGAGAGAGAGAGAGAGAGAGAGAGAGAGGTCTTCCATCTGTTGATTTACTCCCCAATGTCCCGAGCTGCGCCAATCTAAAGCCAGGAGCCAGGAGCTTCTTCCAGGTCTCCCATGTGGGTGCAGATACTCAAGCACTTGGGTCAACTTCTGCTGCTTTCCCAGGCCATAGCAGAGAGCTGGATTGGAAGTGGAACAGCTGGGACTCGAACCAGGGCCCTTATGGGATGCCTGTGCTGCAGGGGGAAGCTTTACCTGCTATGCCACAGTGCCAGCCCCCATCTTTGCATCCTTGAGATGAGTTCTCCTTGATCAGAGTGGTTGATCTCTTCAATATGTTGTGGAGTTCAGTTTTGCCACACAGTTGGCTCTGCATCTCTGTGGGTTTTGCATCATGGACAAAAATATTTAGAAAAATAAATTACATCTATACTGAAGACGCGTAGACTTTTTCTTGCCATTATTTCCTAAAATATATAGTATAACAATTATATTCATAGTATTTACATTGCATTAGTGTTATAAGTAATCTAGATCTGAATTAAAGCATGTGGGAGGATTGTGCAGGTTCTATGCAAGTACTGAGCCATTTACTATAAAGGACTTGAATATTTGCAAATTCTGTTATCCACGGGTGTCCTTATGACTGTATTTTAAGTCTTTACCATAGCAACGTTTAGTGAATTCTTAAGAGGACTCTTATGGGGATTGTAAAGAATCCTATAGTTATGATGGAGTGCGCTAATACACAAGTTCCCCAAATAGCATGGTCTTAAAGGGTTATCTTCCAGCGACCCTCACTAGCTCACCCTCATGAAACACAAGTGCATTCTCGAATTCCTGAGCTGACTCAGCATTACTGGGTGGTGGTTTGATCAGGCAGGACTATGAGGGCTTGGGAGGCAAATAGCCCCAAATCCATACTCTAAGCTCTGCAACTTCAGACAAGTGGCTTAGCCACTCTGATCCTTGTTTTGTTTTGTTTTTTTTCTAACTCTAGTATGGAGTTGCAAACACCTGCCTCCCAGGGCTCCTTTTGAGAATTTCACAGAAAGGACCCAGTGAACATTGGCATCTTTCTTGCGTGGTTCATCAAGGCACACAAAGTCTTTGACTTTTCAAGAATCTTTCAAAAACACAGTCCGGGAAGGAGGGCTGGCCACCTTGAGAAAGCTGGGAAGGGCTGTTCAGACTCAGCTGGGGAAAGTCCAGCTTTCCCCGTCCTTGAACTTGTGTTGCCTTCTGGGCTCTGACTCACCAGCAGCTTCTGCAGCTCTCTCGCTCCCGGTGAGAGTGGGGGTTGTTTTGGCTCTAATTTCAGCATCTCATGATCCTGGGGCACAGTCACTCAGTTGCAGACCCCAATCCATGCAGGACCTTCTCTGCAATGATTCATAGCCACCCGCCCCCACCCTGCCCCCAACAGCGAGCTGGGGATGGGGGCAGGGCGGAGACTGAAACAGATAAAGAAACTCGTATCATGTGCTGGGCACCAGGAATGGCATGCCCATATCCTTAGTTAACCCTCATAGCTAGCCAGCAACACAGGCAATAGCATCATCCCTGGTTCCTATGTGAGGGATCCGAGAAAGAGGACGCCATGGTAAAATGGGGGGTTTGAACCCAGGCCTGTGGGCCTTTCAAAAAAAAAAAAAAAAGCACCATCTTGGCCAGTACTCTATTCTGTCTCTTGTGGCTCTAAGCTGAGTAGGAAGCTGTGGTTCTGCAGGTGGAACCTCCTTAAGCAGCCCCTCCTTATGCAGCGCCATTGAAAACACAATGCGGGCCGGCGCCTCGGCTCAACAGGCTAATCCTCCGCCTACTGGCGCCCGCACACCAGGTTCTAGTCCCGGTTGGGGCGCAGGATTCTGTCCCGGTTGCCCCTCTTCCAGGCCAGCTCTCTGCTGTGGCCCCGGAGTGCAGTGGAGGATGGCCCAAGTGCTTGGGTCCTGCACCCCATGGGAGACCAGGAGAAGCACCTGGCTCCTGCCTTTGGATCAGCGCGGTGCGCCGGCCACAGAGTGCCTGCCGCTGCGGCCATTGGAGGGTGAACCAACAGCAAAAGGAAGACCTTTCTCTCTGTCTCTCTCTCTCTCACTGTCCACTCTGCCTGTAAAAAAAAAAAAAAAAAAAAAAAAAAAAGAAAAGAAAGAAAACACAATGCAGTATTTAGCACGTGTTCATGCGCAGGCGTGCACACACACAGTGAGACCTCAAACCCCAGGATATGTCTTATGTCGTTAGGTCTGATACCTGCAGCTGCTTTTGTCTTAGAGCAATCAAGCTCACAGAAACCACAGAAGTGGGAAAAGACAAAGATGGCACAGTTATAAAAGCAAAGCTGAAATAAAACGAAGCAGCTGGGACCCACAGATGAGTTAAGGTTTCCCGGCCTCTGCTTGTCTGAGGCCACAGAAGGAGATTAAGCGGTGTCCTGATTGTGGAAATTAGGAGGACAGGCAGGGAGGAAAGGAGAGAGGCAGGGAGGAAGGGTTGGGAGGCCAGGAGGCCAGGCAAGCAAAGGGGAGTGAGGACAAGACAGGGCAAGCCCCAGGACAGTGGCTGCACCCTGAAATCTCCATTACGAGCTAAGCTTGTTTTCTTACCTATAAAGTGGGCACAGAATCTGCCTTGCTGTTAACGCCTCATCTCACTTCATGCAACTTGCTGGTTGCCTCTGAGAAACAGAGTCGAGGAGCATTTAGGGATGAGTTTATTAATTATTTTACAGGGAGAGAAGCCAGGGCTGAGCAATAGCTAGGGATTTGAGCAAAAGCACAGGTTGGCAGTTATCAAAGGTGGGTGCAAATCAGGCATGCTCACTTCCTTCTGTCTCCCTCTGCCCTCTGTGGACAAGCATTGCAAAGGCCCCTATGGCTGCGGAAGCCCAGCTAAGCTTTCTGTCTTGACCAAATCAGCCACCTGAGATCTGGGTGACATTTCTCCCCCAAGGTTTTACTTGCACTGGCCAACTTGGTGAGCCAGAAAAATGAAAGAATCAATGCCTGTGTACTAAAATGGAGTCCCACTTGTTTTTTTAAAATATTAAATATTTTGAGAAATTCATTGTAAAGCTTATTTTATAAAATAATATTAAAAATAATTCATTTGAGCTGGAGAGGAGAGGAGAAGTGAGGGGAGGAGAGGGGAGGAGAGGGGAGGGGAGCGGAGGAGAGGGGAGGGGAGAGGAGGAGAGGAGAGAGGGAATGCTCACATTCACTAGTTCATTCCCCTGCCCACAACATCATGGGTTGGGCTGGAACTCAAGCACTGAACCAGGGTCTCCCACATCAATGGCAGAGACCAAATACTAGGACCATCACCGCTGCTTCCCAGGGTCTGCCTTCCCAGGAAGTTAGAGTGAGAAACTGGTGCCTGCACGTGAACCCGGGTCCTTCAACATGGGACGTGGGCATCTTAACCAAGTGTCTTCACCGCTAAGCCCAGTGCCTGACATTGCAGTCTGATTTTCTAAGCTAAATTGCCAGTAGAAGTTTCTTTCCTATTCCTATGAACTCTCATTTTTCTATCTGGATCACTTCTCCCAGGTCTGGGATGAGAAGAGAGAAAAGGGAAGCTGAGTGCCGTGCTGAGCGGACGGTGCTCCCACTCCCTGCTGGATAGTCTTTATGCACACACAGGAGAGCCTGCTGCATGGCCCCGTCTCTGGCTGTGGCTGTGTTGAGTCTGTGTGCACCGTGAAGGCAGCTTTTGCACCAGACCTATAGGGGAAAGGAGTATGATACTAACCAGCAGCTCTGGTTAATACACAGGGAAGGATGTCATGGCAGCCACCTTAAGAATGAAAGCCTCATCACCCTCACTGGATGCTGTCAGCTTTTCTGAGCACAGTTCACAGTTCAGAGTTTATTTTTGAAAGGCAGAGTGATGGGGAGAGATGGATACACACACATGCACACACACACACAGCTCTTCTACCTGCTGGTTCCCTCCTCCGAATGCCTGCAACAGGCAAGCTAAAGCCAGGAGCCAGGAACTCCATCCAGGTCTCCCACGCAGAAGGCAGGGGCCATCATCGGCTGCCTCCCAGGCACATTAGCAGGAAGCTGGATCAGAAGCACAGAGCAGCCTGGACTCATACCAGGCGTCCCAAGTGGCAGAATAACACGCTACACCATAAAATCCATTCCAGGTTTTACTTTTAAGTGACACATGGAAAGCTTGCATGAAATTCTCTGTGGTTGTTTTTTCTGTTTAGTTGCTGAAGGCTGTGTTTTGCCTTCCAAAAAGCCAAAGAAAGGCACGCACAGTTTTGGATTAAAGTTGAGGAACGTGCTCTCTTCTCCCAAGCCCTTCCTCTACCTCTCCAGTGTCAATGTCAAGTGTGTGTACAAAAGCCCTTCCTTGTCTCCCTGGAAAACCTTCAGGGAAATCTGCCCAGCTCGTCAGTGTGCTGGGGAGTTGGGGACTTGGCTCTGCATTTGGGGCAGCGCCACGGGGCCGAGTTGGGTCGCTCCTGGTGAGGCAGGTGCTGGCCCTTGGGGACCTGGTCACGTTGGGGGACATGGAAGCACCGTGTGCTCTGATGGAAATATTTCCTGCATTTGTTCCCAGCGCTGTCAGAGAAGCTGGAGCTCCAGGGTCTGGAGGGAAGCATTTTCACATTTAAAGGAGCGTAGAGAGCATCTGGCCCACAGGTAGCATGTCACGGATGAGGAAGTTGAGGCTGACAGGCTGCAGCAGTATCCTGCTGTCCCCCAATGGGTTAACAACAGAGCCAGGTCTCCAATTCTGACCCTTGCCTGACCACTTGACTGCCTGCCTTTTTTTGTTTTTGTTATTGAAAGCTTTTATTTAATGAATACAAATTTCATAGGTACAGCTTTAGGAATATAGCAGTTCTTCCCCCCATACCAGCCCTCCCACCCTCACTCCCGTCCCACCTCCTACTCCCTCTCCCATCCCATTCTTCATTAAGATTCACTTTTAATTATCTTTATATGCAGATCAACTCTATACTAAGTAAAGATTTCAACAGTTTCACCCACACAGACACAAAAGTATAAAGTACTCTTTGAAGACAAGTTTTATTGTTAATTCTCATAGTACAACTCATTAAGGACAGAGGCCCTACATGGGGAGCAAGTGCATGGTGGCCCCTGTATTTTTTTTTTTTTTTGACAGATAGAAAGTGAGGGGGAGAGAGAGAGAGAGAGAGAGAGACAGAGAGAAAGGTCTTCCTTTTGCCGTTGGTTCACCCTCCAATGGCTGCCGCAGACGGTGCGCTGCGGCCGGCGCACCGCGCTCATCCGATGGCAGGAGCCAGGTGCTAGGTGCTTCTCCTGGTCTCCCATGGGGTGCAGGACCCAAGCACTTGGGCCATCCTCCACTGCACTCCTGGGCCACAGCAGAGAGCTGGCCTGGAAGAGGAGCACCGGGACTAGAACCCAGCGCCCATGCAGGATGCCGGCACCACAGGTGGAGGATTAACCAAGTGAGCCACAGCGCCGGCCCCGGCCCCTGTTGTTGATTTAATAATTGACACTCTTATTTATGACATCAGTAATCACCCGAGGTTCTTGTCATGAGCTGCCAAGGCTATGGAAGCCTCTTCAGTCCACAAACTCCGACCTTATTTAGACAAGGCCATAGTCAAAGTGGAAGTTCTCTCCTCCCTTCAGAGAAAAAATACCTCCTTCTTTGATGGCCCCTTCTTTCCACTGGGGTCTCACTCACAGAGATCTTTCATGTCTGCCTGCCTTTTTAAAAGCTTGAAGTGAAACCATTCCATGAAAACCCTATGGTGTAAGCAAGCCAGTTTTCTGAGATCGAAAAAAAAAAAAAAAAACAAAGATAGCAAGAGGGTGGTGAGAGGGCAGGAGGGAAAGGCGAGAGAGGGAGGGAGGCAGGCGGGCACCAAGGCCTCAGCCAAGGGGTCCGGTTCTTCCCATAGAGAACAAAGCTCCTTGCCCTCTGGCCCCGCTGCATTAGCTGATGGTCTTGCTACTTCCCTCTCCCACTTCTTGTCTCGACCTGAATGTCCTTGGCTCCGATCACAGTGCAGTTTCCAGCTGCCACCTTCCATGGCTGTGTTCTCTCCTTTCCCAGGAAATCCTTGCTGGCTCACACATCTGCAGCTCCCTGGAGGTGTCCGATCCCAGCCCACTCCCCACTTCCAGGACCACCCCTCTCATCCATTCTGAGCAGCTTCTCTCTTGAGTGCGCACTGCTGGGACCCACCTGAGCACCTTAGGGGTGCACTGGCAGCAGCAGTCTCTGTCCCCCACTTGGCCAGGAAGCTCCTGCAAGTCGAGGGGCAGGTCTTCCACTGTCTGTTCCAACACAGGGGTTGCAAGCAGGGTGGTTGGGTGTATGAATGGTCATTGGACAAAACGAATGTTGTCCACACGATGGCCTCTTGGTTTGAAAATCAGATTTTGTATGCTGAGATGAAATTAGTAGCACGAGTAATTAAAGCTAAAGCTCTAAGTGCCATCTGAATCCACTTGCTGAATTTAAAGAATAAATGTGTGCTAGCCCTGCATAAAGAAATCTTCTGGCCAGCGCTGTGGCTCAACAGGCTAATCCTCCGCCTGGCGGCGCTGGCACACCGGGTTCTAGTTCCGGTCGGGGCGCCGGATTCTGTCCCGGTTGCCCCTCTTCCAGGCCAGCTCTCTGATGTGGCCCGGGAGTGCAGTGGAGGATGGCCCAAGTGCTTGGGCCCTGCACCCCATGGGAGACCAGGAAAAAGCACCTAGCACCTGGCTCCTACCATCGGATGAGCGCGGTGCGCCGGCCGCAGCGCGCCATCCGCGGCAGCCATTGGAGGGTGAACCAACGGCAAAAGGAAGACCTTTCTCTCTGTCTCTCTCTCTCACTGTCTACTCTGCCTGTCAAAAAAAAAAAAAAGAAAAGAAAAGAAAAAAAAAGAAATCTTCTCTATTTTTTCAAAATATTTATTTATTTATTTATTTGAAAGTCAGAGTTACACACACACACACACACACACACACACACTTCCATTTGCTGATTCACTCCCCAGATGGTCACAACAGCCGGAGCTGAGCTGATCTGAAGCCAGGAGCCAGGAGCCTCCTCTGGGTTTCCCACGTGGTCCTGGGTCATTTTCTGCTATTTTCCCAGGCCATAGCAGAGAGCTGGATCGGAAGTGGAGATGCCAGGACTCTAACCAGTGCCCTTATTGGATGCCGGAACTTCAGGCGGTGGATCTACCCGCTATACCACAGCGCTGGCCCCAGGAATCCTTTCTCAAGCAGCAAACGTATCAGGCAGAAGCAGATAAAGCCAATTGCTCCTGGTGATGGATAAGCAGCTATAATGCATATTTTCTAAGGCAGCATCAGATTCCTCATCTACTTCATTAACTATCCTTAGTTTTGACAGGAGCCCTAGGAGGAGATAATTATCGCTGTGTTCCCCAGCATCTCCGCGAATGAAGAACTGCTGACACACAGCAGAGACCCTTTGAAACAGCTATTGCGAAGAAGCGGTGATGCAGACAACCAGGCTGAGCGTGTTAATTGACTGATGCGGGGAGGGGGATGCGGGGGTGGGGGGGCCTCCCGGGTGAATTCTCAAGCTCGGGTGCAATCCTAATGGGAACGGTGTTTCCAGAGTGTGAACCACCCAACTCTCATTGCCCTTTTTGCACGCTGTGGGGTGGGGAACTGAGGCACAGAGAGGGAAGGGGCTCGCTCATGGTCTTGCTCAGATCCAGACCGTGGGATTCTACAGCCTGAACTCCTGCCGGACTTCCTTCCTTCCCAACAAAAAGGAACTACACCTGCTGAATGCCAGCCCTGTGCCAGTTACTTTCCTATGCGTCATGCAGTTAAGTCTCATAGTAATCCTATAGTGAGGAATTGAATTTTTTTACAATTTATTGTATTTATTTCAAAGAGTTACAGAGCGAGAAGGAGAGACTGAAAGAGAGAGGTCTGCCGTCCACTGGTTCACTCCCCAAGTGGCCATAACAATTGGGGGTGGGCCAGGCAAGAGGCAGGAGCTTCTCCTGGGTTTCCCACGAAGGTGCAGGGGCCCAAGGACTTAGACCAATCTCCACTGCTTTCCCAGGTGCGTTAACAGGGAGCTGGATCAGAAGTGGAGCAGCCGGGACTTGACCTGGCGCCCATATGGGACAACGGTGCTACAGATGGTGGCTTTACCTGCTGCACCACAGCACCAGCCCCAAGGAATTTAAAAATTGTCTCTGAAGTCAAACTACTTTGGCTTGAAATGAGGCAGAAACAGAAGAGAAAGTCTCTCAGGAGAAACCCTATTGCCCCATCCCTTCCAACTTTGGTTGCTGGCATGAGGATAGGATGCCTGGAGTAGCAGCAGCCGTATTGTGACTGGAAGGCACAAAGCCAACACTCACAGGACAGCAAAACAGAAAGAATAAGGTGCATCTCAGTAGCCCAGTTTCTACCAAAGCTGGAGCCACCTATTTTCAGGCATTTTGTTGGTTGGTATACTAAGTGCCGTGTTTTTTTTTAAACCCCCATTGGCCAATAATTCTTTTAGCTACAGCAGAAAGCATTCCTGTTTGATAGAAAAGCTTCCCCCACCTCCTGACAGAGTGAGCACTCAGCGTTGCGTCTAACTTTTGCAGATGAAGAAATGCGACTCATGGTTGGGGACCGTGTTTACACATCACGCAGCTGGCAAGCTTTGAACTCGGGGGTGCCTGCCCTTGACTTTAACTGTGCTCCCTTGTTGGGTCAACCCAGTGTTGGCTCTTTTAGCCTTCGGTTTGTTCCCTCTTGTACAAAAGCTCTTCTGATACTCACCCGGCCCGGGGCAGGGCAGGTACTTCCATGGTGGGTGGGTGGAATTCGGTGCCAACGTTGGGCAGCTATGCATACCTGACCCTTTCTCTCCTTCAGTGCTGCTCCGCTTCTCCCTGTTTACGGGAAGCAGTGAGCCCTCCTCACTCTGCCTAAGACGCCTCCAACCCGGCTGAACCAAATCCTCTTCCTTCTCCCTGGCTACAGTCCGGATCCCTCAGCCTCCGCGGGTTCTGCCATGTTATTCCTCTTCTCTTCCTGGGCCCTTGAACATGGGTTCTTCTGTGGGTGGTGTTGCCTGGCCGCTGCATTCTGGACTTGACTTTCCCTCTTGACCTGACCTTGATTGTCCTCCTACTTACCTTAGGTATGGCTCACCCTCGGCCCCAGGTCATGTGGTTTTAGGGCTGACCCTGGAACTTCACCTTCAGCACCCACTTTCAAGTCCACACAACACGGTGCTAAAGGCTGCTATGCCCCGTCCCCTCTCTGACCCTGAATCTTTCCTTCTGGCCCAGGTGGCTCCAACCCACAGCTCACTGTAGAGGTGGCAGACGTGTGCTTTCCTATGTCTCCAACGGCTATTTCCTGCAAAAGTAACAAACCAGGGGATTTCTCCCTGAGAGCGTTTTGGGCAGATACTGTCACCTCCCCTACCCCTTATTCATATGTTAAAGTCTTAACACATAGTACATGATGAGCGTCCCTGATTCAAAAATATGAAAACCAAAGGTTCCAAAACCCCAAACATTTTGAGCAATGACACTCAAAAAGTCTAGGATTTTTGAGAAATCCAGATGTTGGATTTTAAGATTAGGGATCCTCACCAGATAAAACCTATGCAAAAAGCCCTAAAATCTTAAAAATACTCCCGAATCTGAAACACTCCTGGTGCCAAGCATTTAGGAGGAGGGATCCTCCACCTGTTGCTTAGAGTGAAGATGTATTTGGAGAATGAGTCTTTGAAGGAGGTAAAAAATGAGGCCATTAGAGTGGATGTCAATATAGTGCAATTGGTGTCTATATAAGAAGGGAACACAGACTCATCCAGGGTGTGAAAGGCCTAGAAGACGGCCATTGGGAAGCCAGCAAGCCAAGCAGGCTGACCTTGAAGGAGACCAGTGCTGCCACACCAAGTCAACCTGGTGCCCCCCAGAGCTATGCAACAGTGCATTTCTGCTGCTGGCTACTTTGTTAAGGCAGCCTCAGAAAGCTGAGGCAAAGCTAATGGCTAACCTCGGGCAGCCTCTCCACATGTCTCATAGAGAAAGAGCAAGCAAAGCCACAATACTGAGCCCCTTGGGAAACGGTGGAGCCTTCCTTGTCCACCCTAGGGTTTCCTTCATAATGTTGTCCCCCCAAGTGCCCACACCATCCATGGGGGTGGAGATGGGTTGAGGGGTGGGTGGCTTGTCCTTATCCCATCATCTTGAAGGTGGTCTGTGTCTTACTTGAGGGCTGACCCATGATCCTTAGGGCAGGTAAGGGTATGCTGACTCAGCACTTCCAGACAAAATTCTCCAAGGCAGGGTCAAACCACAGAGAAGTCTCCTCAGATCCTCACTGTGAGGTCTGGGTGATCGCAGTCAAATTCAACCCAGATGCTTGCAACCAACCCTGAATCCCACAAAACAGCACCTCCTGGGGAAAGACTTTCAATCTGATGTTCCTTAATGTGCACAACCACGTACAAATAACACCACCACCCACCACGCACACACACGCGCACACTCACAGATTCAGGCCTGTTTATGTCAAAGCCCACGCTCTCAACCCTTATGTTGTGGCCCTCATTCAAGGTGAGGAGGGATTGCAAGCCAAAGCAGCTGCTGTGTGGAAGAATCTTTGCTCCTGATCAGCATCTGAGACACGGGTCAGCTCTCGGCCGTCCTCTGAGCTCTCTGTCCAGTGAGCTAGGACAGGCCACCCAGTGTTGCTGGCGATGAAGGGAACTCTTGTAGCATCTCTGGTCTTATATCTTGCATGTTGCTTAGGGTACCATCTATTAAGTGACCACTACACATAAGAGACATGCAGACGCCTACCCAGACATCTTAGTCGATTGCTCCTCACGTCCATTCCAAAAGGCAAAGATAAATAGCTTCATTATTAAAGATGGCGGGTGGGAGAGGGCAAGCATTCGACCTACCATTAAGACGAGGGTTAAGGTGTTTGTGACCCACTGCAGAGCACCTGAGTGTGCCGCCGCCTCCAATTCCTAACTCCAGTTTCCTGCTGATGCAGACCCTGGGAAGCAGTGGTGACGGCTCCAGTACCCAAACACGACCCTGGCTCCCAGCTTCGGCCCTGGCGTAACTGCAGCTGTGGCAAGCATCTGTGGAGTGAACCAGCAGATGGAGAACTCTGCCTCTGTCTCTGTCTCTCAAATAAATAAGTTGGAAGAAAACAAGACAAGGAAATCAAGGCTCAGAGAGATGGGCTTTTTTCCCTGATGACATACAGGCTGCTCCATTCCCAAACCCAGGCTCTTTGCATACTCCCCGTGCGTTGGCCGGGGTTAGAGCAGAGAGATCTCCTGTTATTTTATTTGGTTTCTAAAAAATTCATTTCTTCACATCTTTTCAGATTTGGTGGGCTGGAACATTCAAAGTTGTCCCACTGGTGTTGTTTTTTTTTTTTTTTAATTTTATTTATTTATTTGAAAGATGATGAGACAGAGAAACCAGAAGAGAGACAAAGAGAAAGAGCTCCCAACCCGCCAATGGTTGGCGCTGGGCCGGGGCTGAAGCCATAAGCTGGAAACTCAGTCCAAGTCTCCCACGGCGATGGACAGAAGCCCCACTACTTGAGCCACCCCTGCTGCCCCCCAGAGTCCACAGCAGCAGAGAGCTGGAGTCCAGAGCAGGAGCTGGGGATGAAGCGGGGGCATTGCCACGTGCAATGCGTGCATCTTACCCGCGAGGCAGAACACCTACTTCTGCGGCCTTGACCTTGTTGGAGAGTTTGCAGCTTCTTCTCCCTCCCCTCCTGCACCACCTGTAGCTTAGCAGCACCCTACCCTGGGACACTTTCAACCAAAGGCGACAAGTGTCAGCCGCCCCTCCCTCGGAGCTGACAAACAGCCTCTGGGGCCCACAGCCGGGTCCTCCCACTTCTCACCCTGCCCAGAGTCTGTGGTTCTCAATACCCATCCCATCTGGCAGTCAGCGGTATTTAAAAAGAAATTGTTATGCTAACAAAAGTGCTCCATCCCTTTGTGCTCTTCGCTGGTGACTGACAGGGTTTCAAGGCGCGGATTTAGAAAGTCTTGGTCCTGACATTTCTGCAGCGAGTGGGTGATGTTTATTGCTGAGCAATTAGAACATGGATTAACATAATATCACTCCTCAACTTGAAAATCTCAGCGCGCACAGAGAACGGGCGCCTAAGAGCTTGCTCAGCTCGCTTGCCTTTTGTCTTCCTGCTTCTTCCTCCTCCACACCCATCCACCCACCTGCCTTGAAATACGGGGTTTCAAATTTAGAGTTCAAGAAAGTTTGTGTAATCTAAGTCAGAAAAAAGGAGGTGTCTTTTTCTTCCATGGAAGAAACAGCCCACGGTACCTGGATTCTCGACCCCACTTCAATTTGTCCTTGAAACTTTTCTTTTAAAACGTTCTGTCATAGCCTCTTTTACCTCCTGGAAGAGGTAGGGTCAGGGAGGCAAGGCTGAGCGAGTGCGGCATCTTCTCTTTGGTTCTCTTGCGCCGACCCCAGGGCCTTGGATTCAGTAGCACGTCTGTCCAGGGCCGTCTTACTGTAAGCTACACTTGCTGTTTCACGGAAGGGAACCCTCCCCTAGGCTGAGCTCTGGAAATAGGTGCTAGAAAAGAGAGGACGAGATTGCAAATCGCCGCTGTGTGACAGGCTGGCGATCCTACTGGAAATAGGAACAGGCATCCGCCATCCGGCAGGGGACAGGACAAAGCTCATGAGTGAAGACAGCCGTTTGCTCAACAGCCCGTGTTGGCATAGGCATCACTGGGGGTTTCTTCCGCTTATCGCTGCGTTCCAGCACGTAAAAGTTCTGGAATCCTACGCTTAGCACACCCACCAGAGCTCTGCTGGCGCAGCTTTTGCTGGGATTGCAGCATCAGGCTCCATTCTGGCCTCCTTGCTCTTCCTTCCTTCCTTCCTTCCCTCCTTCCTTCCTTCCTTCCTTCCCTCCTTCCTTCCTTCCTTCCTTCCTTCCTTCCCGCTGCCTGAGAATGCATGCCCCGGGAAGCAGCAGGTGACGGCTCGCGTAGCTGAGTCCGTGCCACCCGTGTGGGAGATCTGAAGTGGGTTCCCAGCTCCCAGCTTCAGCCACAGCGGGCATTTGAGGAGTGTACAAGATGGGAAGATCCACGCATAAAAAGAACTCTTCAAAAAAGGAATGGAGAGGGGCCGGGGCTGTGACATAGCTGGTGAAGCTGCCCCCTGCAGCGCCATAATCCCATACAGGCACCAGTTCGAGTCCCAGTTGTTCCACTTCTGATCTAGCTCTCTACTGTGGCCTGGGAAAGCAGTAGAAGATGGCCCAAGTCCTTGGGCCCCTGCACCCACGTGGGAGACCCAGAAGAATCTCCTGGCTTCAGATCAGCACAGCTCCAGCCATTGCGGCCAATTGGGGAGTGAACCAGTGGATGGAGGACTGTCTCTGTCTCTGCCTGTCCTCTCGCTGTGTAACTCTGAAGCCAGGAGCCAGGAACTTCCTCCAGCTCTCCCACGTGGGTGCAGGGGCCCAAAGAGTTGGGCCATCTTCCACTGCTTTCCCAGGCCACAGCAGACAGCAGGATCGAGAGCAGAGCATGGGTCAGAACCTGCACTCTGATACAGGAAGTGGGCAACCCAAGCGGCGCCTCACGACAGGCCAGACACCCGCCTCGGCTCCTGCTATTATTGCTTCTTGCCCCTCATTCGAGCTTCACTATGTTGAAAACATTTCATTCTAGAAGATTCCAAACATAAACAGAAGTAGAAATAACAAAATGAGCCTCAATCAGCTGCCACCCAGCTTCAGTGAGCAACCACGCAGAGGCCACTGCGTTTCTTTGATTGCCTCCCCTCCAGTTCCTGCGGCCCCAGACTCAGGTTAATGTGAAGAAAACCCGAGACAGCGCACGTACAAAGTTCACAGTGTGTGTCTCTGACAGACAAGGAATCACTTTCTTGAAAACACAGCTACTGTAATATGAAATCTAAAAAAGTCAACACTAATTACTGACTAACAACAAGTATCTAGTGTGCATTCCCCCCGTTTCTCGTCATCTGTTCCCTGGACAAGATCCAGAATGAGTCAGTGCGTTTCCTACCATGCTCCGGGAGCTCTGTATCCATCACAGAGCTGAGCTGGTCACTCCCTCTCTCCACAGCCTTCGATGGCTCCCCGCTGCCTGCAGGACAGTCTGATGTCCTTTCGTGTGTCCTGTAGATTCCTTCGTCACCTGGCCCCATCACTGTTTCCTACTCACCTCTGCCTCTGCCTCCCTCTCCATTAAGCTGCCTAGAAGACACTGACATTCCTCAGAGCCTTCGCTCCTGCTGTTCCCTCCGCCAGGAAGGCCCTTTGCTCGATCGTCACCTGGTCCTTTTGCCTTGTACCGTCGTCCTTCCTGACACGTCAGTCAGCCCCCCTTGAACAGCCCCCAGCCCCGTGAAACCTCTCCCAGGCCGTTCACCGCCCCTCACTTGCAATTTCTCTTTCATTTATTCATGTCCCTTTGCTTAAACAGGAGCAACACGAGCAACCTCAGGACATACAAAGGTTCTAGCAGGTCGTTATCTCTGGGATAAACGACACAGAACGTCAAACACAGCACAAACATCTGCTGCTTTGTTTTTATTTCAATTCCTTTGAAGTTATCTAAAAATTTTCCTAAGGTTACAAACAGCACTTTTTCATTGTGAGAAAGTTTGAAAACTACAGAACAGAAAACTGTATTTACTGCCTTTAGACATATGCAAACACCCATGGCATCATTGCCACAATCAAGGTCAGAAATCTTTCTCTCACCTGTACCTCTTTTAATTGACTAGCCAGTCAACTGATTTATCTCATGGGATCTAGCCTCTTAACAAATGTCTGGGTGCGCATACCATTTTGTTAACCATAGGTACTCTGTCACTTCTAGAATTTTTCTCCTCTTGTGTAACAGTGACTTTATACCCATCAGGCAGCAACTCTCCACTCCCTGGTAGTCACATTCTAATTTTTTCTTCCCTAGTTTGATATTCTTGATTTTTCATTTTTTGATCCATGTTGATTCTTCTGTGACTGCCTCATTTCACTTAGCATAAAGTCTTCGGGCTCTATCCCTGTTGTCACAGATGACAACGTTTTGTTCTTTTTAAAAATGAAATAACATTCCATTGCATGTATATGTTCTATTTCTTTTACCCATTCCCCTGTTGATAGACATTTAGGTCATCAATAAATAGGAACTGTTGTACACTGTTGGTAGGAATACAGATTTGTGCAGCCATTATGGAAATCAGTAAGGTGGTTTATCAAACCATTATACTAGATCTACTATTTAATCCAGAAATTCCAATGCCGTGTGCATATCTGGAAGGGTTGGAATCAGAACCTCAAGGTGACATCTGCATTGCCATGTTCACTGCAGCGTTGCTCAGTCAGTACCTGGGGTGTTCATCTTGATGCACCGTAACTATTAGATTCCCTCTGTGGTCCCACATACTGTAAGGTCCTCAAAGGAAGGGACATAGCATCTTTTTTAAAACACAAATTATTTATTTGAGAAGGAGAGGCAGAGATAGAGAGGTCTTCCATCCGCTGGTTCACTCCCCCATTGGCCGCAATGGCAGGAGCTATGCCGATCCGAAGTCAGGAGCTGGGAGCTTCCTCCAGGTCTCCCATGTGGGTGCAGGGGCCCAAGGACTTGGGCCATCTTCCACTGCTTTCCCAGGCAATAGCAGAGAGCTGGATCAGAAGTGGAGCAGCCGGGACTTGAACTGGTGCCCATAGGGTATGTCGGCTCTGCAGGCAGGGGCTTTACCTGCTACGCCACAGCACCGGCCCTGGGGCCATATCATCTTTAACTGATCTCCTTCAAGTCTGAGCAGGGATGAAACATATGGTGGGTGTCCATGTGTTTTGCATGAATGAATGAATGAGTTGACAGGAGAAGGAATAGGGGAAAACATAGAAAGATTATTTTGCACTCTTAAGCTTTCCATCTCTCTTTGAATCCACACTGTTCCTTTTTTATGCTCCATTTTTTATCAGACCATTTTCTAGCTTGTGCAGTTTCTATCTTTCTGCTTCCTGGCAGGTCAGAACTTTTTCACCCTGAATAATTCAGCGCAGTGTCTCGGGGGCTGCTCTCAAGCCTCCACAGAGGGCTGCCTGCTCCTTGGCATCCATCAGACAGGACTTGGCTCATGGTGATTAATTACCAGAGCCACTACTTCCTTCTGAGATGATCTCAGCACAGAATGACAGCCTGAGAAATGCCCGGGACCGTGAACCTCCAGCTATGACCTGGATAAGGAATGGTTCCTGTGTTAGAAAGGGCACATTGCAGCTGAGCCAGTCACCGTGGACCAGGAGTAGAGGGAAGAAAGGGATAAGAAATGGCAATCCCTCCACTGCCTGCACTTGGCATTGAGAATCAGAAATTGGGACATTGGGTCAGATACAGCCCTGAGGCTTGGTGATGGTATGGGCCATTTGCTTCGTGTATTGAGCACTACTCTGGGATCTTTATTTATTACACGTGCAGTGCCATCTGTTCCTCCCAGCCAACCCCACTAAGGAATTAGCAGCTCCTTACAGGCGAGGTAACCAAGGCTATAAATGATTAGGAAGTCACAGAGAGTACATGAAGAGCTTGGATTCAACCCCAGGTCTACTACTCAGAGCCTTTCTAGGAGAACGGCCTTGCCATCCTGCAAATTCAATTCATTTGAGGGACATAAATCAGCCTTGTGGGTTTGGGATTAGCGTAACTAAAAGAAAAAAATGAAGACTAGATGAGAATAGAATAAAGTAGAATGGAAAACAGCGTGCATCCTGAGTAGCCTGGATCAATACTATTTGATGAAAAAGCCCTTTGATTTATATCAGTATCTATAAACATGTATATGACAATGGTATTGTGTATATATTGTGTATGGTATTGTGTATGGTATTGTGATATGGTATTGTGTATGGTATGATATTGTGATATAAAGGGTACTTATTAATTGGAAAGTCATCAATGTTTCCTGAAAAACATTATATTAGATTTCAGTTAGGGCACACTCAGGAGGCAACACAGCTTTCCTCTTTCTTCAAGATTATATTCCTCTCTTGGGGCTGGTGTGGTGCAGCAAGCTAAGGTGCTGCTGTCTGCACTGCCACTATCCCATATTAGTGTGCAGGTTCAAGTCCCGGCTGCTCTACTTCCAATCTTCCACACCCAAGCACTTGGGTCTCTATCACCCATGTGGAAAACCTCTACTGAGCTGGAGCTCCAGGCTCCTGGTTTTGGCCCAAATCAGCCCCAGACCCCAGTCATTGTGGCCATTTGAGGAGTGAACCAGTGAATGGAAGATCTCTCTCCCTCTCTCTTTCTCTATCTCCTTTACTAAATAAATAAATCTGAAAATATTTACTCTTCTCAGTTACTACTCCTGGTTCAAATACTGACATAGTTGCTTGTCTTCGTAACTTTCTATTTGACTTGATTTGCCTTGATTCTGCCCAATTCTGCTCCATTCCACTCTGCTCCACTCCATTGCACTCTGCTCTGTTCTCCTCTATTCCATTGCATTTATCTCCACACCATTCCACCCTACTCCATTCCAGTTCATTAGTTCATTCCATTCCGATCCATCCATTACATTCTTCCCCATTCAGATCCACATATTCCATCCTGCTCTGTTCTGTCGCATTTGATCCCATGCTGCTCCATTCCATCCCATTCAGCTCCACTCCGCTCCTTTCTACTCCACTCTGTTCCCTTCCATTCTTTCCCCTTCTGTCTCTTCCATTCTTTTCCATTCACTCTGCTCCATTCTGTTACCATCTATCCCACTCTGCTTCATTCCATTCCACTGAGTCCGTTTGATTCTTCTCCCTCACACTGCATTCCATTCTGGCCCACTCCATTCCATTCCGTTCCACTCTAACCCATTCTGTTCCTTTCCTCCCATTTTTGCCCAATTCTACTCCATCCAGTTCCATTCCACTGTGCCCTATTGCAGCCATTCAATTCCTCACGATTCCATTCTGCTCCACCCCTTTTCATTCTGCTCCATTCCATTCACATGAAAAACCCTTGATTCCATTCTATTTAGATTAGCAAAACTTGAATTCCTACTATGGGTCAGCTTCAAATTATTCAAAGAAATAAATTGTATGTATCTCAATATCTACACTATTTACAAACCACATTTTAAGTAATCAAGTTCCTTTTCTTTATCTAAAACTCAAATTGATTTATCTTGAGCTTCTGAAAGAAGAAGTCATGCCTTGTGTTTCAATCATTTTCCTTTCTTGTTCCAAACCATTTTTTTGTGGCCTGGAATGGGGTATAAAGTTGGATCACTAGGTGAGGGGCAGATGAGTTCAGGTTCAAATTCAGAGACAATACCTTGTAAGTGCGTAGGGTACAACGTAGCACATAGGAAATCCAGTGTGTTGCAGCCAAATAATTGGCATTGTCTACATTTTTCTCATCACATCAAGGCTGATGTCCTTAAAGTTTTTTTACCCTGGGGGAGTGTAATCTGTAGAAGAGAACTCGTGGGTACAAAAAGGGTGAATAGGTAGGGACAATGTTGTACAAACCAACATCTGAAGAGTTGCTTTTGGAATTGTCTTTAGGAGTCATTTGTCCGTAAAGGTGGAAAGAACTGCAAAAACTGAACTTCAGTCTATTGGATTTTGTATCAGAATCAAGACTTTTAAAGAAGAAATGGTAACCAAGGATACTGTTAACCTCAGAATAGCTACAGATAGGATGCAAGCCATCACGAAGCAGGCAGAATCAGAGCACGAAGAATCCATGAACCACCTGGAAATCTGTGTGCCCATGTCAGGAGTGAGCATGGCATAGTGGGTGAGAACATCAATTCTATAGACAAATTGCTTGACCTCAGCTCTCAGCTCCTTTACTTACTAGATATAGCTGTGAAACATAGGGCATCTTACTTTGGGCTTTAGTTCCTCTTACCTGTAAAGGAAGGATGATAATTAACACCTACTGTTGTGTTGTGAGAAAATTTGGATGAATTGTTACTCATAAATTTCTTAAAATGCCCCAGGCATGTGATTAATTCTCACCAAAAGCCAATTGCTTTAAATTAATTAATTAATCAGAATTATTTTAGTGACAACCAATACAAATAAGCTTAATAAAAAAAAATGAAAAGAAGGAAGAAGGATCTACTGCCTCACATACCTAAGTCTCTAGGAGTACAGCTGACATCGTGTCTGACCAATGTCACTCAAATTCTTCTTGATCTTTCAGTCGTGCCGTGCTCTGTGGAGGGAGTACTTCCATGTAGACTGTATCATGGGTGGCAAAGAAGGAAGCCAATGCCGCAAGCTTCTACCCTGCAATCTTATAAGCCCCAGTGAAAAGAGAGTCTATTTCCCAGGAATTCAGACAAAAGTCCCAGGGAAGGCCCTCATTGGTCCAGGCCTGGTCATGCTTCCACCCCTGAGCACCATGCCTAGGGTGTGAAGTCAGCTCCTCCTGAACCTTAGGCACTGGGAGTGGGAGGTGTGGCTTCTCACAGAGAAGGCAGAATGCGGTGACTAGAAGAGATGGGTGGCTTGGTGCAGGGCAGACAGAACAGCCCATGTCCCCTTGCAGACTCCATGGTAGCACTGATTCCTACAAACATCCTCCAACCCAGCCCCAAACTGCTGGTGATCACCACCACCGATTCCACCCTCCACTCCTTTGCTCTTGCAATTCTTCCACCCGAAATCACCCCATTATGTCAAAGGTAGTCAGTCACCTCCCACAGATGGACATACTGCAGAATCCCACTTCCTTCAAGGGCCATGTCAAACACCCTGCCCCCAAAGCTGTCCTCGCCTTTGCCAGTTAGAAGTGCACTCTCCCACATTATTTGGCCCCCCTGTGCTCTAGATTGTTATCACGTATGACCAAAGTATGATTCTGTCACCACCCCCTCTCTGAATCCCCAGCTACTCTCAACACAACTTGGGCCTAAGACAGAACTAAGCAATTACTTATTATGTTGGGTTTTTAAAAAAGAATAGCAAAAAACACCAGCCATTCCTTGAGCATGTTCTGTGTATCAGTCGCTGTGCTAAATATGCTCTAAGCACAATCTGACTTTGTCATTTGGACCATACTTTGTGGTAGGCTCTTTTGATACTCCACCTGTATCTGTCTCACCTGATTTGTCTGAGATGGTTATACAAAAGCTCAGAACGATTAAGGTCCAAGTCACCCTGCTGATATTTGCTACAGCCAAAGTGCAGACCTGAGGGTATGTGTTCAGAGTACACTTTGGGACCTTGAACATTGTATGTTTACTGTAATATCTGTCATCCATGATAACCCTGAGGCCAGGACAGACTACGTAATAGGTCTGCAAAGCATTCATGAAAACACATATTAGGATGAACTATGCATGGATTTCAAAAGTTTTTGCATCAATATAAACTTTGCTTTAAATTCCATTTTCTATGAACTTTTAAAAGTGCACTTGTAGGCTGGCGCCATGGCTCACTTGGCTAATCCTCCACCTGTGGCATCGGCACCCCGTGTTCTACCTGGTTGAAGCACCGGATTCTGTCCCAGTTGCTCCTCTTCCAGGCCAGCTCTCTGCTGTGGCCGAGAGTTCAGTGGAGGATGGCCCAGGTCCTTGGGCCCTGCACCCACACGGGAGACCTGAAGAAGCACCTGGCTCCTGGCTTCGGATCGGCACAGCGTGCTGGCCGTAGCGGCCATTTGGGAGTGAACCAATGGAAAAGGAAGACCTTTTTATCTGTCTCTCTCTCTCTCACTGTCTAACTCTGCCTATCAAAAAAAAAAAAAAGAAAAAGAGTGTGCTTGTAGACCATTAGCCCTATTCCGAGGTGGAAGTATCACAGCTGAGGGTGAGAGTGTCGGCTCAACCAACCACTTGCTGACTGGGCCATCCAGGGATCCAGGGAAACCCATGCTGTCTTTCTGCACCTGGTGGAGAGAGTGGAGGCAGGAAAGCTTCCAGCTTTAATTTTCCCAGATCCTTGGTCTCTGAAGCCTCTTCCAGCATTAGTTTTCCTGAACTGAAGCCCTTGTTTAGCGGCATGAGGCTAATCAGGGTTAGGGATAGGCCTGGAAGCCGAGTCTGTTGTCACGCAGTTCCAAGAACCCTGTTCCTCCTTTCCCCACTGGAACACGATTCTCTGTGGGCGATTTCTTTCTATTTCTTTTTATCTTTCTGTTATTGGTTCATTGTACTTAACATAAGGACCTCCTGTTCCTCTCATGTTGTTGCAAACAATATTTTTCATGCCTGAGTAGTATTCTGTGGTCTATCCGTACCACATTTTTGTTACTCATTCATCAATGGATGAGTTGTTTGACTTTCTGGGTTATTTTGAATAGTGCTGAAATAAACCTAAGAAAGGAGCTGTGTCTCCAACAGAAGATTTCATTTCTCTTGGATATATGCCCAGTAGTGAGACTGCTGGATCATGTGGTCATTTGCCTTTGGATTTTTTGAGGAACCTCCATACTGTCTTCCGGGGTGGTACTGGTTTACATTCCTGCCAACAGTGTGCAAGGCCCCCATTTTCTTTTTAAAAGTTTTTTTTTATTAATATAAACAGAACATATTTCATAGATACAGTTCTAAGAAGATAGCCATAATGCCCTCCCCTCTGTCCCCCCTTCAGTCTCCCCTTCCTCTCTTCCTTCTTTTATTTTTTCTTTAGTTTTTGCAGAAACATAATTTAAATCCTCTTTATAATCATAGACTTAATCACACTTGTGCTTTCCAATTTTCTGTCTATGAACTTGAAATGGAAAATGAATGTGAGGATCTAAGGAAAATAGTTCAACTGAAGCCAGCGAGACAGAAACTTCTATGTATAAAGACATGGGAGTTTTGAGTACCGCACCATGTTCATTCTGGGGTCACAGGCACAGGTACGGGAATGGTTAACCCCTTCTTGTTAGCACTGCTGGAGCCCTAAGCATGTTGAGCATTTCGGAAACATCAGTGTGAAACACAGTCTATGATTTAAACAAGAGAAGTCTCAGATCCCCACAGATTCCAGGAGGAAGAACAGAGAGAAACTAGAAGACTTCATAGTCAACAGAGTGTAGTCATAGGGTCAAGGTCAATAATGACACTGGTTGGACTCAAGACCTCCTCTGTCACCAGTGATGTGCCTCTGGGAAAGTCTCTCCATACCTCAGTTTACCTATCTGTAAAATGGGAAATAATAGCTCATTATTGGGAGGATTTAAAAGTGTATAATTATTTTGGGAATATGAAAATATATTAAGAGTTTTAAGATAGCCAGTTGAAACCAGAGACCTGACAGTAAGTCAGTTAAGGTATTTGGACAAGGTCAGTGCTTAGAATAAGCCAATTATGTTTGAGTGCTTTGTTTAAAATCAAAATCCAAACACGATTGGAGCGAGACTAGCATTTCTGTTCTCTGCCCTGCAGCCCGGAGCTTGCTGGCGGAGTGCAGAGGAGGCTCGTGGGCAGGAGCCGTAGGGGCACGCTCGGTTTGGGCTCATTTACAGCCCTTCCTTAAAAGCAGAAGTGTCGCATTTGTCAGGGTTCAGCCTTACTGCCACTGCCCCTGTGGAGAGACACGCTTTTCGACCTTTGCCCATTCACTTGCCGGAGAGCATCTTTGGAGGGGGATGCGGCTTGTCTCTTGCTTTCAGCAAGAAAAGGTGGTCTTAGAGCCTCCTTCTTGGACCTGGGGCTTTGTAAGTGCTTTTAGCTCAACATAGCCCTGACGACAAAGCGGCATACTGTGGGGCCACTCCGCCACCCCTCCCCTCCCTAATGCTTCCCACACACTGTTCCCAGACGCAAGAGTTTCCTTAAAGAGCCCCTTCAGCTGCCTGGGCTCTCTGCCCGGATGCTCTCTGACTCGGTGTGAAACCGAACTGCTATTCAAATGTCCCTAAAAGCATAGGCAAGGCATCATCGGAGCCAGCGTCCCACCCTTAACCCAAGGGAATCCCTGAATTGAGGGAGTGGCACAGCTGGCCCTGCAGGGTTCTAATCACCAGACCCAAGAAGTCCTCTGATCTCCAGCAGATCAAACCCTGCTGGCCAGTGCTGTCCGGAGAGGCGTGTGTCGGGGAATTCCAGGTCTGGGGCAGAGGGGAACCACCACTTCCAACGGGAGCCCACCTGCAGCTCCTGAATTCCCTTAAGCGCACCAGCTCACCAACCAATCAACGGAAGGGCACGAGCACCACTGACCAACCAGGAACTCGGACACATGCCGATCACGCACCTCTCAGCTTCGATCTACTGGAACCTTTACCCCGGATTCCTCGGGGAGCCTGGGAATTAAGTGAGAGCTGCCCGGCTCCTGGGGGAGTCTGGGAATTACGGGACAGTTGCCCAGCTCCTTGTTCTACGCCTTGCAACACACACCCCCTCCTTCCACCACCCCGATGTCAGTGATTGGCTTTCTGCATGTCAGGGAAGCAGCCTCAGGTTTGGGGGTTAATGGCCTCTTTTTTTTTTTTTTTTTTTTTTTTTGACAGAAAGAGTGGACAGTGAGAGAGAGAGAGACAGAGAGAAAGGTCTTCCTTTTGCCATCGGTTCACCCTCCAATGGCCGTGGCGGCTGGTGTACCACGCTGATCCAAAGCCAGGAGCAAGGTGCTTCTCCTGGTCTCCCATGCGGGTGCAGGGCCTAAGCACTTGGGCCATCCTCCACTACACTCCCGGGCCACAGCAGAGAGCTGGACTGGAAGAGGAGCAATTGGGACAGAATCCGGCTCCCCGACCAGGACTAGAACCCAGTGTGCCAGCGCCGCAGGGGTAGGATTAGCCAAGTGAGCCACTGTGCCGGCCATGGCCTCTTCTTAACACTTGTCTCGCTATCTGTCTGCTGGGGCTTCTGGTCACTACCTCCAGCCCAGCTCTCTCTCTCCTCTGTGGCCCGTGCATGGCCGCAAGCAGCGCCCTGGGAGCCCCAGACTCCATCACTTTCCCATTCAGGGCTTTTAATTCTCGCTTTTGGGGTCTAGCAACTCAGAGCGCCTTTGGCTGTCTTTCTACGGAAATGAGTGGCCCTGTCTCCTGTGCTCTCTCTTCCTGTCATTCAGTACGAAACCTTTCCGTATGGCCTGCTGCAGGGCACTAGGTGTGGCTCCTCCAGGGTAGAGGCCCTGCCTTATTAACCTGGAGAACCAGAGCCTCAGACAGTACTGAGCCCTTCACAGAGAGGCCTTGGGTTGAGGCTTCGTGAACAAGCCAGTCCCAGAAATACAGCCCGCGTGACCCCAACCCTTTCTTCTTCTGTCTTGTCAATAGGTTTGAGATTATTTATTCATTTTGTTTGAAAGGTGCGCGCACACACACACACACACACACAGAGAAATATACAGAGACAGAGAGAGATTTCTCATCCTTTGGTTCACTCCCTAATACCTGCAATGGTTGGAGCTAGGCGAGGCTAAAATTAGGAGCCGATTGAAGTCTCCCATGTAGGTGACATGGGCCAAAGTACTTGAGTTCTGCTCCCTCTTGGCGTCTACTTTATCAAGGAGCCGGAATTGGGAGCAGAGCTGGGACTCAAACCCAGGCACTCCAAATGTGATGTGGCTGTCCCAACCAGCGACTCCATCTTGCTGCAAAATGCTCGCCCCAATGCCTACCCTTTCCAATGCCCTACTTGCCCACACATCGTCCCTTCTTCTCTGTGGCTGGGGAGGGAGGGGACCAGAGTGGGAAGATACTGGTACACTCACATGTCATCACGATTTTCTGGCAATTTTGTCTGTAGCATGTAGCTAAATTGGGTACCTATAAAAGATGAGAAAAAAAAACAAACAAACTTCAGTGTCTGAAGCTACGAGAGCTCTCTTAAATACGCTTGTCAAAATACTAGTAAAGTATAAAATTCCTGGGCTAAATTTCTAAGGCAGAGTTTGCCTCCAACTCATTTGCAGCAAAGTGGCTATTTATACACAAGGGTACTTAAAAATGTTCATGGAAAATGGAATTAGAAGATGTTTATCAATGTGTAAAAAAAACGAAATTCATTCACATTTTTTCCTTACAATGCATTTCCTTGAAGATTTTGTAGACCTCCCAGAAGCATGGATTTTTGGCACCAAAATAAACCAATCTTTCAATTTTGGTGCCTTGGTTTGCATTATCTGTAAAGTGGAAAAGGTTCAACAAATGTCAACTACTAAGATAACACGGGTGAACTGTTAAGACAGCACGGCTGCTGGAAGACAGCGCCATTTGTCCCTATAGGTCTGTTATCAATCTGAGAAAGCTGCCGTGGGGCATGATGACAAGGGTTCTGATGGATGCAGCTTTGGTTTGCACCCACCCTAGCTGCAAGGGAGTCTGAAAAAGCTAGTTGAAGAAATAAAAGTGTATGTCCACACAAAGGATGCAATTTTTTAAAAGGTCTACTTATTTATTTGGAAGGCCGAGCTAGAGAGAGAGAGAGAATCTTCTATCTACTGGTTCACTCCCCAAATGGCCACAATGGCCAGAGCTAGGCCAGGCTGAACCTTGAACTCCATCAAGGTCTCCCAAGTAGTTGGCAGGGGCCCAAGTCCTTGAGCTGACTTCTGCTGCCTTCTCAGACACATTAGCAGGGAACTGGATCAGAAGCAGAGGAGCTGGGACTTGACAGCTGAGACTCGAACCCGAGCTGATACGTGATAGTGGTGTTCTAGTGGCAGCTTAAACCACTGTGCACAACGCCAGCCCCAGTATGCAAATATTCATAGCAGCATTTTTCATGATAGCCCTGCTATGGTTCGAATGATTTGGTCCCCTCCAAATTCCATGCTGTTCTAAAGCAAACTTGTTGGAGGTGGGGTTTTGGAGACGTGCTTGAGTCTCGAGGGCTCTCCTCTCCTGAGTTAGTACTGCTATAGAGAGGGCTGTGAGAGTACAATCTCTCTTCCATTTTCTTGCCATGGAGGGACGTTGACTTTTTCCTTCTGCCCTCAGCCACATAAGGGCACAGCAATCAAGCCCTCATCAGATGCTGGCGTCTTGGGCTCCCCAGCCTTAAGCATAGTAAGGAAATACATTTCTGCTTTTTATAAATTACAGGCTCTGGGATGTCCAGTTATAGCAGCACAAATCAGACCGAGACAAGCCAACAACTTGGAATAATGGCAGTGTTCAGCTGGCGGTGGATGAGCACTCTGTGACATACCCATGCAGTGCAATGCTATCCAGCAATAACAAGGCACATGAATGAACCTAAAACACATGCTGACCAAAAGAACCAGACACAGAAAACCCACAAATCATATGAATCTTTTTATATGAAATGTCCAGAAAAGGCCATTTCATGTTTGCCTGGGGCTGGCCAAAGAGAGGGTCTGTACCACTAATGGACAGGGTAGACTTTTCTGGATCGATGAAAATGTTTCCAAAAGTGGAACTGTGGTGTTGGATGCTGACTTCTATATTTTCTGAAAATCATTGAGTAGTGTCTTTAAAATGTGTGGATTTTATGTTAGGTAAATTATATCTCAAGCTATTTAAAAGTGAAATGAGGAATGGACGATTGGCCTACTGATTAATACCCTGGTTAACAAGCCCCATCCCTTGTCAGAGTGCTGGGTTCGAGTCCTGACTCTGGCTCCAGATTCCCACTTCCTGCTGGTGCAGACCCTGGGAGGCTACATTGATGGTGTAAGAGGTTGAGTTTTTGCTGCCCACATGGGAGTCTAGATTGAATTACCAGATCCAGGCTTAGCCGCAGCCACTGCGGGCATTTTGGGAGTGGATCAGTTAATAGGAATTCTCTCTCTCTCAAAAAGTATTTTTCAAAAAAGTGATGAATTGGGATTCCAAGATTCATACAACAAGGAAGGTTCCTGGTTTAAAACAGCTTTCAAAGGTGCTGTAAAACCAATAAGAATGGCGAGCGCCCAATACGTATTTCAGCCTCACGGCAGCCCTGTGACATCAGCAAATGAGGAAAATGGGGCTCAGAGGTGTGAGTATTTTAAGAAAAAATTCTGGCTGGCGCCGGGGCTCACTAGGCTAATCCTCCACCTTGCGGTGCTGGCACACGGGGTTCCAGTCCCAGTTGGGGCCCCAGATTCTGTCCTGGTTGCCCCTCTTCCAGGCCAGCTCTCTGCTGTGGCCCGGGAGTGCAGTGGAGGATGGCCCAAGTGCTTGGGCCCTGCACCCCATGGGAGACCAGGAGAAGCACCTGGCTCCTGGCTTCGGATCAGCGCGGTGCGCCGGCCACAGTGCACCAGCCGCGGCAGCTATTGGAGGGTGAACCAACAGCAAAAGGAAGACCTTTCTCTCTGTCTCTCTCTCACTATCCACTCTGCCTGTCAAAAGAAAAAAAGAAAGAAAGAAAGAAAGAAAGAAAGAAAGAAAGAAAGAAAGAAAGAAAGAAAGAAAGAAAGAAAGAATTCTTTGAAAGAAACCATTCAAGTAGCTCATCGCATTAACATTTCTTCTTGACGCTTCCCTTTTTTAAAAAATTTTATTTATTTATTTTTGTTTTTTTGACAGGCAGAGTGGACAGTGAGAGAGAGAGACAGAGAGAAAAGTCTTCCTTTTGCCATTGGTTCACCCTCCAATGGCTGCTGTGGCCGGCGCACCTTGCTGATCCGAAGCCAGGAGCCAGGTGCTTGTCCTGGTCTCCCATGGGGTGCAGGGCCCAAGCACTTGGGCCATCCTCCACTGCACTCCCGGGCCACAGCAGAGAGCTGGCCTGGAAGAGGGGCAACCAGGACAGAATCCGGTGCCCCGACCGGGACTAGAACCCGGTGTACTGGTGCCACAGGTGGAGAATTAGCCTAGTGAGCCACAGCGCTAGCTGACGCTTCCTTTTCCTTATCCTCATTTCCTTTACCTCTCAATGACCTCATCTGTAAAATTGGACCAGCTGCCACAGGGTAACAAAAGCTAACTAGAGCACTGTTGACAGCTGGCAGAGAGAAAGGGCTTTACAATATGTGGAATCCGACTCTAACGCCCCTGTTTAAAGATCCTTCCTGAATACTTATTACTGTAAATTAACATTGGTTCTAAAAATCATTAAGTAAAAAAATCAGGTTTTTATTTAAAGTGAATAAAATATATTTCCCAATGCCACCTGCTAAGTTTTCCCAAGCCCAAAGTCCCCAACACACGAACCTTCCCAAGGCCGACGTTGTCTAAACATGAAGGGCAGTTTTATTGCCCACAAGGAGTGCCAGGGAAGACCCGCTTGTCAGGAGCTGGGACTGGTGTCTGCCACATGCATAAAACATGGCGCTGAATTACGTTCAGTGATTACAATCAGACAAATTCTAATCAAAAGCGAGATCATGGACGGAACCAATTGTCAAGGTTACTCAAGAGATTATTTTTAGCTGATATCATAGTGGATTTACCTGGCCCTGTGGATGTAATGATTGGTAATGGGGTTGGGCCATTACGGAGCTGTAACAGCTGGACAGAAAGCTGCGCTCACATGCTCACATCCGGGCTGCCACAGCTGCATGGTTCATCATCTTCGTCTCCTGGCTGGCCCTCGGATCCCCCTGACGTACTAGACGTGGCATGTGAGTGCACCTATCTAAACAGCGGCTTTCCTTCAGTAGTTCCAGCGGTCCTCAGGGTGAAGTCTAAGTGCATGCTGGCATTTGGAGCCCATGCCCCATGCTCTGTGTGGCAGTGTTATGGCAGCCTCTAATGATCTGATTCATGACTTGTAGTTGTAGCCATTAGTCTGTGTTTGCTGTATAACACACACCCCCAGAATATCCACGGATCCCAACAGCAGGTGTTATCTTATTGCCCACAGCTCTGTGATCTGGCTGTGGGTCTGATGAGTTCCAGCAGACTTGGCTCCCAGGAATAGATCAGGTTCAAGTCCGTTCTGCCTGTCTTCATCTGAAAGAACCATTCCTTGCTGAGCTCCTTCCGAGGGTGATGACTTCCTGGGGCATGCTCTTCTCACGGATGAGCTCAGGAGCTCAACAGGCGAATTTTTCTTGGGATGTGGTGCACATCACATCCATCTTCACTTTATTAGTCCAGAGTGATGGGGTCACTGTGCCTACAGGAGATCTGCAAAGGAACATGGCCAAGGGCCTGGACCCATAACCCTGTTGCAGGCCAAGGGAGGGCAGAACGGGGCAGAATAATCCAATCTGTCACTTTAATAAAACTTAGGTCAACGACTTTACTTTCAGAATGTTAGTTTTCTCAACTGTCCAGTAGCACTGTCAACATAACACAGAGTTGAAGTATAGAGATTAAATGCAGTAATGAAGGTGAAACCTTTTGTAAAAAAAATAAATAAATAAACTACAGAAGTATTTGTTACTATTCTCCATGGCAGACCATGGGTGTGTTTCTTCACGATCAGTGCAATCTCATTTGTGTAGTGCACGAAGCCTAAAGGAGTAGGTAGATGAATACTCCCCCTACTGCTCCAGCCCCATTCCTTGGCCATCTATCATTTCTTGCCTTCTGGTGATGTATCCCCCTCCTGGTAACAACACCATGACAACTCTTTGAGAAACTAGAAAATATTCCGTCCTCACTACACTTCAAGTGGTCAGTGTGGAGTGTGAATCCCAATGATAGCTCCATGAATGGGTCTGCTACCCCTGTCTGTACGAATCCTGGATGCTTTTAAAGATGACTGGATCTGAGAGGAGCTGGAGACACTAGAGGAGGTGGAGGAGTCAGCATCAATCCACGACTACTACCGGAACTACTTAGAAAAAGACATTTATTTATTTACTTGAGAGGTAGAGTTATAGACAGTGAGAGGGAGAGACAGAGAGAAAGGTCTTCCTTCCATTGGTTCACTCCCCAAATGGCCGCAACAGCTGGAGCTGCACCGAGCTGAAACCAGGAGCCAGGAGCTTCTTCTGGATCTCCCATGCAGGTGCAGGGGCCCAAGGACTTGGGCCATCTTCTACTGCTTTCCCAGGCCATAGCAAAGAGCTGGATTGGAAGAGGAGGAGCAGCTGGGACTGGAACCGGCTCCCATATGGGATGCCGGCGGCACAGGCGCAGGATTAACCTGCTGCACCACGGCGCCAGCCCCTAGAAAAAGACACTTTCTTTAAAAATGGTGATTTCAATCTAGTAGACAAACTGGAAGTTACTAGGAAGTGGAGCACTCAGAACAAAGTAGAGGAGAGAGTCAGATCTCTGGGGACACTAACTTTGTATCTGATTCCCGCAATGTCCTTAAACACTCTTGTTTCTGACCTCTCTTGTTAAAGAGCCAATGCATTTCCCTTTTTGTTTGTTTATTTAGGCCACTTTGAATTGGAATTCCATTTTTAAAAAAAAGCTGAGTAGTTCTGAAATAGCCCCAGAATAAATACAAGATTTTTCTGAAGACCCCTTGCCGGTCCCTTGAGTTGGCCCCACCAGACTTGAGAGAACCTGAGGCTGCTTTACCCTTGACCTGGCCCAGAAATGTGGATGGCTGGACCCATCTCTGGCACCTGGAAATGAGCTCACGCCCTTTCTTTGTCACTTAGCCTCTGACACCAGAGAGGAGACACGAAACGGAAGGAAGGCTGTTGTTCAGAGCCCAGACCCTGGCTCCTTCTGAGAAAGCTGGCCCACCAGGGGACTTCCCCAGGGACAAAGAGGTAATCTCCCTCCCCATCTGCTGAGCCCATTTGCTTAGCAGGTGGCTACTGCCTTCCTCCCTCCAACTCTGTCTCCTGCCGGTTGACCAAGAGAAGCTTCTGCTCAGGCTGTAGTCCTCTCTAAAACCCACAATTGGGTTTTAGAGCCCCGCAGCTATTGCTCTTACCTAAGCCATTTAGTGTTGCAATGGAAGAGACGGTCCGGAGACACAGTGGGCTCTAGGGACAGACAGAGCTGGGGCTGAATCTCATCCCCATCATTTATTACCTGTGTGACACTGTGCAGGTCACGTGACATTGGAGTCTCAGGTTTCCTTTCTAGGAAGCAAGTGTAATAATACCTTTATCCAAGATTTCTGTGAGATTTAAGGGGATGATTTCTCAAAGTTCTTTACTCGGCATTCAGTAGGCACTCAACAAATGGCAGCTATTATTATTGTCATGTCTGCATTTCTGTGTAACTTACTGTGTTTAATGCCGTATTTGCTCTACCCAACTAGACTCCAAGTTCACAAGGGCAGGACCCTGTACCATGTTTCCTTTGGCTATTTATTGTCCCATCAAGCTCTCAGCCCATGATTGTTGTTTAGTAACATTTCCTTGAGAATTTTTTTTAAAGGTTGTACAAGTATACAGAGGACTAAGAAGAAAGTGGAGAAATGAAGTTATCGGCCATTTCTTCCCTCACCTGATTGTGCACTTTCCTGGGCCACGCATTTAGGATAAAGTTGCAGTGTTTGAGGAGCTTGGTCAATTGAGTGAGAAGATACAGAAGAGAATGGGTAAGCAAAATATAACACTTCTGTTTGGGTCGCAGACCATAGAAATCGATTCCTGATATCCTGAACAGAAGGGAGAGGGAGACACGCCAGCACTGGGTGCATGCTGAGTGTGTCTTGGGGACAGCAAGGCTTTGGGACGGGAAGGACAATGTGGGGCCTTGGCCAGGCTAGCCCAGGAACACTTTGTCTAGAGTGTGGCTATGAACACAACTGCATTACCCAGAAGTCTCAGCTCTCCTCTCCACCATGGAGGAAAAATGTACCTACTGATAGGGGAGATATTCTGATTGGCTCAGAGTATGTCTTCATTTAATCTTGGACCAATGAGATGTGGGTCTTGGAAGCTCATCACCTCAGGGGTTGGGGACTGTTTCTCCTGTGACAATGCAGTCCCACAGTAGTGGCTTGTGTAGGGTTAAGCACTAACAAACAAGGGCATCCTTGGTCAGGCCCGAGAGAAGTGAAGGAAAACCTTCAAGTGAAGGTTACTGCTGAGTGTCATGGCCTTGAGGATACGCAGATAGTTCATGAGAGTCTGGATCAATGAACTTGACACTGAAGAAAGTAGAGCTCCTTAAGGGTTCAGGGCTTGTGGATCACAGAAGAATCTGTTTGGCCAGACCAGCTTCTACTAAGGGGACTAGTTTAAGCACAGTGGGAAGGCATCCCCAATAAACCATGCCTCTGGGGCCTTGGAGGTGGTCCGGAAGGCCAGGCTTGGGTGTCAGGGGGCCTTTCGCCTCTAACTGGAGCCTCTCTATAAGGTCAGAGAAAGTCGTGGGAAGAAATCAGATAGAATCAAGATGCAAGTTCAAGTCCAGCTCAGCCTCTTTCCAGCAGTACAATCAGGAGGCACTCTCCTCCCTGAGAGCCAGGGACTTGAACTGTCACGAGGAGGAAGTCACCCTGAATTTTTAGCTGGGCCATGAGGCTTAACGAAGACGTATCTGAAGCCATCTAGCAAGAGTCCAGGACCAGAGGACCCAGGCCCCTAGGACTCCTTTATTGTTGTTTCTTTGGACACTGTGTTCTGCCCAGGCTTCCGTAATCATTCTGATGGGTGAATTTTGGGAAAAGTCCACAGAGCGGCATTCGGATGCCAGGAACTCAGTGACCCTGCCTGTTTCAGCGACCTGTCCCTAATCCTGGGAACTGGCAGGAGGGGGAACCATCCCTCCATGTGCCGCAGAGTGCTTGTTCTATTTGTGGTCCTCACTCGTCGGGATTGCATGGCTGACTTTCTGCATGCAGGGCCCTTGGAACTCTTGTTCCTGGCTTTGCTCACTTCTTGTACTCAAGTCCTTTTCCGGGGCTTCATCTCTGCAATTCCAGTGGAGCAACCCAAACTCCTCAGGCGTTGTCTCCATCTCAGGAGGAAGCCTCACTCTAATGCTGTCAATCCCACGTTTTCACTCTGCTTGTAGAAACCAAGTGCACTCCCCCAATGCCTCACTACACAGCAGCGTCCAGTGCAGATCAACAGCCCTGATTTAATCTGCTCCCTGGTACCCTGCCAGGCCGGTTGGTAGGAGGGGGAGAGATCGCAGAGAGGCACCTGGACAGCGGTAAACACGCAGGTTTTGGAAGCACCAAGGTTTTGACCCTGACTTTGCCACCCACGAACAAGTTTCTTAACCCTTCCAGCCCATTTCAGTGTCTGTGAAATGAGGCTGGTGTTGTGGGATTGTCATTGGGCTCCAGTGAGGCACGGCACAAAGTGCTTCCATGAAATAGCATCTGGGTTTAGGGAAGGCACTAGTAAGGGTTAGCCGCATTCATTCACCTGCTTTTAAGTTATAATAACAGAGGTCTTGGATCTTTCTTCCCTCCAATAGTTGGGTTTTCTATATTGCAACCGATTTCTGAGTAAGTCCCTTGCTAAGGGTACTTGGCTCCTTGGGATAATAAGAAATATCAAAGAAGCAAATTAAGGATTGCCAAGAGAGGTATGTGTGCCCGCAGACTTGGATTTTGCACATGGAAACATAAACTCTGAGTGGACATCTCCAAGGGGTCTCTAGGAGCCTGGCCAGGCAGCCACAGAATAAGAAAAACTTCAGCAGCGAGTGCAGGGAACAGATATTCAGACAGGCCAAGATCACAGGCGGAGAGAGAGAGAGGCTGGGCCCTGGGCCTGAGATGCTCCTTCCCTTTCTGGGCTTCAACTTCTTCATCTCTCAGAGTGGGATGGAGGTTAGACCCCACTTTTGTTCATTTAATCAAATTATGTCAAATGATCCCCGTAGTTCTGGAGTTTCAGGCCCTCCCTCTAGCAACCTTGGATGCAATGTTTTTAGCTGTTAGATGGGAGCAGTGATCCAATGTCCCCTGCAGGCTTATCGTAAGAATTAGAAATACTGTTTGGAAACACTGCACTCCACCCCTTGTATATAGTAGATATTCAATAAAGCATCATCTATATGAATGGTAGTAGCAGCGCTACAAGTGGTGTTAGCATCCTAACTTTGAGCATAGCACAATGCATCATCTTACAGAGAAAAATGTGTACAGGCTCTGCTAATGGGTTAGAATTCAGGAACGTGTCTGACTCAGGGAAAAATTTTTGCCTCTGATAATCTATGGATAAAAAAAATGTAGTTTGTCTTAACTCATGAATCTTCCCCCGGAATTTAGGAAGAGATGTTGGGATTTGCAAAGATCAGCAGCAATGAATTTTACCTCTGAAAAGAATTAAAATGCATTTTTAAATGAGGCAAACCATTCTCTTATCCTATCCGTTGTAGTTCTGATTTATATTTGATATTTTGTAATTATATTTTAATTAAGAGCTAGAAATCTCTCTCACTAAGAACCAGTGAAAATCTACTCACTAATATCTGAAATCAGGGCTTCCTATTTGAGTATCATTGAGTGGAGATACAAAGGATCCTTTTAGAATGTCACTTGAGGGAACACCTGTGGAGACAGCAGGTCCTGTGCTGAGAGAGTATTTTCCCCCAAACAAATCTTTTATTCAGCAAATGAAAACTGAACACCAAATAGTTGACCAACTTATTTAGGATTTCCCATTTAGATTGCACAATTATCCTAGTTTCGCCAAAATATGTACAATGTTGTGTGACCATTGGCTCTATTTCTAGTTCATTTAAGATCGACATCCCTGATAAAAATGAATTAGATCAGATCTGACTCATATCCATCCACCCATCCATCCATTCCTCCTCCTTTCTTTCCTCCCGTTCATCCACTCAACATTTACGGAGCACTGCTGGTGTAGGAGCTGGAGATGGACATAGTTGTGGGAAACTCATTTAGCAGGTGAGAAGACTGAGGTCCCCAAAGATGGACCGACCCACCAAGGATCCCACACGTATTAAGCTGTGGACTGAGGTCCCCAAAGATGGACTGACCCGCCAAGGATCCCACACGTATTAAGCTGTGGACTGAGGTCCCCAAAGACGGACTGACCCGCCAAGGATCCCACACGTATTAAGCTGTAGACCTAGGACTGGTGTCCAGACCTGCCTGACTCTGGCTTCAGGGCCTTCCCTTGACTGATTGCATCATTTGTCCCTCTGGTAGAATTGTTGCAGATGCAATCATGCGAGGGCTCTGGGAGATTTCTTTGAGATTCTCTCAACATTCTGTGAGCTGCTTCAACCCCAACACAGCCTCCTTCAGGGCTTCAGGGTAGTTACTTACACTTTTTAAAAATTTTACCACTGTTTCTGGGGTACGCTGCCTCCTCAGGCACATCCATAGGAAAAAGAGGTATGTCGTTTCTCTCAACTATCACGCCAACGTCATGAACTTCACCTTGGCGAGCCCCTCTGAACTCATCAGGATGTGTGAGGTACGTCACTCATTGATGGGTTTAGGGCTAGGTTTTGTGCTAGAACTTAAACCAATCATTGTGGCAGGGGGAAGTAGTTACCCTAACCGGCATAAGCATTCAAAGCCTACCCCTAGACTGGGGTAAAGTCAATACACTCCAATTGGAGAGGATAACATGGGAAATAATAGGAATAAGGGACTGGAGGGGTGATCCCAGGTGAGACACTCACACAGGGGCTTCCGCGGGATAGGGAGACAGTGTGGGGGCCCTGATTAGTCAGGAAACAAATTCCTTACATTTGTACAAATTCACAGTGTTGATTTAACGCTCACCTCAGAAGCCGAAGAGAATTACTAAGCGATGATTGGTGAGCTCTTACCTCCAGTAAGCACAACGGTCAAGGGCATTAGCATTTCTGCGAGGGACCGGCAATGCTGAGGACAATGCTGAGGGTGACTATCAGGCTGCAGGCAGACCCTGCTTTTCCTGGGAAGGATTCAAACTCATATGGAATTGAGAAGAGTCTGAAGCCCAAAGGATGGGATTTACTTCTCCCAGGAGTGCCCCAAGGAGCTTGGCTGTTTTCAAACAGGGTCTATGAGTTGTCCTTTCTTTCCAAAAATGTATGGCTGCCACCTGTACCTGTTTGACAGAATGACTGATTGAATTGGACAAATTGGGCAAAAATGCTGCATGCGTGTAGAGGTATTTCTTGCTTACAAAATATCCAAGTTTAAGAAGCCCACGTTAGTTCCAGAGTCCTGTTGCGTAAGGATGGCTGCCTAAACTACAAGTTCTCTGTGCATCTTCTAATACTCTTTAAACCTAAGAGTAAATAACCCACATGTGGAAGCTTAATCAGTTGATCTCCTAGAAGTAGACAGCAGAACTGTGGTTATCAGGGCTGGGAAGGGTGAGTGGGTTAGAGAGGGTGGAGAGGGGAGAGTACATGGGAACAGGAGTCCAGTTGGATATGAGCAATGGCTTCTGATGCCTACAGAGCAGTAGGAAAACCGACTGAAAACAATTTTATATCTCAAAATAGATTGTAGAGAGGAACATTCTTAGGACAAAGAAATGATAAATGTTTGAAATGATGCATCCATTAATTATCTTGATTGGATCATTACAAATTATACACAGGCTTAAAACGCCCATAAATATATACAATTATGTGACAATCAAAAACAGAAGTTTAGGGGCTCACACTGTGGCGTAGCAGGTTAAGCTGCCACCTGCAGCGCTGGCATCCCATATGGGCACCAGTTCGAATCCCAGCTGCTCCACTTCCGATCCAGCTCTCTGCTATGGCCTCAGAAGGTAGTAGAATATGGTCCAAGTCCTTGGGCCCCTGCACCCACATGGGAGACCTGGAAGAAGCTCCTGGCTCCTGGCTTCAGATCTGTGCAGCTCCAGCTGTTGCAGCCATTTGGAGAGTGAACCATTGGATGGAAGACCTCTCTCTCTGCCTCTCCTTCTCTCTCTGTGTAACTCTGACTTTCAAATAAATAAATCAATCTCAAAATAAAAACTTTAGGGACAGTGAGTTACGTTGCTCCATGTGGTCCCAGCATCAAATATGGGCATGCTGGTTGAAGTCCTAGCTGCTCCTCTACCAGTCCAGCTCACTGCTAATGTACCTGGGAAAGCAATGGAAGATGGCCCAAGTACTTGGGTCCCCTTCAGGTGGAAGATCCAGATGGAATTCTGGGCTCCTGGCTTTGGCTTTGCTCTGACTCAGCTCCGATTGTAGTAGCCATTTGGGGAGTGAACCATCAGATGATTCTCTCTCTCTCTCTCTCTCTGCCTCTCTTTGTGTCTGTATTACTCTTCCCTTCAAATAAATAGATATTTTTAAAATATCAAAAATAAAATTTATATTCAAAATCTACTTTTGTACCCATTTATCAGTAAAATGCAAAAAGTGATTACTTCAGTTATGTAAATATGGAAAATTAAATGTCTACCTCCAGCTGCGTCAACTTCAGAGGCATCTCCAGGTGCAAAGTCTGGTGCAGAATGAACAGGTAACGGGGCAGTCTGGGGAGCCCTTGTGGCGGCTGACCATGGATAGCTTCAGGAATGACTCATCTGGAAGGAGAACGTTCCGTCCTATGTGAAGACACAGCGAACAAGTAGAGGACTGCCGGACACAGCGCTGGTGAGTGGGAGGGAGGTGAGCATGTGGAAGGGTTTAGGAGTTGCACAGGAAAACAGGGGGCAGCTTAGGGAGGCAAGGGAATGCCTTGGAAGGTGTAGGAGGTCCTGTGGTATTGTGACATAGACATTTGGTCTTTGTCCCAATGGCATTAGGACAACATGGATAGACGTTTGGGAAATGATAAAACTGTATGGACAGCGGCCGGCACCGTGGCTCAATAGGCTAATCCTCTGCCTTGTGGCGCTGGCACACTGGGTTCTAGTCCTGGTCGGGGCGCTGGATTCTGTCCCGGTTGCCCCTCTTCCAGGCCAGCTCTCTGCTGTGGCCCGGGAGTGCAGTGGAGGATGGCCCAAGTGCTTGGGCCCTGCACCCGCATGGGAGACCAGGAGAAGCACCTGGCTCCTGCCTTCGGATCAGCGCAGCGTGCTGGCCGCGGTGGCCATTGGAGGGTGAACCAATGGCTAAAAGGAAGACCTTTCTCTCTCTCTGTCTCTCTCTCTCTCTCACTGTCCACTCTGCCTGTCAAAAACAAAAATAAATAAATAAATAAAAAACTGTATGGACAGCATTCACTAGAATATATTCCAAATGCATCATTAATTTAAATATGAAAATTAAGGTAAAGATTAAACCACAACATAGACAAGTTCCATTTAACTTGGGAGTGGCAAGAACCTCTCTCCTATGACTCACAAGCCAGAAGTATTAAAAGAAAAGATTGATAATTTCAACTACTTGCATTTTTAAAACTTTGTATGACTAAAATACCATTAGCAGTCAAAAGTCAAAGGAAAAGCTGAACTACTTGAAACTTACATCATAAAACACTAATTATGTCAATATATTAAAGACTCTGACATTGAGATAACATGGGCAACAGACACAAATAGATGGTTTATGGAAAAAGAAAGGCAAAGACCTTAAAACATGAAAATATGCTCAACCTCGCTCTCAATGAGGGAACGCAAGTTTGAACGGCTGTGAAATGTCACCTCTCATTTCTCAGGTTGGCAGAAAGCCACGAGTTAGAAATACATTTTCAAGGAAACCATCACTGTCATGTGGTGCTGGCCGAAGTACAAGACATCCAACTCCTATGAAGTGTAATGATTTAGTACCTGACTATTTCAGTGTATTTGACTATATTACTCAGATATTTACCTTTGGACCCAGAAATTCTACTCTCAGTAATCTACCCTGAAGATAAACCCTTGTACATAGGAAGATATATTCACTGTGGCATTATTTCTGAGAAAAAAGACGGGAAACAACTCACATGTGCATCTGAAGTAATTGGATAAACTTGGTACTTCAACACAACAGACTACTACACAGCCCTCAAAAATGCAAAACAAACTCTCTTTGAACATATGTGCAGTGCTTTCTTTTGCATATTTCAAAGAATAAAAGCAAGATGTCGAATACTACTTACAGTAGTATTCAAAATCGTTGGGAGACACTATTTTTATAAAGAGAAATTATTGAAGAATAAATTGGCAACTATAAAATGGGATTGATCTGCAGATGCAGGTGCTCCTGTTCCACTCCAGCTCTCTGCTGTGGCCCGGGAAGGCAGTGGAGGATGGCCCAAGTGCTTGCGCCCCTGCACCCACATGGGAGATGGGGAAGAAGCACCTAGCTTCTGGCATTGGATTGGCGCAGCGCCGGCTGTAGCGGCCATTTGGGGAGTGAACCAACGGAAGGAAGACCTTTCTCTCTCTCTCACTGTCTATAACTCTACTTGTCAAATAAATTTTTAAAAAAGATTTATTTATTAAAACAAAGAACAGCAAAGAAATCTTCAATTTCTTTCCCTGATTTCTTTGTTAGTATTCACATAGTGGTGGTGACGTTGTCATTACTTATCGGCCATTGTAAGATAAAACAAATGTCCGATCAGCACCGCCTTCCCTTGCTCTCAGTGTGGCGTTGGTTCAGGACTCTTGTGGTACCAAAACCTGTGGATGCTCGAGTCTCTTGTATAAAATGGATAGTATTTGCAGAACGCTTTGTCCTCCCAAATGTTTTAAATCAACCCCAGATGATTACACATAATCCCTAATGAGTTGTGAATGCTACTTTAATAGTTACACTATGTTGTTTAGGGCATAATGACAAGAAGAAATAGTCTGTACATGCTTAGTACAGATGTAAGGCTTTTTCTGGTTATTTTTGGTCTAGAGTTTGCTGAGTCCATGAGTGCAGAACCAATGGGTACAGAGAGCTGATCTTATACTACTGTGTTATCAGGAACTCAGATGTTTCGTTTGAGACAACAGTATATAAATTAAATATGAATTAAAGTGTTAAGAATAAATCCCCAGGGCTGGCGCTGTGGCGCAGTGGTTAAAGCCCCAGCTTGCAGTGCCAGCATCCCATAGTGGTGCCCGTTTGAGTCCCAGCTGCTCCTCTTCTGATCCAGCTCTCTACTATGGCCTGGGAAAGCAGTGGAAGATGGCTCAAGTGCTTGGGTCCTTGCACCCACATGGGAGACCTGGAAGAAGCTCCTGACTTCAGATCAGCTCAGCTCTGGCCGTTGGGGTCATTTGGAGAGTGAACCAGTGGAATCGAAGACCTCTCTCTGTAACTCTGTCTTTCAAAGAAATAAAATAATTCTTAAAAAATAAAAAGAAGAAATCCCCTAAAACTAGATTTGAATTGCAAATATCAATATAAACTCATGAGTCCTTAAAACAAATATAATTCCTAGTTCTGTCCATTGGAAAGGCTCTGAAAAACTGATATTTTTGAGCACAGCTAGTTCTCAGATCCTGGTTTCTGGGAACAATTTCCCCCAAAAGGAAAAAGAATAGGAGAAATGAATAATTCTGAGGTAGGGGTAGGGGTCGTGAGGGATGGGCGGGGTCATTCACGAAAGCAAGAAGACAGGGCAAAGAGCGGAAAGTCAGGCTTAGGACTCCACACCGCTCAAGTCAGGAATATTCTGAGTACTAAACAGAAACGTAACTGTGGCTTATTGTGAAGCATAAGACGAAGAGATTTTTACCAATCTACTGTAATTCCAAAAAAAAAAAAGCAAGATAAATATAGACATATAGATGATAGATAGGCAGAGAGAGGATGGATAGATAACCCTTCTCTGAAAATTGGAAACTAGTGAAATAATTATTCACTTTATGTATTTAGAATAAATTACAGTTCAGCTTTCTGATAAAGGAAAGCTTTTCTTTATCAAATAATAGTGGCTACTAACAACTGTAGGATGAATGACAGAAAAGGCCCATTGCAGCCCTGGGGAGATGATTTGCTTGCGCATGGCTGGAGAATTCTGGAACCATGCACTAGATATGGTTAATAGGGTTAGATCTTTGGGGAGGGGTTTTCAAAACTCCATTTCAAAAACTCCATTTTTAAGGATCTTTTTGAAGCAGTTATAGTGATTTTAAAATGAAAATAGTTTTGAATTCTATCTGAAACCCATTTTTCACATTCTGACTTTTTCTTCAGGACTTTACTCAGTCCTGAAATAAGTATAGTTTATTTTTAAAAGCTTTCTAAAAGTTTTTATTATTATTATCATCATCATCATTATCTGAAAGGCAGAGTTACGAGAAAGGATGAGACAGAGGCCAAATCAGGAGCCTGGACTCCATCTGGGTCTCCCATCTGGGTCTAGGGGTCCAGGATGTGGGCTATTTTGGGCTACTTTCCCAGGTACATTAGCAGGTAGCTGGATCAGAACTGGAGCCGGAATCTGGCTGTGCTGTCTGCCTGGCTTCACCTGTTGCACCAAAGAACAGGTCCCTAATTACTCCTTTCTTTAGGCAAAATTTCCAGGCCACCAGTCATTTCTTTGTTATTACACTTACCATGTTTGAAATATATAATTGATTGTTCACAACCAGGTGCACTTACTTACCTTTAGCCAAACTATAAAAGTTTATATTACAATTTGTGGTTTTGGTTCCTGTTAGCTGTTTGGCACATACCAGAACTTAATAAATGCACATCAGGTATTCAACTGAGTGTGTTGAGTGTGTAAGAAATGGCCTCAGAAAAGGGCGTTAGAGTATGGATCATCAAACAGCTCATACCTGATGCTCTCCTTCCTCTGGACAAAAATCCTCCAAGGAAAGAGGTCTAACTGTACATAATTCAACAACCTGTTATTGAGTAAATTGTGTCATGTCTTTGGGTCTTCAGTTTTCTCACATCACAAGAGTGTGTAGGGTGAAAGAGAGGAACACAAGCTGTTGTTCAGAGTAATTGAGAAGAAAACGTGCCTGGTAAGTGAGCAAATACATCACAGAACTTATAAATAAGTAAATGAAGGGGCACAGATGGAAGGAAGGGCAGAGAAAAAGACTAAGAGAGAAAAAGACTAAGGGGTAAGTGTTGATGGATGGAAGAGAGGATGGGTGAGTGGGTGGGTGCATGGATGGATGGATGGATTGGTGAGTGGATGGATGGGTGATGGACGGATTGGTGAGTGGATGGGTGGGGGGATGGATGGATTGGTGAGTGGATGGGTGGATGGATGATACATGGAGGATTGGATACATGAAGGGATGGTCAGATGCATGGACAGATGAACTGATGGTTGGATGGGTGACTGGGTGACGAGTGACCAGCCAGGTCGGACCTCATTTATTGTTAGGGTTAGGTAAAGCACAGATTGGGGCAATGGTGATACTCGATTTTGATCATGAGTTCCTTCTCCTCTTTCTTATGTCTTTGTGATAAAAACAAACAAGTGAAGTGACTTTGCTGAGATGTCCAGACCAGACCCTAGGAATGGGACTCCTTCCCAAACATGAATCTAATTCTAGTTGCACGTGCAGTGGCTCACTTCCCCCAGCATTGCACTCACTCTAAAAAGATAGTCTTTGAACCTCTTGAGTGGAAGAGCAGCCATCATTTTCCCAAGTTGGGGAAGGTGCTGGAAGTTCTCTCCTCAGTGATGCTGGGTGAGATGGCAGATGATTTTAGGCTAGGTTTGGATGCTTACCTGTGAAAACTAAACAAAAAGAAAAGCTAACTTTGGCCAGTCCTATAAACGATGACTCAGCCTTGCCTTGCAGGCTGGGGAAACAGAATTGCAGATCAAGGAAGAGCCCAGGCGGTACCCACTGACTCAGGGCAAAGGGCTTAAGTTCAAAGCTTAACCGAGAAGCTAGTAGCTGAGTAAACTCTGGCTTCCCTCTGCCCTTGGTGGGGCCTCCGTTTCCACATCTGGAAAATCAGGGGTGCTGGCTGCCGAGCTGACTTTCAGGACCGCAAGCCCAGAGAGGGTTCTGTGAAAGGCTGCCTTGCTTTGGACCCCGTTCCTTGCATCTGAGTTTCTCCAGCCTTCACGCTGATCATAATTAGGCCCTTTCTGCATGGTTGCTGTGAGGATCAAATGAGATAATGGATATGAAAGTGCTGTAAAGTGGCATAGAATAGGCTGAGAATGTGAGCGTTAGATAAAAACGCTAAGACAGCCCCTGCAGTCCTGAAGTGGAGAGATCAGAGAGGATGTAGGAGGGAGCAAAATATATCTTTGGGAAGCATTTTATTCCGTTCCAAACATCACAGCAGCCCCCTTGCTGTGCTGTCTTCCGCTGAGGAGAGGGTGATGTGAAGCAGTATTTCCCCAGGTACAGCAAGCTTAGCACGGGGCAGGGTCAACTCTGGTCGGCTTCTGTCCCATCCTATGCTCCTGGTCCTGTGGGTTCAGGAGACAAGTGATCTGACGGTGGCTTAGGCATCCTACTCCATGATCTCTGACACGTGAATTCTCCTTCCAGAAGGCTGGTCTCCTCTGAGATACGGCACGATAAAGGTCCCTGTCTGAGCTGCGGTGAGAATCAATTGCAGGGGAAGAATACTGTGTAGAACTGGAAGTGTGCTGAAAACAAAAGACCCTGTACAAAGCTGAAATTGGCTAGATCTGCGGGAATCAGTTAAACCTTCAGAAATTTAAGAGTGTTTCCTTGACCTTCTCAGCAAGACAAAAGGATTTCTAGGAATCTTGAGAGCTTCCCTCAATGCCTCCCAAAATGGAGAGAAATCTGTTTCAAAAATAATTTGTATATATATATTATATTAGTGATTTGTATATATAACATTAAAATAGTAGCAATTTGTGTGTAATTTTATATATATATATATATATATATATATATATATAGAGAGAGAGAGAGAGAGAGAGAGAGAGAGAGAGGAAAACTGAGGTCAACAATGGATGAGACTTTGGGAGTCTTAGAGACAGGCAAGGGCTTTTGCATGTGAGAGGAACATGACTGGAGGGCCAGCAGGTACAGTGGTGAGTTGTTGCCTGATTAATTCCAATGAATCAGACCCCTTTGTATGCATGCCCTTTGTAGTGCTCTCCACATCAGCCCTGAGCTTGGACACCTGACTTGCCTTGGCCAAAAGGAAGAACACGGGTGTGTGAACATTACACCAGCAGAGACTTGATCAATGTTCTCATGTCTTCTCCCTACCAGGCTTCATCCTTATTTTCTGCCCACAGACTCATGTTTTGAAGATGGTCTCCTCCAAACCAGCTTTGTCTTTTTAAAAGTGATTCATGTCTCCATTTAACAAATTAATGTCTTGCAGAAGTAATTGAGATCAAAGAACACACCCAGATGCACTTCATACAAGTCCAGGCTGTGATGGTCATGTGCCTCACAGCCAAACTCTGGTCAACAACCTAGTGCATAGGCTTGTATGATAGTCGTCCCAGAAGATCCTAATGGAGCTGAAAGTTTCTTGCCTGATAACATCATAGCCGTCGTAATGTCATAGGGAGAGCATCCGTTGTGTATGTGTGTAGTGATGTTGGGGGAAACGTACCTTTGTACTGCCAGTCCTATACAATCCTGTATAGTACATGACAATTGATACTGTAATCAGTGAATGTTACTGGCTTATGTATTTCCTACAGTGTGCTTTTTCTCATTGTTTTATTGTCCTTCTACTTATAAAAAGGATGTTTGGTGCCGAACATTGTGGCTGGATATACCAGCAGCAGACTCACGCGGAGAGGGAAAACATACTTGACCAATCTGGGTCTCTCCCCAGTCTTGTGATGATCACATCTCTTGCTTGCACCGAAAGCCCACATCAAATGGCTGACCTGTTGTACACGCTACAGTGTCCTCAAAACATAGAACTGCCTAAAGACATATTGCCCAGAGAACGTTCTCGTTATTAAGTGATAAAAGACTTCTTTCTCTAATCACTGCTTTGTTACCTTGGTACTGTTAAGTCTTCCAGATCTTATTTTCTCCATAAGGTGTTTTCCCAATGAGAGTTCCTTCCCTCGGAGAAGCAATTCCTGATGCTAGATGTTAAGACAGTACATTTCATTTTCATACTCCCACGTCAGCAATTTGGAGTGTTTGATTGTCACGTGCATATATGGAGAGGTAGATGCAGCCTGCCAGGATGTGCACTTGACTGGCTTGGCCCACTGATGGACTGGAATCAGAAGACTGGTGAGGTTTTCCCTGGACAAACATCCCGGAACTAAGTGGGAATATTGCCAGAAGCTCTGCTCTTTAATATTCCTAGCTATTTGGAAAGTGGGAGGCAGCAAAAACTGAAATGAGCTGTGACAGATTGGGATGGAAAGAGCATTTTTCTCTTCTATGCACTGTCTTACACAGAACATTATTCAATTAATGCATGGAAGCAATGGCGAGTACGGCTTGTCCTGGGCCTCAGGACATCAACAAACTGTCCTGATATTCGCCAGTCAGGCTTGCTGTGGCCTTTATTTTGTTATTCTGCAACTCCTCCAAGGAACACTGCACAGGTGTGGGACTGGAACCACAGCACATAGGACTGCTGTCCCTGAGGTTGGCACACGGGCCAATCATTAAGAAACACCACAGTTCCTACAGCCCCAGTGGGTGTATTTTCATATTCAGCCTGTCTTTTCATATCTTCAAAGCACTGTCATCCTTCAAAAAGTGTTCAGTAAAATGATCAAAAACTCAGAATTTAGAGCAGATGGGTTTGGGTTCAAACCTAAACTCTACTATTCATCAACTGGATTGGGAGAAGCATGCTTGACCTCTCTGGGTGTCAGCTTCCCCCTCTGCAAACCAGGAATAAATGGACATTGCAGTGGTCATCGTGGTTAAGCAAGGTTAGGCGTGCCAATGGTCAGCATGATTCAAAGCTCACAACAAACATTTCAATCAGTGAGAGCCATATTCTGAACACAAGGGAGACCTGGAGAAATATTAAGAGCAGAAACTGGTTTTCCCCGGGATTCACTAACAATAAAACTCAGCCCCATGGGAGACAGATGCTCTGCAAGACATCAGGAAGTCCAAGGCTTCCAGCTCAGTTTAAAGTTGAGTAACTATTGGGGCCAGTGCTGTGGCATAGGGGGTTAAGGCTGTGATGCCAGCATCTCATATGAGCACCGGTTCAAGTCCTGGCTGTTCCACTCCAATCCAGCTCCCTGTTAATGTGCCTGGGAAAGCAATGGAAGATGGCCCAGGTTCTTGGGTCCCTGCCATGCATGTGGGAGACCCAGAAGAAGCTTCTGGCTCCTGGCTTCAGCCTGGCACAACCCTGGCCGTTTCAGCCATTTGGGAAGTGAACCAGCAGATGGAAGCTCTTGCTCTTTGGCTCTCCCTCTCTCTCTGTAACTCTGCCTGTCAGCTAAATAAATAAATCCTCTCTAAAAATTGAGCAACTATCAAAGTAGGTAAATGGATCTTTTTTGCTTGTTTGTCTTGGGTTTTGTGAATTTTCTGCCTGGAGTATCCACACAACGCCCAGCCCTGGAGTGTGGCAAAGGGTTTCCCGTTGACTCTATGTGGTGGACCGACTTCTGTCTCTGACTCAATCCCTTGAAGGTCCTTCTCACCTGGTCTCCAACAACTCTTTTTCATCTTTAAAATCTACCAGAGCTGGTTTTTATTTCCCCCTCGTACTTAGCAGCTTAATGTGTCTATTGTTCTAAATCACTTTTAAGAAATCATCTTGATTTCTTGACTCATTCCATATATTAATATGCTTTTTCTTAATCTGTTCAAGTGTCACATAGACTTTTGAATTTGTTCAAATTATGTATTCAATTAGCAAAGCACCACATTCAACTGATGACATCTCACTGAACACAGAACGTTCTTGGATTCTGAATCTTAGCAATTAATTGGTGTCTCACCCATTGATAGTTTTCTAAATGAATAAACTGCCAAACATTTTCCCTGATCATTTGGATCCATTACAAAGGAAAAACCAAAACCCCTCTCATCTCCTTTGCTTTGTGGTGGCTTTAGCAGGTGGGTTTTACAGAGCTTCCAAATGTGGAACAAACCATCTGAAACCTGTGGTGTCCTCTCTGTGGTAGCCAGGTTTCCATGAATACTTTCAGTGATCGAATCTTGCATGGCTGGTGAGTTTCCAGTGGGTTTCCCCAAGGTAAGTAGTCAAAGAAGAATCCCAAAGCCTGCCCTTCGGGTCACATGCCATGTGCGTGCTCTGCATGGGTTTTCCCTGTGTTATTTTTCTCTGTGGGTGCTGGGTGGGTGCTACTATTTGTCAAGCGTCATTTGTGTGCTGTGGACATTTCATGCCTTCCTGTAGTAAACCCAGTCCTGTGAGGTGCGAGATCCAATTCTCCCCTTTGTACCACCCCTGCCCACAGCAAATGTGCATTATCTCATGAAAAGATGCCACAGGTTTCTACTCGCTGTACTTCGCACATAGCCTACACTAGCAGGCAAGAGAGCTGACCCATGTAGAGGGGAAGTGAATTCCTGAATTCACCAAAGGGGAGCTGATGCTTACTGGTATGAAATCTGGGGCAGGGCACTGCAGCTTTCTAGGCTCTGTCTGTCTCTTGGGTCTTTCCTTAGTTGGCTTCTTGTGGTCCCATTCTCTCTGGCAATGCTGGGCAGTGGTGGTGAGCCTGGCTCCCAGTCTGTCCCGTGGTCAAGAGGGGAAGGAACATATCTGTATAGTGCACAGAACTGCTGAGCTGTGGTGGTCACAGGTTAGGGGGCACTCAATGCATTTTTCGACTTAGAATATTTTCAACTCAGATGAATTTCTATGGGTGTGTTAGATATGCCGCATCCAGACTCGAGTCACTGTGCTGCAAGTTCAATGCTAATGCATCCGTGACATATATGCGGCGTGTTTAAACAGAAGCACACCTGTAGCAAGATCATGTGCTGATTGACAGAAATGTGATCAGAGGCTCATAGGACCTACCCCTTTATTTCTTCCAGAGAAGATGGTTCTGTGTTTGCTAAGTCAGGGCTCATGGAACCTTATAAAGCGCTAACTACCGCAAGTAACGGGAAACAACTGTTCTAAGCCTTGCAGGATGGGGAGAGTTAAAGAAGTTAGTGTAGGCTAGGTGCTTAGAACCTGGGCCAGGGGAGGCATCAATCAATAATATTAGCCAGTACTCTACCAGGAAGAGCCCATCTTTCTGGGTTTCCTAGGTTCGGTCTTCACTCCCGCGCTGGGTCTCCGAAGCCCTGGGAGGTGTGGCCCCTGCTCCTCTGGGCTCCCGTCCGCCTCCCCTGAGAATGCACTGCAGAAGCGTTTCTCCGTTGACTTAGAGCAGGCCGCGGTGGCCTCGCTGCTCTGACCCTCGGTCGGCTTGCTGGGGCCTGCCTCGAATGATCCAGATGCCCTTCTGTGTTCTTTGTGCTCATGACACCACTCGAGGGCTGCCTGCGGGACTGCACAGGCCCGGGTTCAGGAGCAGGCTGCATGGAGAAGGTTGTGATTTTCTCACAGGGAAAACACGTCTGTGCAAATAGTCACGAGACGTTATGGGATCAACAGCCCCACTCCTGCTCTTTCAGTCTCTTCTCTGCAGAGCGTCCCCCATGATTCCTAAAATCCTCTCATAAGAACCCACCACTCTCTGGTTCACACTCCCCCTGTGGCTTCCTGTGCTGCCTACCGGGGAGCCTGAATTAACTGGGCCCCTTATTAAAGCAAAGAGGAAAGTTGGCCCAAGTCAACTTACTAGGAACTTTGGTTTTCTTGCTTGTTGAACTTCTGGGGCCATCTTGAGGTTCAAGAGCAAATAATACTGGCTCTAATGTACTTGTGACCTGCGCGTCCCAGGTGAGATTTTCCACTGCCTTGGCCTCATTGCCTTGAACTCTACTGTGCAATGACCAAGAGCGTGCATGAGAATCCCAGCGTTCCCACTTAGGACATGTTTGTCCCCAACTCTGTGGTTTGGGGAGGGTCATAAATTTTGGAGTTTTGTGAGGACTAACTTAGATTATGCATGGAAAGCTCTTAGCTGGCAGTGTGCCCAGCATACAGCAAGGGCTTAATAAATGCAGGTTATGATCACCGTAACTTTATTATTTAGACAACTGCTGTGATTTTAATACCATTCCAAGAGAGCTCTGAGAATTACATAGGAGTCACGGCAGCACTCCTAGCACAGAGCAGGTCCTCTGACCTTGTATTTTCTTTTTTTTTTTTTTAATTAATTTATTTTTTTGACAGGCAGAGTGGACAGTGAGAGAGAGAGACAGAGAGAAAGGTCTTCCTTTGCCGTTGGTTCACCCTCCAATGGCTACCGCAGCCGGCGCGCTGCGGCTGGCGCACCGCGCTCATCTGATGGCAAGAGCCAGGTGCCAGGTGCTTTTTCCTGGTCTCCCATGGGGTGCAGGGCCCAAGCACTTGGGCCATCCTCCACTGCACTCCCGGGCCACAGCAGAGGGCTGGCCTGGAAGAGGGGCAACCGGGACAGAATCCGGCGCCCCGACCGGGACTAGAACCCGGTGTGCCGGCGCCGCAAGGCGGAGGATTAGCCTGTTGAGCCACGGCGCCGGCCTAACCTTGTATTTTCTCTCTTCCTGATCATTAAATATCCAGACACACATGGACCCACAAGCACACTTTCTGTGCACTGTATCTGGTCTACAGCCACACAACTCCAAGGCTTTTAAAACCCCCAAAGCCATTTTACCTGGCTCACCGGTCAGAGCACAGAAGGGCTTATTCTATTGTAAATGTACATCCAGGTTGAGTTTGGGTCTGCAATATTGAAGATAATAAAGGGCTGTTGCTGCATTTTGGATAAGTGCATGATGTGGGACTTAATATGCTGGCTTCCACGTGAGCGTGCTCATCTTCTGATGTTCTGACATCTCCCTAGACACATATTCCAGTGCTCACTGCTGTGTGAAGCTGAAAGGCATGAAGTAAGGAAGCAAGCCTCTCGAAGTTAGAGTCCTGAGAACCCTATCAGGAGAGAATCTTCCTACGGGAGATTAAGATTACCGCATCCAAGTCAGCAGAGCTTCTCTGCCTGGGTCGCCAGCTGTAGAGGGCTCCCATAGCTGGCCAGGGATTTCCTCTCTTCTCCTTGCACAGGGAGGAGGGTTCAGGGCAGACAGAGGAGACAAGGCCCGGCTCAGAGCAGTCCTGGGGACATGAAAGACAGTTGTCTGTCAGAGCCTTCGTAAATGCCCAAGACATGAGGACAGCTGTGGCAAAAGTACTGCTCTCATAGAAAGGATTGCCAAGGCTGTTCCAGACCACAGGCTCTGTCTGCTGTCTCTTTGCAATGGACTGAGCGGTCCAAGCTAAATAGTTTTCTTTTAAGGTTTATTTATTTGACAGATTGAGAGAGAGAGAGAGAGGTAGAGAAAGAGAAGGAGAGAGAGAGATCTTACATCTGTTGGTTCACTCTGCAAATGGCCACAATGGATAGAGCTGGGCTGGTATGAAGCCAGGAGCTAGAAGCTTCACCTGGGTTTCCCACGTGGGTGCAGGGTCTTAAACACGTGGACCATCCTCTGCTGCTTTCCCAGGCACATTAGCAGGGAACTGGTCAGAAGTGGAGCAGCCAGAACTTGAATTGGTGCCCATATGGGACACTGGCATCACAGGAGGTGGCTTCATCCACTACATCACAGCAGCAGCTCCAAGCTAAATAGCCTTGAGCAGAGCTCATTGTGACTGACAACACGGGTGATGGCGACCCATCGTACAGAAATGGCTCTAAGCATCTCCCAGGATTTGATGTCATCCTGCTGAATCCTTTACTTTTTCCAGAGGAGAAAGGGGAAGATTAAGGATGTCAATGTCAATGTCAATGTCAATCTGATGGCAAAGTCCGTGCTAGCCATCATCTGCTGCTTTCTCATATGTTTTTCACATCAGCTTCACAACAGCCAGCTGAGCATTAAATGAATCCCCAATGAACAGATGTGAAAACTGAGACTTGCAGTTCTTTGAGTTGAGGAAGTCTCCTAGCTCCTAAGGAGGAGAATAAGAACCTGGAGTGTGAGTTGCTGGGTCCTGTGCTCTTCCACCACCTCTCTTGTCAGCCCGCAGCTTTCCCCGGGCCCCCTACGCGAATGCAGGTGTTCAAGCACTCAGACCATCTTCTGCTGCTTTCCCAGGCACACAAGCAGGGAGCTGGATCAGGAGTAGAACCGCAGGATTTGAGTTGACTCTCCATTTTAGGATGTCAGTATTACAGGTGTCGCTATAACACACACACAATGCCAGCGCCCTCACCATTGTTTTAGGCATTTGTGAAATCTTAGAGCCTATGAGCAATTTTCTGATCTGCCACACAGGACCATTATCCCTGTCTTCCTTAGAGGCTCCATTGTGGGTGATGCTTCCAACATATAACCAGGGAGAACGTCTCCTTTGGGATATTAGTCGTTCTCTCACCTACCCTCTCCCATATGTGGCAATGCCCTCTTGGTTGCCTACCCCAAATCAATTGCTTCCCCATTCTACTTTCTTGCACAGTCTATTGCCTACTCTATGCTCTAAATGTCAGATACTTGGATCCCCAAAAGAGGTGATCATGTGATCCAGTTCCAACCAATGATAGGTCTGCTAGAGGATTCTGGAAAAGCAGCAAGGGTGGCCCAAGTGCTTGGACACTTGTGCCCACATGAGAGATCTGGAGGATGCTCCAGGCTCCTGGCTTCAGCATGGCCCAGCCCTGGCTGTTGTGGCTATTTGGGGAGTGGACCAGTGGATTGAGGATCTCTCTCTCTCTCTCTCTCTCTCTCTCTCTTTCTCTCTGTATGTGTGTGTGTCTGTCTCTTCTCCTTTCTCTGTAATCCTGCATTTCAAAGAAATAAAACTAAATAAATCTTTCAAAAATACAAATATGATTCTATTGATTTAAAAGGTAGAGCCAGAGAAGGGGCAGGAAGAGAGGGTTCCCAATAGCTGATTCATTTCCCAAATACCCACAAAGGCAGAGAGGGAAGGTCTGAAGCTGAGAGTCAAAAATTCAATCCAGCTCTCCCATACGGGTGGTAGGAATCCAGCTACTAGAGTCATGGCTGCTGCCTTCTGGGGTCTACATTAGCAGGAACCTAGGGCCAGGGGTTGGAGCTGGCATGCTGACGTGGGACACAGGTGTCAACGGAAGTTTTAACCACAACCCAAAGGCTTGCCCCTAAGACAGTTTTTAATGACCTGCTTCTAACCGCAAAAGAAGAATGGAGACCAGTGTAACGAACATTTGTGCACTCACCACTCAACATTACCAGATCTTGGGCCAGTGCTGTGGTGTAGCACGGGAAGCTGTTGCCTGATATCCTTCCTGTGTATGCTTCACTCCATAGTAGGTACCCACAAATAATACCTTTTATTAAACAAATAGTACCAAATTCTAAGAATCATTTTACAATTTACTCTAATTCAAAATAATGTTTTTGAGATGTATGCATGTACTTCTGCATCCTTCTTTTTTTAAGATTTATTTATTTATTTGAGAAGCAAATTACAGACAGTGAGACAGGGAGAGACAGAGAGAGACAGATCTTCCATCCTCTGGTTCAATCCTCAAATGGCTGCAACGGCCAGAGCAGGGTTGATTCAAAGCCAGGAGCTTCTTCCTAGTCTCCCACGTGGGTGTAGGGGCCCAAGGACTTGGGCCATCTTCTACTGCTTTCCCAGGCCATAGCAGAGAGCTGGATCCGAAGTGGAGCAGCCAGAACTTGAACCAGTGCCTATATGGAATGTCAGCACTGCAGGTAGAGGCTTAACCTAATATACCCCAGGCCAGCCCCACACTTCTTACTCTTTTTTTTTTTTTAAATTCATTTATTTGAAAGTCAGAGTTACAGACAGAGAGAGAAAAAAATCTTCCACCTGCTTGTTCACTCCCCCAAATGGTTGCGATGGCCAGGGCTGGGTCAGGCCAAAGTCAGGAGCCAGAAGCTTCTTCCGGGTTTCCCATTGGGTGCAGGGGTCCAAGTACTGGGGCCATCTTCTGCTGCTTTCCCAGGTACATTAGCAGGGAGTTGGATTGGAAGTGGAGCAGCCGGGATTCCAACCCGTGCCCATGTGGGATGTCAGCGCTGCAGACGGTGGCTTTACCCGCTGCACCACAGCGCCAGGATCTGCACCCTTCTTTCTAACACAGTTGGCCCTCCCTGAGGATTCCATAATCATGTAGCAAAAATATTTGAAAAAATAGCTTCTGAATCAGACATGTACAGAGCTTTTTTTCCTTGTCATTATTCCCTTAAAATATGGCATAATAGCCATTTACGAAGAACATACATTTCATTTGGTATTGTGAGGAATCTAGAGATGATTTAGCGTATATGGGAGGAAGTGCCTAGATTCTTTTTTTAAAATTTTTATTAGACAGGCAGAGTTAGACAGTGAGAGAGAGAGACAGAGAGAAAAGTCTCCCTTCCATTGGTTCACCCCCAAATGGCTGCTATGGCTGGTGTGCTGCGCCAATCTGAATCCAGCAGCCAGGTGCTTCTCCTGGTCTCCCATGTGGGTGCAGGGCCCAAGGAGCTGGGCCATCCTCCACTGCCTTCCCGAGCCACAGCAGAGAGCTGGACTGGAAGAGGAGCAACCAGGACTAGAACCCAGCGCCCATATGGGATGTCAGTGCTGCAGTTGGAGGATTAACCAAGTGAGCCATGGCGCCGGCCCCTGAAATGCCTAGATTCTATACAAATACTAGGCCACTTTTTATAATACACTTCTGTATCCAGAGATTTTTGGTACCTTGAGGACTCCCAACAATCAAATGCTGCTTTTATGTGCTATGTATTCTTTTTTTTTCCTGGTGATGGACAGTTGATTTAGTTCCAATTTGAGGCTACTGTGACCAGGGATGGGTTGAAATAGATCTCCCTGTGCTAGGCAGACTGAATAGTTTGCTTATGGTTTCTGATGTGGCCTGAGCAGACAGGCACTGCAGAGTAATGAAGGAAACATGAGGCCAGCAGCCCGACAAACAGGCAAGGCTGGGTCTGGATGGAGGAGGAAATTGCAGTGCTCGCTGGGATTGCACGAAGATGGCCTCTTCTTCTGGATTCAGATTCAAATTTATTTCCTTTAGACGCCTCACCCCATATCTAGCCCCTGAGTCCAGGGCTGGAGGTCCGTGTGATCTGCCCCGGGATATTGGCTGCCTGCGGAGATGTGCTAAGACTCTTTTCCTGTAGCTGCCGATTATTTGCACAAAGTCCTCTGTGAGTTTCCTAAGTCAGTCTAGAAACCAAATAATTGAGGAGGTTTATTTTTAGCTCTCCGTGTCTTTTTATAAAAGTTAGCTGTGGGTGAGCAATCGAAGCATTTCCTTTTGCCCTATAGAACTCTCTTTCTGACTTGAAATAGTCTCATGTGGGGGCACGCTCGTGGGATATTACACGTGAGGTGGATCAAAGGACTTGTCCCCAGTTTGATGTCCCTAAAATGAGGCCTGCAACTTCAACGTGAGCATTGGGCTGGCACCTCTCGGGCTTGGCCTCTGCCCCAGGGACAGAAGGATTGGATCCCATTCTCCTGACCCTGTCTTCCAGGGGAGGAGTCATCTACAGAAGGGCTGCAGGTGTGCAGTTGAGGAAGCTCAGGGAGGCTTCACAGGGACCTACTGCTATTCTTAAAAGTTTCTATTGGGTCCCTGGGGCTTTACATGTTAATGCCAGCCTGAAACTGAGCCCTTCCTGCAAGAGGAAGGCAGTCTTTGAAGCCTCCCCAGGGAGCAGGGTGGGAACTCTGCCAAGTCTGTATTGTAAATTCTGGAATTAGTCATGTGGCATCTTGTTTTCAACTCCATTCCCGGATCTCTGTGGCAGACACCGAAAAGTTGGGGCTCTCATTTAGCTTGGCATTCAAAGCTCTCCGAGAGCTGGCCTTGGTGCTCTTTAGAATCCCTCCTTTCTTGCTTATTTCTGTGGACAGAATCTTTTTCCTGTTCATGGCGGGTGGCAGGCACTCCTTCACATCTCGTGCCTCTGTACAACTGTTGCCTCTGTCAGGAATGTTCTTCTTATCTCTTCCATCTGTCAAAATCCTACTTGTCTGAAGACCCAGGAGCAATGCCCCATCTCTTTGTTGCCCCCACCAGCCGCACAAGCACACCTGATAATCATCAGTTTGTGTTTGTGTGTCTGTCTTGCTCACCAGACAGCAAGTTCTGCGGTGGTAGGAACCATGCTGCACAGATTGAACATCCTTCATCCCAAATTTTGGAATCTGAAATGCTCTAGGGTCTGAAAACTTGTGAGCACTGACATGAGGCCACAAGTGGGAAAAAAAATGCAGCGCCTGACATCACATGACAAGTCACAGTCAAAACACAGGTGCACTAAAAATATCACATAAAGTGACATTGTGTATAGGTGTACATGTGTATAGGTGTACTGTGTTGTAAAGGTGTACTTGAAACATAATGTGAATTTCACATTTAGATTTGGGTCCATTGTGTATATGCAAATATTCTGAAATCCAAAAAAATAAATCCAAAATTTGAAACAGTTTTGATGCCAACCATTCAGTCAAAGGGAAGTTAACCCGAGTCCACCTTCCCAGAACAATGCCTTATGGTTCATGAATCTGGAATCCAGGTGGTTCTGTTTGGTCTGTAGGCCTAACTCTGGCACCTATTAGCTGTATGGGCCTGAACTGTTACTTCAACTGGCTTTATTTTCAGATTTTTCAATTTGTTCAATCCAGATCATTTTATTAGGAGCTTTATCAAGAGATCTTAGAGGTGCAAGAAATGCCCCAAATAATGACCCTGGCATATAAGCAAACGCATAATAAGTTCCAGTGTTAATCGTCGGGGTTGTCATCCACTCACAACTTCTAGCACGTTTCCTGGTACACAGTAGGTACTTAATTAACCTTACTTGTCCAAGTGTTTGTTGTATGATACAGTCAGATGAGTACCTGAAGGATACCATTGTTCCAGGTATTATCAACAGTGCCCAAATGCTCAGGTAACAAATCCATGCTCATTCATGCACTGAGTTTTCTCTGTCGGTCAAAAGCTGGGGGCTTTGCCTACCATACACCCCCTCCTGCTTGAGCCTTCGCAGGTGTCCTGGAGGTATGCTGGCAATCGCAACTCACAGGGCCCTGAAATTTTTGCTTTCTTTGCCTGGACTTTCAATGTGTGTGCCTTTTTCACTGGATCCCTGGGAATGTTACATTCACATGCTGACAACCCTGAGATGTCGTGATAGGACAGCTACTGCGTTGTGCAGTAGCATCTCAGTTTTCAGAAAGAGGTGTAGGCACACTTGGGGATGTGAATGAGGTGCTGGGGGTCATGAATGCAAAGGGATCTTCAAGAAAGTGAGGGCTCTTAGGAATAACAATGACGCTAATTCACCCCAAAATCTGACCGCGCCTCTGGGACTGGCAAAATGCCCGTATGAGGAACTTGAAGCTAGTGGTGTGTTGATGACCAAGCTCTTGATGTGCCATCTCTGAGCAGCAGTGATTCTTGGAAAGTCCTTACAAACCCAGACAACACAGAAGTCTCGCAGCTCATGTGATTACATGTGAATGCTGGTCACGGGACAGAATCGTACGTTTACCCAGGAGAGTGATCTGGTAATATCCAGGAGACCTGAGACTGCACATTCTCAGCAACACCACTGCTGGCAATATTTTTCTTCTTTGGTTAAAAGAGTTGCTTATTTGAAAGGCAGAGTGACAGAGAGATAGGAAGAGAGAGCTAGAGAAATCTTCCATCTACTGGTTTACTCCCCAAATGTTCGCAAAGGGCAGGGCAGGGCCAGGCCAAATGCAGGGGCCAGGAATTCCATTCTGGTCTCCCATGGGAGTATAAGGGGCCCAAGGATTTGGACCATCCTCTGCTGCTTTGCATTATTAGGGAGCTTAGAAGAAGAGCAGCTGGGACTCGAACTGGTGCTCCAAGATGGAATGCCAGCATCACATGCTGCACCCTGTTGGTCCCTGTAGCCATAATCTCCAGAGCTGTAACGTTCACATATTTTGATCGTGTTCTGCATCAGCTAAAAGTTGTTAGCAGGCTCTCCCAGTGTAACTACAGATTTTTAAAAAATATTTTTAGAAATTGCTCAATTTTCATTTTTATTATTCTTTAAGATTCATTTATTTATTTGACACACAGAGTGGCAAGGAGAGGAGACAGAGTAGAGATAGAGATGGTATAGAGATAGAGAGAGAGAGATGATAGAAATAGAGAGATCATCCAACTGCTGGTTCACTCTCCAATGGCCACAACAGCCAGAGCTGGTTCAGGCTGATGCCAGGAGCCTAGAACGCAATCTCGGTCTCCCCCATGGGTGGCAAGGGTCCAAGCACTTGGGCCATCCTCTATTGCCTTTCTCAGATGCATTAGCTGGTAGATGGATCAGAAGCAGAGCAGCCAGGATTCTAACCAGCACTCCACTAGGGGATGCTGGCATCACAGGTGGTAGCTTAATCCTGGGTGCCACGACACCAGACCTTGGATATTCCTTATTGACCTGTCTTCTGGATCACTAATCCTCTATTCAATAGGACCTAATCCGCTGGTAGCAAGTACACTGAGTTATTGATTTTGGTATAGTATTTTTCACATATAGACTTTGCATTTTGTTTAGATTTCAACTTGTCATCTCTTTTTAAGAAAGACTATCATCCAAAAATTTTAAAAAAGCACAAATGCTGGCAAGGATGTGGGGAAAGGTACCCTAATCCATTGCTGGTGGGAATGTAAACTAGTACAACCATTATGGAAGACAGGATAGAGATTTCTTAGAAATCTGAAAATAATCTACCATAGGAGCCAGCCATTGCACTCCTGGGAATTTTCCCAAAGGAAGTGAATTCAGCACTTAAAAGAGTCATCTGTATCCCCATGTTTATAGCAGCTCAATTCACAATAGCTAAGCTATGGAATCAACCCACATGTCCATCAAGTGAAGGGTGGATAAAGAAATTGTGGCATATAAACATGATGTAATACTACTCAGCCAGAACCAGGAATGAAATCCTGTCTTTCACAAAAACTGGATGCAACTGGAGACCATTATGCTTCGTGAAATACCAGTGCCCAAAAGACAAATATAATGTTTTCCCTAATTTGTGGTAACTAATGTACAGAGTGCAGAACAATGTAATGTTTATGAGTGGAATTGACATTTTGAGATTTGGTTAGTGTTTATAGCCTTTGTCTATATTCCTGAGGGACAGTGTTTTTTTCTACTTACTACTTGTTGCATTCTTTATTTAGGAGAGGGTTAAGCTTGAGATTATAAAGTAACTTGAAAGGACGTCATTGTAAAAATCAAAAGAAGAATAAGACAGGGAGGAGGAGGGATGGTGGGAGTGAGGGAGTGAGGGAAGGGGGATTCTCATTACTAAGTGAAGGAAGGAAGTATTATTATGTTCTGAAAACTGTATATATGAAAACATATATGCATGAAAACTGTATTTATGAAATTTGTTCCTTTTATATAAATAAAAATTTCTAGAAACAGAAACTTTTAATCCCAGTAATTTTAATGTTCATGTCTGATCATCCCAATATATAGATCTTTTATGGGTCTCTTTTTTTTCTTCATTTAGTTCAAGGGCAGAGTGACACACACACACACACACACACACACACAGAGAGAGAGAGAGAGAGAGAGAGAGAGAGATCTTCTACCCAGTAGTTCACTTCCCAAAGGGCTGCAGCAGCCAGGGCTGGGCCATGCTGAAGCCAAGGAGCCAGAATTTCCATCCAGGTCCCTCATGTGACTGGCAGGGACCCAGCGACTTGAGCCATCATCTGCTGCCATTGCAGAGTGTGCATTAGTAGGAAGCTGGATTTGGAGGGGGAACATCTGGGATGTGAACCAGGCATTCAGACACAGGCCGCGGTGTCTTAGGCAGGAAGTTAACCTGCCATGCCATAACGCCAGCCCTCGGAGGTCTCTTTCTGATACCTACTCTTTGTTATTTTGCATTTAGGCCACTCTTTCTTTTGTCTTCTGGAATGCATAACTTTTGATAAAACATCAGACATTTTATGCGAAAAGTGCCAAGTTGAAGCTTTGGTGAATATTCTCTCCCTCCAGAGAGGATTTACTTGTGCCTCTGGGGACGATCTCCCCCATCCAACATGTGCTGAGCTGATTGGAAGCCGGGTTTCAGTCCTTGGGAGAGCCATCGTTGGCCATCCTGGGGCGTCTCTCCCATGTCACATCTCCTCAGGGTTCCCTACAGTGGCCTCAGGGCCCTGGCTAAGGTGCAAGTGACAGCAGGCTGAGCTGGAAAGTAGCAGAGTGGAGCTTCTGGCATTGTTGCAGATGTGAATCTTTGCAACTCCAGGAGCTCTGGCCTGGCCGGGACCCAAGTCTTAGCGCACACACCAGCCCCCTGGATGGGACATTTGAAGAGGTATTAAGAATAACCACACTCAGGAAAATCCTACTGAACACTGTGTTCTTATTTAAAAAATTAGGCAAGAATACCTTTGGTTTAGGAGTCAGTGCTCTCTCTGCCCTTAAAAACTGTATGAAGGTGTTTTTAAAAAGTGCATGGAAAAGTATAATTAAAAGATAAGTTTTTGGCTGGCGCCATGGCTCACTTGGCTAATCCTCCGCCTGCGGCACCAGCACAACAGGTTCTAGTCCTGGTTGGGGCGCCAGATTCTGTCCCGGTTGCTCCTCTTCCAGTCCAGCTCTCTGCTGTGGCCCGGGAAGGCAGTGGAGGATGGCCCAAGTGCTTGGGCCCTGCACCCCATGGGAGACCAGGAGAAGCACCTAGCACCTGGCTCCTGCCATCGGATGAGCGCGGTGCGCCGGCCACGGCGGCCATTGGAGGGTGAACCAACAGAAGGAAGACCTTTCTCTCTGTCTCTCTCTCTCACTAACTCTGCCTGTCAAAGAAAAAAGATAAGTTTATTTTTGTGCAAAGATTTTGAAATACATGCATAGTTTATTTAATAATATCAATTTTTTACTAATTTTCTGAAGACCCCTTGAACGTCTAAGAGATGTTTTATCCTTGCCATTTGAGAGTCTTTTTTTAAGAAAACAACCTTTGACAGTTTGTAGGAAGAGCCTGCGAAAATGCATTGATTAAGTAGCGTGTGGAATGGCAGATACTCCCACTACATATGGAAGTGGTTCCTGAGTGTGTCATTTGGAACTCATACTAGAAAAGTGTTTCGATATACACATGTAAAAATTCACAAGTGTTTTCCTGCACAAGCAAGTTTGGGAAGTATTATAGCTACTATGACGAAACAGCTATTTTTAAATTAAAAGGTATCGCAGAGCCTTGAACGTGAGAAGCCATTTTGTCACATGTAGGAAGGAACGCCTTGGCAGCATCTCACGCGTTTACTTGAGCTGGGGTGCGTTCTTGCTGGAACACGTCCTGGGAGAACATTCAAGAAACACCACTTGTTACAGCGCTTGGCATTTACCAAGCCCTTTCCCATGCATGTGCTCATTTGCAGCTCACGAGATCAGTGAAGAAGAGGGATGGATGGGGCTCCATGTCCTTGTTTTAGAGATTCAGAGACAGATCCTCCAAGAGTTGAGCCTGCCTACAGTCACTCAGATGGTAAGTAACAAGTGACTCAGGATGCTGACTCACAATTAAGCACCCTTTCCATGGTCCCATTGCATCGTCATGGTAGCAAAGCCTCATGGTGCAAAGATACAAGACCATTGTTCCTCCAACCTGGTTCTTCGACCCAGCTCTCACACACACTCCGCTATGCCGGGGTTCCCTGTGGATGAACCTCTGTGTGAGAAAGTTGTCCAGTAAGCCATCAATTCGTTGACTTGTTTCCTTTGTTAACCAGCCCTTCTGATACGACTTAATGCAGGAAATTAAAAGCCCTCCGTGAGACTTGGATCCATGAGCATTTAGCAGGCAACGTATGAGCCATGAAAGCAGTCATGGGCAGCTGATTCAATCAAAGCAGGCTCAGTAATCGAAAATATAATTGCTTGCAATTTAGAAAGTCATTATCACGCTGATGGATCTTAAAATTCACAATACTATTAATTCTCCAACCCTTTCAGAAAAGCCTGGTCATTTAACAGCCTGATTAATTCTCAGTACTTGTATTATCTACAAGGTTTAGGCTTAATTTTCTATTCACTCATTCGAAATAATAGTTTTGAGCTGCTCTCCGTGTGTTTGCATCTGTGTCCAGAAAGCCATGAGGAATGGGAAACAACCCTATCCTTAAGGATTTCACAGTCTGTGCTGGAGACAGACCAAACAGGCTGTCCACACAGTGTGCTCAGTGCTACACCTGCAGGAACACAAGCTTACGGATGGAAAAGGAGGCACCTCACAAGCACAAGGAAGTTGAGGATGTCTTCTTGGAAAATTTGGCTCCAACTGAACTGAAGGTAAGGTAGGAGTTAGCTAAGCAAGCCTGGGCTGGAGTAAGAATGGCACAGGTAGATCGAAAAAGATGTTCAAGGTCTCTGAAGTAAAAGGAACATGCCACATATTAGTTTCCTAAGGCTCCATAATAAAATGCACCCCAAAATTCACTGTCTTGCCATTTTGGAGGCTAGAAGTTCATAATCAAGGTAGCACAGGTTGCTTCCTTCTGAGCGTAATGGGAGAGAAATTCCACCCTGCTCCCTTAGCTCCTGGGGGCTTTCCCACAACCTCTGGCATTTCTCAGCTTACAGAACACGTCATTCCAACCTCTGCCGTCATGATCAGATGGCATCTGGGGTGTGTGTGTGTGTGTGTGTATGAGAGAGAGAGAGAGAGAGAGAGAGAGAGAGATCCCTATACATATCTATTTCTTTATATGCATTTCCCTTGTTTTAAAAGGATACCAGTCATATTGGATTAGGCCACACTTCACCAACCCCATTTCAATTTGATGATCCCTGTAAAGATCAGAACTCCAAATAAGGTCACGTTGGGAGATAGTGGGGGTTAAGGTTCTAATGCATTTTTCTTAGAGGAATGCAATTCAACCTTTAACAGTCTGCCTTTTGACCCCCCAACTCCATGTCTTTCCCACATGCAAAATGCAACCACCCATCCCAATCTCCCCCGCAAAGACTTATCACCCCAATACCATCTCTACAAATCTCATCCAAGCACCAAGTCAAAATTCCAAATATCATCATCTCAATTATCCACCAAATCAGGCATGAGTGACACTCACAATATGATTCGTCCAGCACCAAAATCCCTCTGGCTCTCTGTACTTGTGAGAACACACAGTAAATTATCTCCTTCTAAAACACAGGCTGGATATTCCCATCCCCAAAGAGCATAAGGACAATAAGGAGATCTCTCTCTCTCTCTCTCTCTCTCTCTCTCTCTCTCTCTCTCCTCTCTCTCTCTCTTTCTCTCTGTTATTCTGTCTTTGAAATAAACAAAATAGATCTTCAAAAAAGCAAAAATCATTCTTCAATTTTCCTCTTTCCTATCAGGGCCCAGCCTAGTCATCTCATTTTAACCTGATTATTTTCATCAAAACCCCATCTCTAAATAAGACCACAGTCTCAGATACAGTGAGTGAGAACTCTAAAACATGTCTTTTGGGAGTGGGCACCATTCAATCTGTAAAAGCATGCTTAAGGAAGTGAAGGGCATTCAGTGTGTCTGAGAAGCAAGAGTGGAAAAAGCTGTAGACAGAAGACCTGGTGAGAATCAGCCCTTAAGGCTTCCTGGCCTGGCCAAAAAGCCCATGAGAGTTTCTCAGGCATGGAAAGCCTAGACACTGTGGCAAAGAAATGTGCTACACGAAGGATCTCCGTGAGTGAGAATCCAGTGGAAAGAAGTGGTCATCAAAGAAGGAGGTTCCTTTCTCTGAAGGGAGGAGAGAACTTTCACTTTGCTTGTGGCCTTGTCTAAATACTAATGGAGTTTGTGGATTCAAAAGTCTTCTGTAGCTTAGGCAGCTCATGTCAAGAGCCTCGGGTGATCACTGATGTCATACATAAGAGTGTTCATTGTTAAATTAACAGCGGGAGTCACTGTGCACTAACTACCCCCACAGGACTTCTGTCCTCAATGAGTTGTATTATGAGAATTAATATCAAAACTTATTCTCAAAGATTTATTCCACTTTAGTGTATTAAGAGGAAGATATGAATAGCCCTTGTCGCTACTGTTGAGAAACAGTTTTTTTTTTTTAAATTTGTGCAAATTGTTGAACTTTTTACTTAGTCTTCTGTGTATAAAGTTAATTGAAAATGGATCTTACTGGAGAATGGGACTGGGAATGGGAGAGGCAGGAGAAGGGGTTGGAGGGCGGATACAGTGGGCACAATCACTATATTCCTAAAGTTGTACCTATGTAATGCATGAAGTTTGTATTCCTTAAATAAAAGGTTTCTTTGGGAAAAAATAAAAAGACCCGGTGAATTGCTCTTGCGAGTTGACATCGCTATCGGTGAATGTGGTATTGAGCGCCCTTTGTGTTAGCTTCAATTAAATATTCAGGAAAAGGATTGGTGATTAGGCCAAGGCTCTACCAAGGGTGAGGAGCTGAGGAAAGAGGAACTTAACAGTGTACTTGATGGCAACGGCAGAAGTTTGGGGGGAGAAGTTGGAGTTGGGTGGGGCTGGTCATGTACATTGTGGTCTTAAAACTCTCAGGAGGACCTGTGTTTTATTTAGCTCCGGCTGCAGAACCCGTGTGGGTGGGGAGCTTGCCCGATGATTGATATGCTCTCTCCCTTAGTAGCAAAATACACAGGGGTCTGGAAAACTGCCTTTGGCGGAGGTTTCTGTCGCTCTGTTTCTGTTTGACTTTTTCTGAAAATTAATGTTTCTTAAGGGATATCGTATTTTTAGAAAAGAAGATTAAGTTTTTAATGACGTATTATGTAGGAATTAACATGAAAACAGCCCTGAAATACAAGATCTCTATTGCTTCTTGAAAACAGTCTATTTAAAACAGTTTTAGGTTTACAAAAAATAGTGAGGAAGATGGTATACAGAGAATTCCTGCAACACCCGTGTCCTGTTTCTCCTCTTATTAACATCTCACGCTGGCATTATTCAGTTTGTTAAAATTAATGGATCATTGTTGACATATTATTATTCACTGAGGTCCATATTTTATTCCCTTGTTAGTCACCTTAACCGAAGGCCCTTGCTCTGTCCCATGATCCCACACAAGGCACCCTACGGCATTTACTTGTCCAGAGTTCTTGGGCTCCTCTTGGCTCTGCCAGTTTCTCAGGCTTTCTGTCTGACACCTGGCGCAGTTTTGAGGAGTACTTGTCAGGTGTGTGGAAGGCTGTCCCAGCACTACCTGCTGTTTTCCACAGGAAGAGCCGGGGGGTGTGGTTTAGGGAGGTAGATCTCAGTGGTCTCATCACATCACACCCACGGTATGCCTGCCCACCGCACCTGATCACCGGGACTGTGGACTTGATCCCCACTGAGAGCGCATTTCCCTTCCCCCCGGAAGCCCCTCCCCTTTCCTGAAATACTCCAGTGGGCGAAGCTCGTTTAGAGAGAGAGACGTGGTGCCCCTCCTCCCCTACAGCAGAATATTGATGTAAATTATTTGGGAGTTTTGCTTGGGAAATTTGTGCATTTCAGTCTCTTTTATTTATTTAGTCAATTATTTTTATCCGTATCAACTTGTGGATGTTTATTTAATACTTCGGGATACAATCCAATACTACTTTATTTATTTTGTACTCAGATTGGCCCAGCTTTGTCCACTGGGAGTTCTCTCGGTTGGCTCCTGTGTCCGTTGTCGGACACATCATCCGCGTTGCTTGTGTGTGTGTGTGTGTGTGTGTGTGTGTGTGAGTAGGAGTGTGTCTCAAAGAATTCCTTACTGTTAGAAACTACAAGATTCTCCAAGCTTAGCTGAATATTTCTGAATCCAGTCCCACAGCCAGGCATTTTCTCCAAGGCCCTTGGGTTCCTTTCCCTGGAGAATGATGTTGGAAACCAAGCGTGGGGCTCTCGACAGATGCTGTTGGGATGTCATTGGCTTCGGTGTCTCAGCTGACAGAATCAGGAAATCATATGCATGTATCCTAATCAGAGCAAATATGCATTATCTCTCCATATGTAGACATTTTGTGAATCTGGATCTATTTTAAGCTAAACATAAATTCATACTGAGGTCTCCAGCTCTGGTCCACCACCACTGGATCATCTAGCCTCGTTCCTTGCTTGTCTGTAACCTCCCATTCAACTGTGAGGAGTCTGGCCCCCCACCATCCACTTTCCATTCATTTAACTGTCCAGTTCCAGTATAGACGTGTACAGACGTACCAGGATTGTTACCACCCTATGAGAAATAACATTCCCAAACAGTTTGTGTAGGCTTTATTGTTACAGACTCCCTCAATTCTTAAGTTATTATTTATTTAGCCTTTATTCTACAGACCACCAAGTTCCCAAGTAGAATCTTCTTCCTCCACCTTCTTCAGAGCGTTATGAAAGCCACACGTAATAGAGTTAGATTGTTTTGTCACCGTATGTACTCCATCTTGGGATACCCTGACCTCTTAAGTGATTTTCTTTTTCTTTTTCTTTTTTTGACAGGCAGAGTGGACAGTGAGAGAGAGAGACAGAGAGAAAGGTCTTCCTTTTCCACTGGTTCACCCCACAATGGCCGCCGTGGCCGGCGTACTGTGCTGATCTGAAGCCAGGAGCCAGGGGCTTCTCCTGGTCTCCCATGGGGTACAGGGCCCAAGCATTTGGGCCATCCTCCACTGCACTCCCGGGCCACAGAAGAGAGCTGGCCTGGAAGAGGGGCAACCGGGACAGAATCCGGTGCCCCGACCGGGACTAGAACCTGGTGTGCCAGTGCCGCAAGGCGGAGGATTAGCCTATAGAGCTGCAGTGCCGGCCCAAGTGATTTTCTTTTAATTTGCATACTTTAAGAGTCACTCTTTGTAGCATAAAATTCTACAGGTTTTGAAAAAAGCAAAATATCCCTATCACCATTATAATGTCATATAGCATAGTTTTTTTTCATATATACATATATAATTTTAGCATAGTTTTACCACCTTAAAAATTCTCTTGTGTTTTACCCATTCAACCCCTCAGAGACAAACACTGATCTGTTGTTAATACCTGCTCTGTGGGCTGGCATTGTGGCATAGCTGGTAAAATTGCCATCTGAGTTGCCAGCGTCTCAGATGGCACAGGTCTGAGTCTTGGTTGCTCTACTTCAGATCCAGCTCCCCACTAAATGGCCTGGGAAAAGCAGCAGAAAATGGCCCAAGTGCTTGGGCCCTTGCCACCCACATGGAGACCTGGAAGAAGCTCCTGGCTCCTGGCTTCAACTTGGCTTAGCCCTGGCTATCAAGGAGTGAACTAGTAGATGAAAGTTCTCTCTCTCTTTCTCACTCACTCTCACTCTCTCTCTATCTCTCTGTGTGTAACTTTGACTTTCAAATAAATAAATAAATCTTTAAAAAAAGACGTGTTCTATAGTTCTTCCTTTTATGTAATTTTAGAAGATTTATTTATATATTTTGAAAGAGAGAGAGAGAGAAATCGATCTTACATTCACTGGTTCCCTCCCCCAGATGGCTGCAATGGCTGGGAATGAGCCAAGGGAAAGCCCAGAGCCAGAAACTTCTTCCCATGCAGGTCTCCCATGCGGGTCTCCCATGCGGGTCTCCTATGCGGGTCTCCCATGCGGGTCTCCCACGCGGGTCTCCCACGCGGGTCTCCCATGCGGGTCTCCCATGCGGGTCTCCCACGCGGGTGCAGGGGCCCAAGAACTGGGGCCATCTTCCACTGCTTTTGCAGGCCATTAGCAGGGAGCTGGATTCAAAGAGGAGCAGCTGTGACAAGAACCAGCACCCATATGGGATGCTGGTGTTGCAAGCAGTGGCTTTTACTCAATATTAATCCAATAATATGCCCTTTTCTTCTGGGAACACCTTCCAAGCCCTGCAGTGAAAGTCCAAGATGATGGATAGTACCAGTCTTTGTACACCTGGTTGGATGGTCCCTTCCCCCCAACCAGCTGCAGCAGTGCTAGCGTGCAACAGCTGCTTCTTCTCTGGCGGACACAGCTGTCCAGGTGGTTTACGTTTTCTAGTCCAGACTTGTCCCTGGGTCTGTGTGACCATCGCTTTGTTGCAATAAAAGGCTTAGTGTTCCTGCTTACCGGGCTTCGCTGGCTGCAGTCTCCACACAAGCTCAGCGCTCTCTGGAGCACCATGTGGCTGTCAATCAGAAGTCATTTTCATGTTTCTCACCAACCAGGTTGATGTCTCTTCCTCCTTAACCAGGCGTTTTGCACACACAGTGGCCATAGCTCCAGTTTGGGTTCAACAGCAAAACCAGCACAAATTTCTTGTTCTTTCACCATGATTTCACGGATAGTTGATCTTAGCAACTTCAGCATACAATTGCCTTCTTTCCTTACATCAGAGCTTCCATCTTTTCACTGAAAGGAAACACTTTATGGCTTCTCAAGAGTATATCTCAATTGCCAGCTTCACTACCCTTGTGTTTTGGGGCCATTATTAAGTAAAATAAGGTGACTGGAATACAATACTGCAATAGTGCCACAGTCAACCTGGTTACCAAGATGGCCACCAAGTAGTTAAGAAGCAGCGTATTCACTGTGGGTGCCACACACTCTGGGAAGGATGGAGCCAGACAACACCAGATTTCATCACGCTACTCAGAATCATGTGCAATATGCTTTACTTATGAGCTGTTTTTATTTCTAGAATTTTCCAGTTACTATTTTTGGAACATGATTGAATTGGTCAACTGAAACCCAGAATGCAAACCCTTGGATGAGGGGTGACTACTGTAACTGACGTTGTTCACTTATCAATGAACTCTCATGATTTCTCCATGTTTCTGCATGGCTTATTGGCTAATTTTTAAAATTTTGTTTAAGGAGTGCATCTTCATGCATTTAATGTATACAGATTTGGGAACATGATGATTTTTGCCGCCTACCTTCCATACTCCTACCTTTCTTCCTCTTCTCTCTTCCTTTATTTACTTATTTTTATTTATTAGAGAAGTGGGGAGAGAGAGAAAGAAAACAGTAGAGCTTCCATCCTCTAGTTCAGTCTCCAAATGCCCTCAAAAGGCTGGGCTGGACTGGGATGGACCGAAGGCAGGAACTCAACTATTTGAGTCACCACCTTCTGCCTCCTGGGGTGCACATTAGCAGAAAGCTAGAATCAGAAGCCTAGCTGAGGCTCAAACCCAGGCACTGTGACGGGGCATGCAGGGATCCCGAATACTACAACATCTCCCCACCCCACCATTTATTTTTGATTCTTAGAGCTTCCATCTCTCTACATATGTAACAAACTTATACTTTTCATATTCTCTACTGTCTCCACTATAGCTTTTTTTTTTAAATTCTCTATATGGTAATTCCAACATCTGTGTCACATCTGAGTCTAGTTCCAAGACTTGGTTTATATTTGAATTTTTGTCTTAGCATTTGCAATGTCTTCTAATTTGTTGTTGAAATCCAGCCATGCTGTATTGGGTACTGTTGACCTGGGATCCATAGGTGAGAAGCTGTTCTGTGTTGGATGTGTAGTGGGACTGTAGGTGCCAGAGGCTTCAGACTCCCCACATGCTCCCTTGTGGTCTTTACGCTGTCCCAGGAGTCTTCCTCAGAGCCAGTCTGTGCCACCATGCTCTGCACTTCAAGACACCCATTCTTCAAGCATTTCTGGAAACACATTTGTCTCTGCAACTGGCAACCAGACGAGGGTGTTTATGAGGAGGAACTAAATTTAGTTGCCTCTGTTAAAGTTGAAGTGCCATTTCGAGCAACTACACAACTGATTCGAGGTGGCAGTTCCAGCCGCACGTAGAATGTGCCAACGCAGCAATGGGAAAGATGACCGTGTCAGCCGATTTCTTCCTCACCATTGCTCAGGCTGGGGTCAGCCCGGTTGCTCTGGTCCTTGATCTTCTGCAAAGCACCTTGCATCATCTTCCCTTTGGGGCTTTGATGCCCAAAAGTAGAACGAGCAGCAGATAGACATCTCAGTCCTGGAGGCCAGATTGATAAGACATAACACTTTCTTTTCTATAATGTCACTTCATTGTATTTCTGACTCAAAGTCTAAAATTTGGCTGATTGATTGGGAGAAAACTTAACTTTGTTGTTTTTTTTTTTTTTTTGTAGTTCACTATGGTTTGAGTGTTAGTACTGGAAGCATGGCTCCCAGTGTGCCAGTGTTGAGAGACGATGGGACCTTTAAGAGGCGGGGCCCAGTGGGTCCCTCAGAAAGGATGAATGTTGGCCCCATGGCTTGAGTTGTCTCTTGTGAGAGTGCATTGCTATGTGACGCTGGTTTGAGCACCCAGCCCCTTCTGCATGTACCTGTTTCCCTTTCTGCTTCCTCATTTTGTGACCTAGCCAGGGAGCTCTCACCAGACCCCACAAAGACAAGACGACCTGACCTTGAACTTCCCACCTCCAAAATTGTGAGGTCTCTAGACCTCTTTTCTGTGTAAGTAGCCAGCTTCAGGTGTTTTGTGATAGGAAGAGAAAACAGGCCAGTTGTGCATCAGAGGTCATGCATGACACTATCCCACCAGAATCGGGCTCGTTGAACAAGGGGCCTTGTACCCATGCATGATGGACCTCAGTGGGATCAATGCAAAGGACTTGTCACTGATGGCTCCCAGTTGGGGGACAAAAGGAACACTGGGTGGTAAAGCAAAGTTGTTAGCTTCAAAGAGAGAGAGCTAGAGGAGTGTGACAGGAGGTCAAGAGGGATATTTTTCATCTTGCTTCAGCATTTCAGCTAAAACCTCAGAGCTTTTGAAGAGGTCTGGAAAGTACCGCATCCCTTAAGGAGACTTCCAGCATCCCACAGTGACCACAGCTCATCTTTCCAGCTGCCACGATCACATATAAGAAGGCCAGCATCTCAGGCCGGCGCTGAGGCTCAATAGGCTACTCCTCCGCCTGTGGCGTCAGCATCCCAGGATCTAGTCCCGATCGGGGCACCGCATTCTGTCCCGGTTGCCCCTCTTCCAGGCCAGCTCTCTGCTGTGGCCCAGGAAGGCAGTGGAGGATGGCCCAAGTGCTTGGGCCCTGCACCCCATGGGAGACCAGGAGAAGCCCCTGGCTCCTGGCTTCGGATCAGCGTGGTGCACCGGCTGCAGCAGCCATTGGGGGGGTGAACCAATGGAAAAGGAAGACCTTTCTCTCTGTCTCTCTCTCTCACTGTCCACTCTGCCTGTCAAAAAAAAAAAGAAAGAAAGAAAGAAAGAAAGAAAGAAAGAAAGAAAGAAAGAAAGAAAGGAAAAGAAAGGAAAAGAAAAGAAAAGAAAAGAAAAGAAAAGAAAAGAAAAGAAAAGAAAAGAAAAGAAAAGAAAAGAAAAGAAGGCCAGCATCTCAAGAGAGAGGGTTTTTGAATTTAAGAGGCGGTGAGGTGGCAGAGACAGTTGCCAAGGGGGAGCAGACACTTCATCTCTAGCTGAACTCCTGCTCAGTTACAGGAAGACCCGGGATGCATCTCCAGGCAGGAGACTATGGCTTTCCTCTCCCGGGAGCTGGGCGGAAGCAGCTACCTCAGTGTCTGTTGGAGCAAAGGGCCGTGGGTTCCTAGGGGCCACATGGGAAGCCTGTGCGGCCAGCTTAGAGAGTCCCTCCCCAGTAGAACTGGCTGTCTCCCTCCAGGAGGTTTTCAAACAGCCCAGGCTACCATTCCTGGGCGAGAGAGAGAGAGGAAGAGAGAGAGGGAACCATGGCAGAGGGCATGGAGCCACCGTAAGAGGCCACTGGGAAAGGCCACAAAATAAAGCCGCTTCACACAGCTTCCCTTGCCTCTCTTCTCCTCGTCTGGCCCTTGGGATGCCCCAAACACCACTCCTGGAGGAGAGGTCCTAGGTTAGACCCGAGAGGCAGAAAGAGAGGCAGGTGAACCGGACAGGAGATTAAAGCTGAATTTTAGATTGGTTGAAAGCCTAGAGTGCTTACAAGTTGGGCACATGCCCAAAATGGCTGAGAAAAAAGAGAGCTAAGAGGGTTGCCTGAAGTTTGGGTGTAAGAAAAAATAAAAGGGGATCTCTCATTTCACCTGACCAAGGTCAGCCTATGTAGTCACCCGGGTACGGGGGACAACGGGGAGTTACCTGGGAGGGGGATCACTAGAGAAATGATGACAGAACTCTGTGTGGGGGGTGTCACAACTGGAGCAGAGGCTGGGACCCAGTGGCACGGGGTGGGGGGGGCCACCGGGAGCTGCAGAGTCGTCTTCCCTCTTCGCCGTGTACTGACCCTACTGCCTCCAGTCGAGTCTGGTCACAGACTTCTTTCGGGGTAACTAGGAGGTCTTGGGCCATCTGCCTCTCTGAATCCCCACGGCCACCCTCCAGCCCTTCTTCACCTCTCCCTTGGCCTGTGAGACATGACAACTGCCTCCTGCCCGCCCTGCTTCCTGCCATCTCCATTGGTACCGCTGCACTTCGTCCTCTCATTTGACCCTAGCCAGTTTCTGAGAAAGAGAGGACCCCTTGAACTCCTTGGCCTGTCACTCAACCCTGCCTGCTCTATTTCTAACCGGATTCTTGTTGCTCGCCTCCCGGCCCTCCCTCTCACAAATCCTATCCGGCTACTTCTGTGCCTTTGCAGATTCTACTTAGCAGGCGAGTCCCACTCCCTTCCTCAGGACCAACTCCTAGTCACACTTCAATGCCCACTGTTTAAGTCCCCTGCTCTGTTTGAAGTCTTCATGTTTCTTTGGGGGCTTGGTGAGATTTTCTTCTTCTTGTTATTTTTTGTTGTCGTTCCCTGGCTGGTGGTGAATCATGAGGTTAGCTCAGGCTTCTGTTTCAACAGCTAGGACAAGGGGCAGAGGGGAAGCTGCCACTCACATCCTGTGGGCAGAGGCTGCCACCGAATGTCACATCAAAGACCTCAGTTGCGGTGGGCACACTCACATGAGTGCATGGGAATAGCTAAGACCTGGGTTCTGAGGCTGTTCTTCAGCGTGGATTACTTCCATTTCTCTAACTCTAAAGAGGCTATGACCACTGGCTCACTCTGTCTTTCCAACAAATAATACATGCATCTAGAAACAAGTAAGATTAAGGTTAATATGTGATGCTGCCTTCAATTAATCGTCTCCCAGAGAAAATTCAGCACGAGAGGTGTGTCCCTGCCTCTGCAGAGATATCTCTGGGTGCCAGGCCCATGAAGAGTTTAGGGGTGCGTAGATGGCGCCACAGATAAGACGGCACCATCTTACTAACATCTCCGGCCCGGAGTTCAGTTCCATCTTGAGCATCAACAGTTTCTAGTAGAAGTGCTTCGAGCTCTCTTTGGTCCCAGATACCTCGCTTATAATGCACCACAGCCTTCCAGACGCATCTGCCTTTTATTTTTCTTTTTTAAGATTAATTTATTTATTTGGAATGTAGAGTTATAGACAGAGAGAGAGAGAGAGAGAGAAGGAACTGCATTTACTGGTTCACTCCCCAAATGGCTGCAATGGCCTGAGCTGAGCTGATCCGAAGCCAGGAGCCAGGAGCTTCTTCCAGGTCTCCCATGCGGGTGCAGGGGCCCAAGCATTTGGGCCGTCTTCCACTGCTTTCCTAGGCCATAAGCAGGGAGCGGATCTGAAGTGGAGCAGCTGGGACTCGAACTGGTGCCCACATGGGATGCTGGTGCTGCAGGCAGAGGCTTAGCCTACAGCACCAACCCCTGTATTTGTCTTTTAGAAGTCCTGCTCTCACAAGCCTCCACAGGCTTCAAGGTGGCAGAAAGAGTGATTTCTTGTAAAAATAAAAAATACCTAGGAATGCTTTCAACATCTGTAAAATGCAGTATACTTTAAATAATGAAAGCTTGCCAACTTTTGCTCACCACTATTTTTGCTGTTATCTGACTCCCCAGCTTAAGGCTGATGAGGAATGCTTTTATGGTATCTGAAGATAAGGCCTAGGTCATTCTCTAATCTGTGACACACATGCTGTGTGCCAGTCCTTAGACTGGCTGGCAGGAAGCAGTACGGGGAGTAATTAGATGCTGGGCCAGATGCTGATTAAGATGGCTGTGGCCCGTTTCAGAGGACTTGGTTCTGTGCCTGGTGCTAGCTCCTGACTCCAGCTTCATGCTAGACCCTCCAGACCCTAGGAGGCATCAGTGGTGGCTCAGGTAATCCGGTTACTACCACTCACATGGGGAGCCTGGATTGCATTTGAAGCCCCCAGCCTGGCAGGGCCCGGGACCCTGGCAGACAACTGTGGAGTAAAGCAATGGATGAGAGCTCTCTCTCTTTTTTGCCCTATCTCTACCTGATCAATGACAACAAAATTTCAAGGCCAACATTGTGAAAGCACTGGTCCATTCACAGAGTAGGGAGGAGGGTGGTCCATTGAGAAGTTCACTGAGAAGATGGAGGAGAGGGTCAAGCACTCTGACAGGTGGGTCAATCCATCCAGAGGCTGGGGGCTCTCACACTTGGAATGTTCTAGTTCATTTAGGAGACTGGGAGTTCAACACTCTAAGAGGTAAGACAATGCATTCAGAGTGTGGGGCCTCAGCTGCAAGTTTCTAGAAATTCCCCCAGGAATTAAACACACACACACACACACACACACACACACACACACACACACATAGTACTTTTTTCAGCAATTGGTATCATTTGAGAAATAACTTAGCTCTTTGGCCATAGAAAATCTGCCATTAAATAACTTTCCATTGCCTTGACTGATTTTTCTAGAGCCTAAAAATACAGTAAAGAGCAGTTACTTGAAAAGATGTTTTTGATACAGCATAAAATTAAAATAGCAAATTCCAGGTGACAGGCTATCAATTCACGGTGGCAAGCTTGGCAGTGATCCTAAATTAGGCTTCATCTCCAGCCCTGGCTGAGTGACCCCATAGCCGGATCGCAGGCTGAGCTGGCCAATCAGATTCTCTCATGCTGGAATCTGAAGATCAGTGAGAGGCAGTGCTTGGAAATGGAAGGATTTGGGAAGTTAAATGTGGCGTAGGCCCTGACTCTGAGTTAGCATCAGGCTGGGCTGCAGGAATCTTTGGAGTGGCAGGTGTGTGACCCTTCCTGGAGCCTGGGAGTGCAGCTCCTTCTTTGCAGCAAAGAGAAGTTCACGAGTCCCAGGAGCGTGGAACAGGCCATTCACTGAGTGTCTACTAGGTTCCAGCAATTTATCTATATTGTCTTTCAATCCTGATGTGGTAGTGCTGAACCCATTTTATAGATGAGATGACTGAAGTTCAGAGCGAACTCCAGAGCCCCCTGCTGGCAAATGATGGCATTTAATCCCATAATCCCGCGCTTTTTATCATCACCCTTAGATCAGACACAAAATTGGAGGATTACAAGGATGCAGAGAAGGAAACACATTCGGGGTGGGGGGGAAGCTAGAAGGAAACGTATGAAAATGGTAGGAGTTGTTACTCTGATGGGACTTAGAATTCCTTCCTTCTTTTCTGCATTTTCATAATTTTATTTCATAGACGCTGATAGCAAAATGAGATCACAGAACAGCTCCCAAGAGCATTTCGGGAGTCGGGGACTTCGTTGGTGTCCATGCCTACCTGTGCCTCTGAGGCTCCACTTACACCTTTTTCCTGCTCCCTGGGAAAGATCTCATGCACAAGTCACCTCACTCCGGAGGCGCAATGACAGGTTCTCTGCTTCAAAGGCGCTGTGATTTAATCACCACTAATCGCTGCCCCCAGAGATCTGCATTTTCCATCCCTCGGATTCGCTGTCTCTTGACTCAAACAGCTCAGTGAGTCGTTAAGCAAGTCAGGATAATAGACATCCGACCACGAATAACCCACCTCTCTCCCACGTGCCTTTCGTTATTTTCCCTTGTGTTGATTGATCATTATGGAATGCTGCTCTCACCCTCTCATTATGCTGTACAGAGTGTTGATGAAGACTCGGGGAGCTCAATCCCTCTCCTGCTTAGAATGAAGGAGCTGCCGCTTATTCGGCATCTACATCAGGCCTTGAGCTCGCGGCTCTAAGCACAGCGTCTCATTCATAACAAGGAGGGCAGAGCCGTGCACTGCCATTTCTCAGGCAGGAAGACTGAGGCTGAGGGAGAGGATAAACAGGGTGCCGCAGGTGACCCTCACACCACCGCTGCATTCTCAGCCCTGACATCGGGTGAACAAGGTCTTGCCAGCCTGCTCTGGCCCTGACTGTAACCTCGGACAGGTGGCTCAACTTCCCACAGCCTCAGCTCCTCCATGTCTAGTGCAGGGAAGAGCAGCAGTAGGGGTGGCCACTGTGGTAGTGCTGTCCGTGCATCTGCTGTGGTGTGGGCATGTGTGAATGTGTCCCCCGGGGGCGGTGGGCTGACACCGCATCTTCATAGTGAACGACGGAAGGAGGAAACTTAATCCAGCAATGGTGCTTACATAAGTTCTCCAGGGTGGAGTCTCTGTGGCTGGTGGCTTCATAGGAAGAGGGAGCAAGACCAGGGACACACACGCATGAGTTTCCTGTCTTGCCATATGATGCCCTGTACCACCATGGGACACCATTGGCAGGAAGTCCATGCCAGCATCAGCCCCTTGACCTTGAGCCTCTAGAACCATGAGCTAAATAAACCTTTTTTTAAAATGTTACCCAGCCCCTGGTGTTCTACGATAGTAATGACAAATGGATGTACACAGTACAAGGATGCTTCAAAAGGTTCATGAAAAATGCAATTGCAGGGACACTTTATCTTGGTGCCCCAAATTTTGAAATCTGTGCTTACAGGTGGTCTCTAGGTAGTTCATGAAAACGTGTATTATGAAGAAACTATGCCTGGATTTCAAAGTGAGCTCTTCTCTTTAGATTTTAAAGATTTATTTTTTATTTGGAAGACAGAGTTACAGAGAGAGGGAGCTACAGCCACACACACACACACACACACACACACACACATACACACACATGCACACAGAGAAATGGAGTGGGGGTAAATTTTCCATCCATTGGTTCACTCCCTAAATGACCACAGTGGCCGAGGCTGGGTCAACCTGAAGTCAGGAACTTGGAATACCACCCAAGTGGGTAGCAGGGGTCCAAGCATTTGGGCCATCTTCTGCTGCTTTCCCAGGTGCATTAGCAGGGAGCTGGATTGAAAGTAGAGCAGTCAGGACACGAACCGGTGCCCATAAGGGATGCCGGCATTGCAGGAGGTAGCTTAATCTTGAGTCACAATGCCAATCCTGACTTATCTTTTCCTAAAACTACTATCTATTTGAAAGGTAGAGACAGAAAGAGAGGGAGAGAGAAAGAGACAGAGAGATAGAGAGTGTGTGCTTTCCTTTGCTAGTTTGCTCACCAAATGCCTCCAAGAACTAGGGTTCCACCACACAGAAGTCAGGGACTAGAAACTCAATCAGGGTCTCCCACGTGGGTGGCAGGGACCCAACTGCTCGAGCCATCACCTGCTGCCCCCCAAGGTGCACAAACGCAAGAATTTGAAATCGGGAGCAGAGCCAGGCTTCAAATTCAGGGACTTTGGTGTGGGATGTCTGTGTCCTAAGCAATGTCTTCACTGTTGTGTCAACCACCTTCCGTTTTCCATGAACTTCTGACAGTGATATTAAAATGTTCCGGGGCAGGCATTTGGCACTGCAGTTAAGCTCCGCTCAAGACTGGAAAGTCCAAGATCAAGACATGGGCTGATCTGGGTTCTTGTGAATGTCAGTTTCCTGGTTCATGGAGGGCTCCTCCCAGCACCCCACGTGGTGGGGAAGGCAGGAATGTCCTCTGGGTCCCATTTATAGAGAGCCCTGCTCTCTTGGTCTGATCGTCCTTAATGGCCCCACCCACTAACACCATTGCTTGGGGAATAGGATTTTAACACAGGAATTTAGGGGGGTAACGGATATCCAGACCATAGCACTTACTGAATTCTCTTATTCTCTTATCGATGCTTAAATTTGCCAGTTGATTCTCTTGAATGTTTAGTAGATAGCAAATTGTCTGCGATGTGATTCTATTTTTCCTTTCCAGTATGTAGACTTCTGTTGTGAACCAGTTTTTCTTGAGGTGGATTCTTTGCAAGGCTCCCGTTCCCTGTGTTAGAAAGGAAAGCTCCAGTGCCTTCTCACCACGGGTGGTGCCCTGGGGCTCCGGGACCTCTGGGAGCTGCCTTTCCCCAGGCTGTGGATATTTCCTTTCAAGTTTCCCTGAGGTTTGCTTTTTGTTTTATCTCATCCTTTAATTAGGAATGGATGTGGGTTTCTTTCTCTGCCTTCTTGGCACCTGTTGAAATGGTTACGATTTTCCCCCTTCAATTAGCGGATGCCATTTCATTTGCAGTGAAGTTGGACATTCGTGGGAATGTGTCTATGGAATACTTTTCTAACAAGTGCATGTGAGTGTAGCAGCCAGGTAAACATGCTACTGATGTATTAGGGCAGGGAACCGTCTCCCCATCTACCTGCTTTGCCGCCACACCTTATCACTGTCCTCACCTTAGGCTGCCCCCACTTAGCTGTACTCAAAACATCGATGGGGTAGCATTTCTTAATGGGCAGAGTCCCCAAGGATGGAAGGTCCTCCCAGCCCTGTCTGTGCCTTCTCGGTCACCCATTGTTCTGTTCTGTGTGCAGAGGCAGTGGGCAGAGCTGTTGATCCTACCGTCTCCCTCTTCTGCTGTCTGTCCTGCGAGGCTACAACTGGACAAGATGCAGCTCCACTGGCCCCCTTGGGACTGATCCGTCATCTTCTGCCTTCTTTTTTGACTGACTTCCTTTAGGTGGCTTCAGCTGGGTGTCTACTTCAACCCAGGCTTTTCAGAGGGCCCTTTGAAGCTAGCAGAAACCTGCATGCTGGGATCCATTTGATCACTGTCTTTGTGTCTGTCCCTCTAGGAAGAGCTGGAAGGGCAGGGCATGGGTGCTTCTGGGTCTCCCCCTGTCAAATACCAGGGGGTCTAAGAGATTCTGGAGTCAGGTGTTGTAGTGAGTTGAGTAGTAGTCTACAAAAAGGCGCTCTCAAGTCCTAAACCAGGTGCCTGGGAATGTGACCTTACTTGTATTTGGAAATGGGATTTTTGTGCACTGAATTAGTTTAAGTATGTAGGGAGGAAGTCATCCTAGGTGGTGGACCTTAAGTTGAATAAGTGGTGTTACTATAATAAGAGGACAAGACACAAACAGACGAGAGGGGAAGCTATGTGGAGAAGGAGGCAACTCCAAGGCAGAGAAGTCAGATGGAGCCAAGGAAGGATTGGCCATAAAGTGCTATTGTTTAGATCATCCATTTGTGATACTTTGTTCAGGGAAGTCCTAGGGAGCTAACACAGTGTGTTAAGTATGGAGGCATATCAGGGCGGTGGGGCTTGTGGCACAGTGGGTTAAACCACTGTCTGGGACCCGACATCGTACATTGGAGTGCCTGGGACCAAGTCAGGCCTCCACTTTCAGTCTACCTTCCTGCTAATGTGCACCCTGGGAAGCAGTGGATGGTGGCTCAGGTGCTTGGGTCCCTGCGTCTCATGGAGGAGACCTGTATGGAGTTGCTGGCTCCTGGTTTTAGCCCGGTTCAGCCCTGGCTGTTGAAGGCATTTGGGGAGTGAATGAGCAGCTGGAACATAGTCTCTCTTTCTTTCAAATACAATGAAAGGATATATATAAACTTTTTAAAGACAGGTATATTAGGTTTAATGTTTAAACAGATCTAGTTTAGTTTGGAGAAGCTTTCTCATTACCATAACATAAATACCCACATTTTAGAAATTAAATGCAAAACTACATGACTATTTAATAATAGAGAAATTTTGGAAACCATGTAAAACTTCTGGCTAAATGGAACTGGCTAAATAATTCATTACATCATCCCTGAAATATATTCTAGAGCTGTCACAAAGGGTAATTATTAAAACCAACAACATATAAAAGAAGATATTTATGTTAGAATGTTAAGTGACAAACAAACAATACAAATTTCTATTTGGGAGATGTATAATTATGTCTGCATATTTATAAAGGCTGCAAGACAGTACAGAAAAATGGAAATGATTCATATAATAGAACAATGGGATTGTTTCTAATTTTAAAATTTTTCTGAGATTATTATAAAATGGTTTTCATCATGATTTTAATTAAAATTCAGTAACTCTTTTCTTAGGAGTAAAAAATAGTTGTAGAACAATTGTGTAACGAAGCAAAACATGTCCAGAGACTTGCCAAGAGTTGTAGGTGATTAATCTCAAAAATTAACTGGGAACAAATGGGTTTGTCAGGCAAAATGTTACTCAAAGAACAAATGCTCAGGCTGGTCTCTTTAAAATTCACACACACAAGGGACATACTTCTCCCTCCTCCTGGAGCTCTTGTGTGGCACCCACCCTCACCCCAGATCACATGAGAACAAGTTGGGGAGCGTCAGGGAGAAAGGCCACTTGATGGCTCCACCCCAAAGCTCTGGCGCCCAAGGATAACTCACGTAGACAGACGAACTGTAACCTCTAAAACTGGGAGATCCTCTGTTCTCTTAGAATAGTCTCAAACTCAGCTGTGTCTCTGCATTCATTTAGACTCACTCTACCACACCCTTCAGCCATTTCAAATTGAAAAGGGCTTATTATAGGGCTTATTGTACTTGTGTTCTTGAGAGTCCAGCTCTCTAATACATGTTCTCTCTGAAAGGACCTAAAAATTGAGGATCTGCATTCTTTCTTAGTGACTCTGGTTACAGAAAATTAAGTTCAGGATTCCAGATGGTTCTGAATAGATCTCATTTAAATCATTATTGAGTACTTACTATGTGCAAGCAATGAATCTTGGTGATGTGTAGAAGTTGATAGGAGAGCACAAATACATCTGATATAAACCCTCGTCCTGGAAAATGTGGAACAGAATAAAATATAAGACAGCTGTGGCACTGAGGAAGATACCACGAGACCATGGAGAAGGTCATGGTTGCCGGGACAAATCCTAACACGGGGTGTCAGGAAACGTCATCCAGGAAGACTCTAGACCCCATGGAAAAGGTGTAGGCAGGCATCCCACACAGAACAACAGCATGAGCAAAGCAATCAGTACCTCACAGGGTGTGCTCGGAGCCGACAGGTGCAGACACCATGTTTCCCATCTCTACGCCCGGCATCTCACATCACAGCTGGCCCAGAGAGGGCTTCACTGTGACAGAGGGCATGCGTTGTTAATACACAGGTCTCCAGGTCCAGTCAGAGCTTGAAGCCAGATCACCACTCCCCAGGGTTTTGCCACAGATAGTACAGAATTGAGGGTCTCAACTAATGTAAGGCATTAGAGAATGGTGGGGACTACAGCCAACCAAGACGTAACTGTCATTTTGGGATGTGCCCTCGGCATTGCTGGGTTTACTGATTTTTTTTTTTTGTAAGAAAAGCAAAAGCAAAACAAAACTCCTAAGAGTTTCAGGTATTTGAAATGTCTAAGGAACAAATGGAACATGCCAAGGGCTCAGTTCACTGTTCAACAGTTTGCACCCGAGGACAGAATGTATCTGCTCAGATGCAGCGGGAGATAGGACAGAATGGTAACTTGGGGCCACATCTGCAATGACATGGAATGTCTCCCTACTGAGCTTTGGATGTGTGGGTGGTTTTTCAACAGGCGAAGGGCAGGAGCAGATCTGTGGCTGGAGGGGAAGTAACTTGTGAAAGAAAGAGACGGGATACTGGAAGATCTGGAGGTCATTGAAATACTCAGGTAATCGATGACAAGGGGTAGCTCCTGGAGAGTGAGCCCAGGATGGGACAGACCACTTGTGTATAGGAGAGAGATTGAGGAGGCAGAATGGCGAGGACTCAGCAAGCAATGGAGAGGGAGAATAAAGAACAGTAGGGTCGACTTCAGTCTCGTCACCTGGGCGACAGAGCGGATGGCCTCACAACTGCGGGATAGGAGAGTGGTGGCCACCGTGTCCCCAGTGTGCCACCGTCCTTCTTGTACTCATTCCAAATGACGCTCCCAGTGAATGGCTGCCTGCCTCCTCCCCATCACTCCCAAAGTGTGTCCCTTTGTTTTTTCTCTCCCTCTCTCCTCTTTGCACTGCTCCACTTCTTTTCCCAAATTGTCATTGCAACAAGCTCTCCTCCCCATGCCTTCCCTCCTAACGGCAGCCCACCCACCGCTCCTCCTCCTGCAAATGAGGCTTTCAAAGCTAATTACCTAGGGGTTTTTTTTGATCAGGCACAGGAGCTATACCAGGTGGCTTTGGCCTATTTTTAGGGGCTGCAGTTTGTAGGCTGCAGCGTCACTTGTCACCGCAGTACCCAGAGAGCACAGCTGAATCCCACAGCCGCGAGACCAGAGGATTTGCGAAATCTGCAGTGAGTTAGTTAACAGAGGGGTTAACGTAGTGATAAAGTCATGGTCTGTTGCATGGTGGAGGCCTGTCCTCCAGCCCTCCTGGGTGAGGAACAAGAAATAGAAGCAGGAGTGCATACGGGCACAGGAATAGAGACAAAACGCGGCTCGCCGCAGACAAGACTTGCTGCACCCATCTGTCTGCTGCTCCCTCCTCTGAGCATGCCCGCTGACCCCATCCCCTGTTCTCCCTCTGAGCAGCGGGGCAGAGTCCCCTCTACTCTCAGAAGGGACTAGGATTGGGCAGAGGGGGATTTGATCCTAACGCAAGGTGCCTTCTTTACAGGTTCTTGCTCAGCGCTCAGAGATCCAGTCCCTGAAACCAGGCACTTGTAGCTACTGGGAATGGAAGGCTCCGTGACTTCTTTAAGAGAGCTAGAGGCTCACCCTTAGCATGCAGGAGCCAACTGTTGAAACCAGGCGATGTGGGTGACTGCTGAACTCGGAAGGCTCCACGCTGAATGGTCCCACTGACCTGACAGTCTGAAAAAATGGACATTCACAGGGGAAGGCAACCAGACCCCTGGCTGCAAGGGAATTCACATGAGGGGAGGAGATACACTCCCAAGGGGCACAAGGGAAGTTTCTGGAAGCAGCACCAATAGTGCTGACGGTGGTCCCGGTGCACTGACTGGACACAGTCATCAGGACGCTACAAGTGTTCAATGGAAAAGCAGAGAGTTTGCCATGTGGCTTTCAACAAAGCAAAAGCATTTTTAAAAAGAAGAGCTAGGCCTGCGCCGCGGCTCACTAGGCTAATCCTCTGCCTTGCGGCGCCGGCACACTGGGTTCTAGTCCCGGTCAGGGCGCCGGATTCTGTCCCGGTTGCTACTCTTCCAGGTCAGCTCTCTGCTGTGGCCCAGGAGTGCAGTGGAGGATGGCCCAAGTGCTTGGGCCCTGCACCCCATGGGAGACCCGGACAAGCACCTGGCTCCTGCCATCAGATGAGCGCGGTGTGCTGGCCGCAGCGCGCCGGCCGCGGCGGCCATTGGAGGGTGAACCAACGGCAAAGGAAGACCTTTCTCTTTCTCTCTCACTGTCCACTCTGCCTGTCAAAAAAAAAATTATTTATTTATTTATTTATTTATTTATTTTTGACAGGCAGAGTGGACAGTGAGAGAGAGAGACAGAGAGAAAGGTCTTCCTTTGCCGTTGGTTCACCCTCCAATGGCTGCCGCGGCCAGCGCACCGCACTCATCCGATGGCAGGAGCCAGGTGCTAGGTGCTTTTTCCTGGTCTCCCATGGGGTGCAGGGCCCAAGCACTTGGGCCATCCTCCACTGCCTTCCCCGGCCACAGCAGAGAGCTGGCCTGGAAGAGGGGCAACCGGGACAGAATCTGGTGCCCTGACCAGGACTAGAACCCGGTGTGCCGGCGCCGCAAGGCAGAGGATTAGCCTGTTGAGCCACGGCGCCGGCCAAAAAAGAAATTATTTAAAAAGAAGAGCTAGAGACTGATATTCTAGAGCCACATCCATCCCCCCTGGCCAAAATTGCCATTTCCACATTTAACAGGACTTTGTAGCTCAGCGGAGGCTGGCCAGCCTTTGGGATTCATGCAGGCTCTGTCTTTTTCTGTCTGTGTGACAGGTGTTGACTTACTCATCTGCTAAATTAGGTTAATAACAGCACCTGGCTTGTTAAGTTGTCTTATGATACATGCAAAGGAGTTAACCAGTGACTGACATCTTGTTAAATGTTTAATAAAAGTTCTCTGGTAGAACTGTTATTGGCAAGCGGCCTCATATCCACTTACAAGAAACTTATAAGGTTGTTAATGTGACTCTCTCCCCATTAGCATTCTCAGGGGAATCTTAGTGGACACCTAGGGAGATGAAGTGACCTGTCCAAGGTCTCACTTCCTGGAAGCGGCCGGCTGGGGTCTTGAAAGGTGATGTCCAGGCCAAGCCTCACAGGTTTACTCGTCCACCCTGGCCTCTGGCTGTGCTGAAGCCTGCTTGCACGTGTGTGCTTTGGAACCAATATGCCAACAGGTCCTTCATGCTAGAATAAGGACAAAGACCTGATGGATGGGTGCCCGGCGTGCAGCGTGAAGGCAGCGGGCAAGCCTCGTCCGGGTCTCAGGAAAACGGTCTTCAGAGCTCTGGAATCCTGAGCGGGGGACTTTGCATCTTTGGGACTCCATTGCCTTTTCAGAAACAGGTGCTGTCATTCCTGTTTATCCCTACCAAAGGTTCAGCCTGATAGGTGGGTTCAGAAAGGCAAAGCGTGCATGGGGCCCTGCTAGGGATCTGGCTAACGGGGCTGCAGACACCTAAGACAATCGCTTCCTTTCTAATATGCATTATTCTGCTAGGCACCCACCGATCTGCTGCTAGGCTGTGGGTGCACCCATGCCCTCTGGCGGAAGAGGACTTTGATTCCGCTCAGCCTTTGGCTCGCTGACCTCCCGAGATCAGAGCCCTGCAAATCGTCTCAGACCCATCTCTCACTACACCCCTGTGCCTGGGGCACAGACATTGTGTCATCTTCATCTTTGGCCCCTGGAACCCAGCAGAGCTAAACAGAGGAGGCTTGTGCTCTGTTTGAAAATGGTTTCCTGGGGCTGATGTTGTGGCCCACTGGGTTAAGCCACTACCTGCGATGCTGCCAACCCAGCTGAGAGCTGGCTGGCTGTGAAAGCAGCAGAAGATGGCCCAGATGCCTGGGGGTTCTGCCATCCATGTGGGGGGACCCAGGCTCCTGGTTTTCACCTGGTACAACCCCAGCCATTGCTGCCATTGGGGGAGTGAGCCAGTGGATGCAAACTCTCTCTCTCTCTCTGTAACTCTGCCTTTCAGATAAATAAATAAGCCTTCTCACTGATGTGCTGCCCTCAATTCTTGGTGTTTATTCCCCTTTTCATCCTGCAGGACTGTCCCCAGTGCCACCACCAGGTGCCCTCCTGGCTTGTCCCCTCCACGTCTGTGCATGGTCATCCCAGCCTGGCACTCACTCTCCTACCTCCAGCCCCCATGTCAGGCTGTTGTCTTTAGAAGTCCACCTCTCTTGGAGGCCTGGAAGATCTCTGGGCTCAGGGAGCTCCTCTTTAACACACCTCTGTTTTCCTACCACTCACCGCAACCCAGCACAGTAAACTTTTTCAGAAACGTCTTATCTTTGGACTGCCTGCTTGGATGAACGAATACATTATTTTTCTCTTCCACGTAGTGATCCACAGGGCTCTTCCCAACCCTGCTCCTCCTCAGGGTGAACTCCCCACATTCCTTACCCATCGCTCGATCCCTGTTCCATTACTGGTGGTGATCTCAGAGTTCCAGCTACGGAAGGAGACGGGGGTCTGGAGAAGGTGGTAGTTACTGGCTGTGGGAAGCATTTTTGGGCACCCTGTTAGAAGCTGCTGGGGGGAAACTGTTCTCAAAATAGTGAGGCTGGATAGGCAGACGTAGAGTAGCAGCGGAGACCGAGCCTGTGGCTGGCTGTGCTCAGTCTTCACTGATGCAAATATTCTGTATCAGTCCCCCCATATCCACCTTTCCTACCACCGAGCCCACTCTCCATACTGCAGCCTAAGAGAATTTTTGAAAATGCAATCCCATTGCTAACTCCCCAACACATCGCCAAGCTGTTAACACAGCACGACGAGTTAACTTACAGCGCTAATGGAGAATGCTTCCCTGAGGAGTTGGATGACTTAGAAGAGTGGTGCCAATTTGGGGGTCTGGTTTCAAGGGTTAAAAGCTAGGCTTTTCTTTTTAAGGTTTATTTATTTGTTTGAGAGGCAGAGTTACAGACAGAAAGAGGGAGAGACAGAGAGAAAGATAGAGAGAGAGCTCCCATCCACTGGTTCACTCCCCAAGTGACCACAATGGCAGGAGCTATGCCAATCCGAAGCCAGGAGCCAGGAGCGTCTTCTGGGTCTCCCATATGGGAGCAGGGCCATCTTCTGGTTTCCCAGGCCATTAGTAGGGAGCTGGTTGGGAAATAGAGCAGCCAGGACTGGAAACGGTGCCCATATGGGATGCTGGTGCTGTAGGCAGAGGCTTAAGTTACTATGCCACAGTGCTGGCCCCCTAGGGTAAGCTTTTCAAGGTAGGGAACGCACTGGAGAGGCAGGGTGTGGCATGGCAGGGGGAATGGATGAATACAGTGAGGCTAGGACTTGAAGCAAGTCTTATTCAGTCTTACGTCACTTGCTCTGGGATCAGCAATCTGTTTGCCCAGGATAGCAGACTGTTCCATCAGATAAATTGACCTGCAGGGATCTGAGGAGCAGACAGAGGATTTATTGATTGATTTATAGTCTTATTTTTCCAAAGCAAAGTTTTCCTAAAATAAGTAACTGAGTCCAGTTGACACAGGTGGTCTCAATGCTTAGTAGCTGTGGCGTGTTTGATACGAGAGGTCACAGTTGTCAATGTCATCAAATCTCTATTTCCCTCTCCTCCTCCCCCCCCCACCCCCGCCCAGGAACAAAACAGAGCTTCTGAGGCTTTCTATTGGCTTTATAATCAAGACTGACATCATAAGCGTCCTAGAATACCCTACAGGGACCTGCCGCCCCAAATTCTCTGTTATTTTTGAAGATTATTTATTTGAAAAGCAGAGTTAGGAGAGAGAGAGAGAGAGAGAGAGAGAGAGAGAGAGATCATCCATCTTCTGGTACATTCCTTAAATGTCTGCAAGAGCCAGCGCTGGGTCAGGCCAAAGCCGGGAGCTTCAACCTGGTCTCCGATATGGGAGCAAGCAAGCACCTAGGCCATTTTCCACTGCAGAGTACCTGGGCCATCTTTTCTCGCTTTCCAAGGTGTAATAGCAGGGAGCTAGACTGGCAGTGGACCAGGTGGGACACAAACCAGCATCCATGAGGGATGTCAGGATCACAGCTGGTGGCTTCACCTGCTATGCCACGACACCAGCTCCCAAAACTCTTTTATTAAAAAGATTTTTTTTTCATTTATTTGAAAGGCAGAGTGACAGAGAGAGCGGGCGAGAGATCTTCAGGCCATCGGGCTCTCTCACATGGGTAGCAGGGGGCCACCATGCACCTGGGCCATCTTCTGCTGCCTTCCCAGGCACTTTAGCAGGAAGCTGGGTTGACAGCACAGCAGCCAGGGCTGGTGCTCTGATATGTGGGCTGCTGCTGGCATCAGAAGCAACAGCTTAACCTGCTGCACCCCAAAGCTGCACCCTGCCCCAGAAACTCCTTCCCTCTGCTCTATCACTTGTTCCATCCCATGAATGTGCTATGTTCCCCTGCATGATAGAATGTTCCCAGGTCTCTCTGGCTGAGCAAAAACAATGTTACATTTGGCCTACATACATATGCACAGACAATACTTTAAGAAATGAAAACTGCAGCTGTTCTCACTTTAGTGACAGAAAGCCAAACAACCTGCCCCAGGCACCATCGTTAGTAAGTGGATCACTGGGGGCCGGTGCTGTGGCGCAGCAGGTAAAGCCGCCGCCTGCAGTGCCGGCATCCCAAATGGGCAGTTTGACTGTTCCACTTCTGATCCAGCTCTCTGCTATGGCCGGGGAAAGCAGTGGAAGATGGCCCAAGTCCTTGGGCCCCTGCACCCGTGTGGGAGACCCAGAAGAGGCTCCTGGCTCCCGGCTTCAGATTGGTGCAGCTCTGGCTGCTGCGGCCATCTGGGGAGTGAACCTTTCTCTCTGCTTCTGCTTCTCTGTAGCTCTGCCTTTTGAATAAAATAAAATAAAATATTTTTAAACAATTTTTAATTTATTTGACAGGTAGAGTTATAGACAGTGAGAGAGAAAGAGAGACAGAGAGAAAGGTCTTCCTTTCCGCAGGTTCACCCACCAAATGACCGCTATGGCCGGAACTGTGCCGATACGAAGCCAGGAGCCAGGTGCTTCTTCCTGGTCTCCCATATGGATGCAGGGGCCCAAGCGCTTGGGCCATCCTCCACTGCACTCCTGGGCCACAGCAGAGAGCTAGACTGGAAGAGGAGCAGTCGGGACTAGAACTGGCGCCCTTGTGGAATGCCAGAGCCGCAGGCGGAGGATTAACCAAGTGAGCCATGGCGCTGGCCCCAAAATAAAATCTTAAAAAAAAATAAGTGGATGCACTGGAATTCAAACTCTAGCACTCTGGATCTAGAGCAAACACACATAACTATTACACTGCCCCAAACCTGTGAGTCCCCGGGGGTGAACACTCATCTCCTTAGATAATCGGTTATTTTGCACTCTCTCTGTCTCCTGGACTCTGAACTGCTGCTGTAGGAGCTGGAGCTGGAGGGGGAACACGCTGGGTGGCAGAAGTGGCTAAAATGTAAGCAGTGACTCAGGACCCCCCGTTCAGGGCCAGGCAATAAAGGGATGCCTGAACTGCTAAGAATGTAAAGACAGTTAGAAAATCAAATCAGGTCTGGTCTGCGTTTTCTCATGGCCATGCTGTGGGAAACCTGAATGAGGGGGGTGAAAACATTCTTTTCTCTGCTGGGACAGGTGTCTTCCGGGCCCCTCCCCTCCTGGTAGATCCCTGAGTTCCACCTTTAGGGCTCCCCAGTTGCACAGGTTCTATCTAAGGCCTGGATAGGGCCCTGGCAATGTGCTCATAAGATGGGAGTTTTGTGTGCAGCTTGGAAAAGCAGTATGTTTGCATCACACTCAGTGAAGGTCTCCATCTATCTCTGTTCCAGCTTTGGCCCACTGCTCTCACACAGAGCAGAGGGAGCAGTCAAGGACATGTCTGGATCCAGAGGGGATGAACTTAACCTTGGGCTGCGTTGAGTTGTCTTCAGCACCTCTGTGTGTGGTGACCAGTAGCTGCCTTGGTATAAAAATGCTTTTCAGAGCAATTTATGAAAAACCCACGGCCAATATCCTATTGAATGGGGAAAAGTTGGAAGCATTTCCACTGAGATCTGGTACCAGACAGGGATGCCCACTCTCACCACTGCTATTCAATATAGTGCTGGAAGTCTTAGCCAGAGCTATTAGGCAAGAAAAAGAAATTAAAGGGATACAAGTTGGGAAGGAAGAACTCAAACTATCCCTCTTTGCAGACGACATGATTCTTTATTTAGGGGACCCAAAGAACTCTACTAAGAGACTATTGGAACTCATAGAAGAGTTTGGCAAAGTAGCAGGATATAAAATCAATGCACAAAAATCAACAGCCTTTGTATACACAGACAATGCCACGGCTGAGGAAGAACTGCTAAGATCAATCCCATTCACAATAGCTACAAAAACAATCAAATACCTTGGAATAAATTTAACTGACATTAAAGATCTCTACAATGAAAATTACAAAACCTTAAAGAAAGAAATAGGATACCAAAAAATGGAGAAATCTCCCATGCTCATGGATTGGAAGAATCAATATCATCAAAATGTCCATTCTCCCAAAAGCAATTTACAGATTCAACGCAATACCAATCAAGATACCGAGGACATTCTTCTCAGATCTGGAAAAAATGATGCTGAAATTCATATGGAGACACAGGAGACCTCGAATAGCTAAAGCAATCTTGTACAACAAAAACAAAGCCGGAGGCATCACAATACCAGATTTCAGGACATACTACAGGGCAGTTGTTATCAAAACAGCATGGTACTGGTACAGAAACAGATGGATAGACCAATGGAACAGAATAGAAACTCCAGAAATCAATCCAAACACCTACAGCCAACTTATATTTGATCAACGATCCAAAACCAGTCCCTGGAGTAAGGTCAGTCTGTTTAATAAATGGTGCTGGGAAAACTGGATTTCCACGTGCAGAACCATGAAGCAAGACCCCTACCTTTCACCTTACACAAAAATCCATTCAACATGGATTAAAAATTTAAACCTACGACCCGACACCATCAAATTACTAGAGAGCATAGGAGAAACCCTGCAAGACATAGGTACTGGCAAAGACTTCTTGGAAAAGACCCCAGAAGCACAGGCACTGAAAACCAAAATTAACTACTGGGATTGCATCAAATTGAAAAGTTTCTGTACTGCAAAAGAAACAGTCAGGAAAGTGAATAGGAAACCGACAGAATGGGAAAATATATTTGCAAACTATGCAACAGATAAAGGGTTGATAACCAGAATCTACAAAGAAATTAAGAAACTCCACAACATCAAAACAAACAACCCACTTAAGAGATGGGCCAAGGACCTCAATAGACATTTTTCAAAAGAGGAAATCCAAATGGCCAACAGACACATGAAAAAATGTTCAAGATCCCTAGCAATCAGGGAAATGCAAATCAAAACCACAATGAGGTTTCACCTCACCGCGGTGAGAATGGCTCACATTCAGAAATCCACCAACAATAGATGCTGGAGAGGATGTGGGGAAAAAGGGACACTAATCCACTGTTGGTGGGAATGCAAACTGGTGAAGCCACTATGGAAGTCAGTCTGGAGATTCCTCAGAAACATGAATATAACCCTACCATTCAACCCAGCCATCCCACTCCTTGGAATTTACCCAAAGGAAATTAAATTGGCAAACAAAAAAGCCGTCTGCACAGCAATGTTTATTGCGGCTCAATTCACAATAGCTAAGACTTGGAACCAACCCAAATGCCCATCAACAGTAGACTGGATTAGGAAATTATGGGACATGTACTCTACAGAATACTATACAGCAGTCAAAAACAATGAAATCCGGTCACTTGCAACAAAATGGAGGAATCTGGAAAACATCATGCTGAGTGAATTAAGTCAGTCCCAAAGAGACAAATATCATTTGTTTCCCCTGATTGGCGATGACTAACTGAGCACCAAAGGGGAAACCTGTAGAAGTGAAATGGACACTATGAGAAACAGTGACTCGATCAGCTCTTGTGCTGACTGTTGTTGTACAATGTAATACTTTATCCATGGTAGTATTTTTTTTTTCTTTATCCTAGTACTAGTGGTTGAACTCTGTAATTAACACACAATTATTCTTAGGTGTTTAAATTTTAACTGAAAAGTGATCTCTGTGAAATATAAGAGTGGGAATAAGAGAGGGAGGAGATGTAAAACTTGGGACATGCTCAATCGGAACGGCCCCAAATGATGGAGTTAGAATTGTGCCAGGGGTTTCCAATACAATCCCATCAAGGTGGCATGTACCAAGGCCATCTCATTAGTCTAAGTGATCAATTTCAGCTCACAATTGATCACACTGATAGGTCTAAGAGTCAAAGGGATCACACAAACAAGACTAGTGTCTGCTAATACTAACTGATAGAATGAAAAAGGGAGAGAATGATCCAACATGGGAAGCAGGATACACAGCAGACTCATAGAATGGCAGATGTCCTAAATAGCACTCTGGCCTCAGAATCAGCCCTTAAGGCATTCGGATCTGGCTCAAGAGCCCATGAGAATATCTTAGGCATGGAAAGCTAAGACACTCTGGAAAAAACAGAAGACCTAAATGAAAGATCTCTGCGAGTGAGATCCCAGTGGAAAGAACGGGGCCATCAAAGAAGGAGGTACCTTTCTCTGAAGGGAGGAGAGAACTTCCACTTTGACTATGGCCCTGTGGGAATAAGATCGAAGTCGGCGAACCCTAAAGGCTTCCATAGCCTCGGCAACTCATGACCAGAGCCTAGGGAGATTACTGACGCCATAAACAAGAGTGTCAAATTGTTAAATCAACATCAGGAGTCACTGTGTACTTACGTCTCATGAGGGATCTGTCCTTAATGTGTTATCCAATGTGAAGTGATGCTATTACTAGTACTGAAACAGTATTTTTACACTTTGTGTTTCTGAGTGGGTGCAAACTGATGAAATCCTTACATAGTATATATTGAATCGATCTTCTTTATATAAAGATAATTGCAAATGATTAAAAAATCTTGGTGTTAAACTGGAAATTGCATAGACAATTAATTAATTTTTAAAAAAAAAAATCATGTAGGATCTCTGTCCTTAATGTGCTGTACATTGTGAATTAATACTATAACTAGTACTCCAACAGTATTATCATTTTGTGTCTCTATGTGAGGGCAAACCGTTGAAATCTTTACGTAATATGTACTAAATTGATCTTCTGTGTACAAAGAGAATTGAAAATGAATCTTGATGTGAACAGAAGGGGAGAGGGAGCAGGAAAGGAGAGGGTGGGGGGAGGGAGGGAAGTTGTGTGTGGGGGGAGCCATTGTGGTCCATGAGCTGTTCTTTGGAAATTTATATTCTTTAAATAAAAGCTTTATATATAAAAAAAAAATGCTTTTCAGAATACAGACTTTTCTCATGTAACTTGTCCATATTATGGAAGGTTTTATGATCATATAAATGTCCCATGGCACCCAGCACGGACTCATATGGTTTGAAATCCCCCCGTTCAGAAGCTCATCTGTGGAAAAGTCTTTCAAGTTTTTAAATCACTCATTAAAAAATAAAAAAGCAACTAAAAGTGATCTTTGCTAAATTAGATAACACCCTTTAAAATTACAAATTACTAACAAAGAGCTGGAAAGCTGAAAAAAACCTTTCCTAAATTTCCAATAATAAAAAATCAAACTCTGTCAGATGCCATGAAGACTGAATCATCTTCCATTTTTTGTACTGAAAATATTACAAACAGCTCTAATAAAATTGGTAATAATAAAATGATTGTAGAGGTAGCTAATTAATGCAAATATGTTATCTTCTGGAATTGTACCATTTATGTTATCTTTCAGAGTGGCATAATAAATCAAATAGCTGGTCTTTGTTCACTGCTCCTAATAAAGGGATTCAAACACCTTTGCAATTTCTTGATAGTAGAAGTGTCTTTGTTATGCTAATAAAGTAACTGCTGGTGGGTTCCTCCCTAGCAACAGGATGGGGGAGGGGGGGGGCTGGTCAGCTCAAAAAAGGGGGCTAGAGTTCAATCACATGGTGGGGATTTAATCATTCACACCTGCGCCATGCGACGCTGATAAAAACTCTGGCCAGCAAAGCTCAGTGGCACCTGGCAGGAGACGGGGCCCTGGCTCTTTAAGGCGTGGCCACAAATAGTCAGGGTTCCCTGCCAGACCTGGCCCTGTGTGTCTCCCTCAGAACAGAGCTGTAGCCATCAGGATGGTGTTTGCCTCTGAGGTCTTCTGGAGCTCCCTGAACACGAGAAGGGGGGGGGGGGGGCTCCTCATGTGTAGGCAACTGGTGAGCTGTATGGGTGGGCTGAGTCTCTACCAGAAGCCGGTGTCTTCTAGGAGGCTGAGCCCCGGATCTGTGGGTTTGTGCTTCCTCTGCATACTGAGTGCCAGGGTTGTACAGGAGTGTGCCCAGCACGTATAGTACCAGCTGGGGTTTGGGGGGTACTTGGTGTCGGGAAACACGGGGTTCAATGCTATGATCCTGACCCACTGAAGCATGCAGCTTGGAAAGCGAATGAGCAAGGGCAGTGGGTGAGGCACCTTTGATTCCTAGGTAGTCATGGGATCACCCACTGTGAAACCTCAGCTTGAGGCTGGTGCTGTGGCATAGCAGGCAAAGCTGCTGCCTGCAGTGCCGGCATCCCATATGGGCGCTGGTTCAAGTCTTGGCTTCTCCACTTCCAATCCAGCTCTCTGCTATGGCCTGGGAAGACAGAAGATGGCCCAAGTTCTTGGGCCCTTGCATCCTTGTGGGAGACACAGAATAAGCTCTTGGCTCCTGGCTTCAGATCGGTGCAATTCTGGTCATTGTGGCTGATTGGGGAGTGAATCAGCGGATGGAAGACCTCTCTCTCTCTCTCTCTCTCTCTCTCTCTCAATCAGCCTCTGCCTCCCTATAATTCTGTCTTTCAAATAAATAAATAAATCTTTTAAAAAAAATAAAGGAAACCTCAGCTCTTTCCACTGTGATCGGTTTCTAGAGGTCAAAATTACAAGTGAGATTTAGACATGATTGCAAAGGAATAAGAAAAAATAAAAATATCCAGTCCCTTGGTTGTTGTTACCTGTGATAGCTAAAAGCAAAGTAAGAATGGGCCACATTCGGATTCTGCCAGGTTGAACTGCAGTCTCCAGCCTCGCACACAGACTGAAGGCATGTATGGGGCAAGATCCTGACTCCAGATGGCCCAAGATGCAGCCACTGGCCTCAGTCATTTCCTAAGAACACACAGTGTGCTTAGACAACGAAGTCATGAAGAAGGCAGAACTGATCCCCCAGTGGATGGGTACACCGAGAGCGAAGGGACCCAGCGCAGCAGAGTGGAAAATTTCACACTTTTTACAGGTCTTTTTATTACAAGATATACATATATACAAATGTATATGTATGTATGATATATATGTGCATATATATATATATAGAGAGAGAGAGAGAGAGAGGCGATCACCCATCCACTGGTTCATCCCTCAAACATCCACCATGGCTGGAGCTGGCTTGGAGCTGAAGCCAGCAGCTGAGAACTCAGCCTAGGTCTTCCATGTGGACAAGAACCCAATGACTTTGAGCCATCGCTGCCGCCTCCCAGGGCCTGCATTGGCAGGGAGCTGGAGTCAGGAGTTAGAGCTGGAGACGGAGCTAAAGCACTGCCACTAGGCTACACACCTGCTCCAGGGTAGGAATTTTTAAGAGGTTATTAAGAAACGGGTTGCCTAACGTGTACATGTGTGGGGCTGAAACCTTCGTTTCTTGAAGGGTGGATGAACAAAGTGGACCCTCTGCCAGTACTCCAACCTAGAATAATCTTGATAACTGGAATGTCCTTGTATCCTGAGTGAGGTGCTCTAATGGCGAGGGCAATGACTAGAAGAGTTCTAAGATGAAAGAGAAGTGTTTTATACAGGGACGCACTCCCGTGGCAATGTAGAGAGTTACCCAGTGTGTTCCTAGGCAGGCCAACTCTTGTCTCCTCCCTCCTGACTTTGGAGCCTTTGAGGAGCTGCTGAGTTCTGTCATCACTTACACAGACCTCTACAAATAGCTCACACTTGACCAAAAAGAGCAGTTCCAAGTTGAATAGACAACATCCTGTTTGGGAGACCACAACTCTACTAGAAGAAGTGAAAACAAATGACTCACGGGTTACAGCCACCAGCCCATGCAGTCAGGTAGGAACATAGAAAACTAGGCCAGCCAAAGGGGTGTCCATCTGGGGTATGGCACTATGGAAATCTCTGGGGGAATCTTAGAGCTACATGAAAGAGGGGTGTGTAAATGTCCATCAGAAGGACCAAATTCCAGGTTTGGAAGATGATTCGATCAACAAGGAGACTTCTCAGGATGCTTACTTGAGGACAACACCCATGAAATGAGTGGACATGGGCTATGGGTGGAGGGACAGCAGTGTATAGATGGCCAAATCAGTCACATACCACTTCCACCACCTGAGACACAAAGGACAAATGAGACCGTCCCATCTGCCAACAGTAAGGAAGAGACGGCAGACGTTATGGGGCAGGCTCCTAGGAGGAGGGCTCCATTCGCGCCCAAGAAGTGGATTATGCTGCACCAACACAAGTTGCCCCAGCAGGCTACAAACAGACCTGAACAGAAGCAGCACTTACCGCTGGTCTGGCTTCTCCTACCCAGTGGTAGCCGCAGACGCTGAAAGGACTAATAAAGAATGGGAACAATAGATATTGCACCAAGTTAAAGCTCAGAGTTGCATAAAACATGTTTTTCTCCTCAAGCAGTGGTTTGACAGTCAGCTGCAATAAGCATTCAAGTATCAGTTGTCTACAATTGAGAGTGGGAAGAGATACATGCATGAGGGCTGGCTTACACGCTTACACATGTCTGTGCTCACACTCAACAGGAGGTGAGCTCTCTCCGCCTGGGTTTCTAGTTACTAGAACAGAATATTTATCTGAGGGTATAAGTTATAAAGAAAAGGGGCTTATTTAGCTTATGGTTCCAGAGGCTGGGAAGTTCAGGGTCGCAGCACCAGCTTCTGCTCATCCTATCTCTGTGCCCCCCAAAGCATTAAATCCTCTGTATCCTCAATCTTCTTCTAAAGCTCCTTCCCGACGCCACCACCTTGGAGGCCAAGCCTCAGCCCGAGTTTGCTGGGGACAAGTGACATCCAAGCCAGAGCAGAAGCCAGCAGTGTCATTCTTTTCTCATCCTCAGTAAATGTTTACTTGTATGCGTCATGTGTTGTTTATATTTTTGCTTATTTTTAATGCATTTTTTATTTGAAAGGCTGAGCAGCATAGAGAGATGAAGAGACAGACAGAGAGAGAGAGAGAGAGAGAGAGAGAGAGATAGAGAGAGTGTGCTTCCATCTGCTGGTTCACTCCCCAAATGGCCACAACAGCCAAAACCAGGAGCTTGGAACTCATAAGCACCTGGTCTCCCTGGTCTCCAAGCACCTAGACCATCTACTGCTGCTTTCCCAGGTGCATTAGCAGGGAGCTAAATCAGAAGTGGAGCAGCAGAGACTCAAACGGGCACTGTGATAGGGATGCTGGAGCTTCAAGTGGCAGCCTAACCTGCTGTGCCACACACTGGCCCCTATTTCTATTTATTTTTGTAGTCATCTCATCCCAGTTTGAACAAGACTTCACAATCCTGCTCCACTTTTACTGGATGGGTTCGATCTGCATTTATCTTCTCTTTTGTCCAATGATCTTGGTTATTGTCAATAACTTTCTTAGCACTAAAGCATCTCTGAATTATTTAATGGATCTCTGATAAATGATACATATGAAATAGTAACATCATACCTAGCACATGTAATACCTTCTTCCCGTCTGTCGTTGAATTTTCACAATAAGTCAGTGCATAAGGGTTATTGTGGCCCCGTTTTAAAGCTGAGAAGACTGAGGCTTCAAACAACTAGGCCAACTGCCTTTGGCCACACTGGCCAATGGTCTGGCTCTGCAGTTCCTGCTGCTTGCCTCCATCCCCAAGGAAAGCTATACTGAACACCTGCAATGCACCTGCCAGTACCTCATTCAATCCTGGCCACCCTCGGGGGCTGGTGCTTGATGGCTCCTTCTATAAAAGAGGCTGCTGTGGCCTAGAAATGTGAGAGAGCTGCCCCAGGCTCACCGTGGGGACGTGGTGCCAGTAGTCAGACCATGTGCTCGCTCATCAGACCAGGGGACAGCTGCTTCCAGGTCCTGCCTAGAGTCCCCATGTCCTCTCCGTCCCGCTGTGGACACCCGTCTGCCCTGGGCCCCCTCCCAAGCCTGCGTCTTCCTCGGGAAAGCAAGGCCCCCGGATGCCAGGCCCCTGCATGCCTCCCACGTTTGCAGCCGCAGATCTGCCAGGAATCCTGGGACACCCGTCTATTTTTTGCTTCTCCCCCCCTCCCCCCACCCAGAGAAATGTCAACTGCTTGCTGTCTTACAGTGGGACTCGCTGCTTTTGTTTGTTTTTCCTTTTTTTTTTTTTTTAATAAAATTGTTTTCCCTAAGGGAGAGAAACAAAAGTGTGTCTGACTCAGCTCAGCTGTGCCGCAGGGCAGGCTGCAGGGAGAGGGCCGAGCGCTGCCTGAGCTTTTCTCAGGCTGGCCGGGCTCTTTGGAGTCGGAGTTCAGCTCTCAGAAGCAGCAAAGCAAACAGTGCCTCATGAAAACCTGGGTGCCTGTTTGATTCCTTACTCATCTCGCCCTAATACCCGCTGATAAGTCTGTTCATTGCTATTAATCACCAGCCCGTGGGAGGAGCTGCCGGCTGTCACAGCTTTCCTCCTAACCCCTCTCTGCCCACGTCCCGAGCCTGCACTAGAACTTGGGCTACGGGCATGAGACAGCAGTGAGTGCTTCGGCCTGTGGGCCTCGGCTGCCAAGCAATTCTATCCTGTGAAGGGCATGGGCACGCTCACCACGGAGACGCGGAGACGGTGACCCGCCACTGTGCACCTGCTTGATGTCAGGAGCCTCTGGGAAACCCCTGGGGCTCAGGTGCCTTGTCTCAGTGGACAAATGTGAGTACGGTGTCTCCCATTTTACAGATAAGGAGACAGAGGCTCAGATGGGGCCTGCCCGGAATCACGTCTCTGATATGAACTGAACTGGGATTGGTGGTGGTGGGGGTTACACCCCACAGGTACGAGCAGACGAGGAAGCTGTGGCCCCTCAACCCCCCCCTCTCTCCTTCAGTAGAGCACGGAGTATACTGGGAGGAGGGCAGGCTTTAGCGTCCAGCAGGCCGGAACTAAAACCCCAGACCTGCACCTTTGTGGGTGGCCTCCAGCATCCATCTAACCATCTATAAACTGTGAGGGCTAAGGGAGAAACTGTAAGGAGTGTCTTGCAGAACGTCCGTGAATGGCAATTTTCCTTCTTTTTATTTAAGATTTATTTATTTATTTATTTTGAAGGCAGAGTCACAGAAAAAGAGGGGGAGAGTGAGTGAGAGAAAGAGAGAGAGAGAGAGAGAGAGAATCTTCCATCTGGTGGTCCACTCCCCCAAATGGCTGCAATGACAGGCTGGGCCAGGCTGGAGCCAGGAGCCTGGAACTCCATCTGGTCTCCTGGGGCCCAAGCACTCGGGCCATCTTCTACTGCTTTCCCAGGCCACAGCAGAGAGCTGGATGGGAAGTGGAGCAGCCGGGACTCGAACTGACACCCATACAGGATGCTGGTGTTTCAGGTGGCAACCTATCCCACCATGCCACAATGGCATCCCCACACTTTTTTTTCAACATCCCCTCCTATTAGGGGTAGCACGGGCACTTTCCTCTCAGGGAAAAGGATTTGACAAATTTCTTCAAACTCTAACACCCAATTACTTCTCCCAACTCACCAAGTTCCAGTATATCACTCATTAAGCACATCCAACCCCAGTGCCTTTGCACAAGCAGTCTCTCCCCCTGGGGCGCTCAACCCTGACCTTGTCAAGTTCCTGCTCATTCTGCAGACCCAGTCCAACTCTCCTGCAGGACGTGCTTTCTGATCCCACAATGCAGAAGCAGACACTTTCTCGGACTCTGGGGAGAGGAGGAATATCAACACAAAGCCTGCCAACGTGGATCCCTGGGCCAGCCCGTCTGGCCCTCCCTCAATAGTTTCCTAATTAACCGCCCTGCGGGAGTGGGTCAGAATGATCTCAGATCAATGGGAGACAATGAGACGTCGTGGAGAAGAACTGCAAAAAGGGGTTATTGGGGAGTTTGTTCTTTTTTTTTCTTTTCTTTTTCAGACTTTCCCCAAACTTTGAAAACGCTCAACCACCTTGTTTTAATCATTCGGTAAGATCTGTGGCTTTTTCAACGAAATCTGCTCTAGGATTTGAATTTGAACATATTCAGAAGTGAAAACACTGTCATTTGTCTATCAGTTTATGGACGGATTCCTCTGGAGAATGTCAGACAAGTCGCAGTGACGCCGCGTGCGCCGGTGCTGTGGAAGCAGCGAGGATGGGCGCATGGCTCCTGTCACCAGATCCCCAACAACTGCACATAGGCCCCAGCAGAGGTTGTGGTTCGACTCACGGCCTCGTGATGTCTGGCGGTAGGGAAGGGACTCCACAGACGGCGTCACTCTTTGTTCTTTAAGATTTTTATTTATTTGAAAAGCAGTTACTGAGAGGGGAAGGGAGAGAGAGAGAGAGAGAGAGATCTTCCATCCTTTGGTTCACTCTCTAGATGGCTGCAACGGACAATGCTGGGCAAGGCCAGAGCCAGGAGCTCCTTCCAGGTCTCCCATGTGGGTACAGGGGCCCAAGCACTTGGGCCATCTTCCACTGCTTTCCCAGGCATATTAGCAGGGAGCTGGATGGGAAGTGAGGCAGCCAGGATTCAAATAGGTGCCCATACTGGGTACTGGCATCAAAGGCAGCGGGTTAACCAGCTCCACACAGCGCTGGCCCCAATGGCGTCACTCTCTAAGTGACATGGGCTAGTTTCTCCCCATGTGGCTCATCCACCAACTTAAGACACTCCTTAGGCTCATTTGTTTAATGCACTCAGAGTATAGGAATTTTTTTTGTTTAGATACATCTCTTGTAGATAGCATGAGATTTGACCTTTTAAACCAGTCTGGAAAGTCTGGGTATTTTAGTAGGTGGGTGAATCCTATTTGTATTGATTGATTGATTAACACACTGTGGTTTCAGTTTTGTCATATTTCATATTTATACATATATATTTTATTTTGCACTGTTTTATCTTCCCCTGTCTCCCCTACCCTTTTCCTTTCCTTTCTCTTTTTTCTTTCATTTTTTCTTTTCCTCCTCCCTTCTCCCTCTCTTTCCCTCCCTTTCATTCCTACTCCTGTCTGTTGGATCCTTAAGATGAACAATATTGAGATTTACTAGTCACTTCTCCTTGTTGCCCAACAAATCCTTTTATTCACAAACAATTCTAAGTCGGTAAGTGAGATCACTTTACTTCTACATTCTTTCCATGGTCCCTCCTTTGCCTCATGAATTTCTCTCTTTCAATTTGAATTTAGTCTCAGCCTTACTGATCATGTAGGAACACACAACTAAGCTTTCCCATAAGTAAAAAAAAATCGAAAAGAAACACATGCATGCGTGCCTGGTGTACACACACACACACACGCATATGTATACTGTCTGATGAATATATAATTACCAGTCACCACAAACCTGTGATTAGGCTTCTGTAGTTCTTTCGGTTGTGTGAATAACATCTGTTATCAGAGATCCTGGTAGCAATTTGCCCTGAGCTACTGAGTTTGCAGACAGTTTTTATACTTGAAGTTCAGCCTGGCTGTTGAGGCCTGAAGTATTTTTTTTTCTTGAAAATATAATTGATTTGGTGGAAAATGTCTCAGTGTTGGCTACTCTAGGTTGATTTTCTTAGGTAAATATGTTTTCTTTCAATATTTATCCCCAATTTTTCTTTTGTTTTAGGAAAGTTATCTTGAATTATACTTTTTAGAATTTGCTTCGTTGTTCTCATTTTCTTCTTTGGGGGATATTTATTATAGGCATTTGTTAAGCTTCCATTCCTTGTTATTTTCCCTTGATTCTTTTTAAACCTTTCTTCACTTTTGTAATTTGTTTATATATTTATTTTTATTATTTCTATTTATTTATTTTTAAAGATGTATGTATTTATTTGAAAGTCAGAGTTACACAGAGAATGAAGGAGAGGCGGACAGGCAGAAAGAGAGAGAGAGAGAGAGGTCTTCCATCTGCTGGTTCACTCACCAATTGGCCACAACAGCCGGAGCTGCATCGATCCGAAGCCAGGAGCCAGGAGCTTCTTCTGGATCTCCCACATGCTTGCAGGGGCCCAAGCACTTGGGCCATCTTCTACTGCTTTCCCAGGCCATAGCAGAGAGCTGGATTGGAAGTGGAGCAGCCGGGACTTGAACCGGCACCCACATGGGATGCTGGCACTGGAGGCAATGGCTTTATCTGCTATGCCTCGGTGCTGGCCCCCACTTTTTTAATTTGTAAAATTTCCCCTTTTCCATCATGTGCCTCTCCTAAGCTGTCTCCCACTGTGAATATTCACTCCTGTGTCTCTCCTGGTTTATCTTCATTTCCGAAATGATTTCTTTTATGTCAGATCCTTTTCTTGTCTCTCCCACCTGTCTTTTCCAAGCTTTCTTTCATCCACCGCCTCATTTCTGAACTTTTCTAGCTCTGATGTGTGTTGTTCTCTCATAGCTGCGATCATTTCCTTGACTTCTTTTAATGTGTGCAAAAATACTAAGTTGCAGTGTGTTCTGCTCTGTGGTTTGCCTTGCTAGCATGTTTTCTTTGCCTAGAGGGACATTATTCATTCCTTGGAGAATCTGAGAGAGATTTTTGGTAAGTAAAATAGGAAGTAAATAAAAATTGGGCATTGAAAGCAAGCGATTCAGTTTACAGAATGGATCGCTTCAGCTTCTATATAGAAACATCAAAATCTAGGAGTGAGTAGCTAAGCATGGAAGTTGGTGAATTAGTGAATTTTTTTTTTTTGACAAGAAGAGCTAGACAGTGAGAGAGAGAGACAGAGAGATAGGTCTTCCTTCTGTTGGTTCACCCCTCAAAAGGCCGCTACGGCCAGCGCACTGTACCGATCCAAAGCCAGGAGCCAGGTGCTTCTCCTGGTCTCTCATGGGGTGCAGGGCCCAAGCACTTGGGCCATCCTCCATTGCACTCCCTGGCCACAGCAGAGAGCCAGACTGGAAGAGGAGCAACCAGGACAGAACTGGCGCCCCAACCGGGACTAGAACCCGGTGTGCCGGTGCCACAGGTGGAGGATTAGCCTAGTGAGCTGCGGCGCCGGCCGAATTAGTAAATTTTAATAGAAATTAGTGCATTAATGAATTGTAATTTCATGCTTACCTGAACTGTGGCACACTTTGTTTTCTTAGGAAATGTCCTGCAAGAGATTACACTGGGATTGCATTCATTTGCACAAGTCTGGCCCCCACCTCCCTTCTCCAAAGTCAGGTGCAGAGACTACAGTAAGAGAGCAGTGACGGTGACACACTGAGGCCAGTGTCATGGTGCCGGAGCACCCAGGGCATGGCAGCAGCCCAGGAGGGAGGGAGCCACCAGTTCACGTCCAGCTCCTTCAATTCCAGTGCAGCTCTCTGCTGATGGGCTGGGAAGAGCAATGGAACGTGGCCCGAGTACTTGGGCCCCTGCCAGTCGCATGGGAGGCACAGATGAAATGCCCGGCTCCTAGCTTCAGCCTGACCATTGCAACCTCTTGGGGAGCGAACCAGCAGATGGAAGATCTCTTGTTCTCTCTGTGTCCCTCCTTCTAGTTCTGTAATTCTGACTTTCAAATAAACATAAAATCTTTATATATATATATATATATATATATATATATATATATCTTCAGCTATAAACTGGGTAATTTAACTCTGGTTCAACAATGCCACTACTTCCGTGTTTGTACCATAAAGGGGTAGTTGATAAACGCCATGCCTTTCCTGTCTAAATTCAGGATTTTTTAATCAGATACCACACCCTCTTGGTCTCAGTGGAAGAAATCAGTGGGCCACCATTTTCTGGTTCTTCTTTCCAACTTCAGGAAGAAGCTCCTGGGGAGAGAAAAGTTTGTCACTCCAAGGCCCGGAAAGGCACCTGCTTGAACGGGGGAGCTGATGCTGACGGGACGATATAAATAGCAGCCCGTACCTGCTACACCTCACCACACTCATCCAACAGCACATTAGAAGAATTAAAATGTCAAGTGGGCTACATAGGAAATGTGACCTGCCTTATTATCTTGTGAGGGGTAAAAAGCTTTCAAGAACTCAGATCTGTGTGGCTGCTTTGCATGTAGCTGGGGGCTGGCGGGCCTCTTCCAGAAGTGCTGGAGGCTGGCTAGAACAGAGTCCCTTCCCGCAGTCCTCTGTTTGGCCTGCAAGGCTTGGGGCCGCTTCTGATGGACGTCTCTTATTTTTTTTTTTAAGATTTATTTATTTGTTTGAAGGGCAGTGTTACCGGGTGCAGAGGGAGAAAGAGAGACAGAGAGAGATCTTCCATCTGCTGGTTCACCCCCTGAATAGCCTCAACTGCTAGAGCTGAGCCAGACCGAAGCCAGGAGCCAGGAGATTCTTCTGGGTTTCCCACGTGGGTGCAGGGGCCCAGGAACTTGGGCCATCTTCTACTGCCTTCTCAGACACATTAGCAAGGAGCTGGATCAGAAATGGAGCAGCCGGGACTGGAACCAGTGCCCTTATGGGATGCCCTCGCGGTAGGTGGAGGCTTTACTCTGCTACGCCTTGGTGCTGGCCCCATGCTGGAAGTCTCTTCCCAGAAGACCATGCTGCTCCGGTTCCTTTCCTAGTGCAGCGGCTGCAGCGTGGAAGTCAGGCTCCCCAGGTCTCTGAAACTAAACCTGCAGGTTATCTTTTCTGCTCAAAGCTGCACCACTGGTTGCTTTAGGGAATTCTCCCTGGGGCTTGTACCAAACAAGTCTGAGGCCCCGCCTGGGAAGGGTCTCTCCAGCAGCCGGACTCTGGGGCTCAAGGTGTGGAGGACCGGGGGTCATAGCATGGCTGGGCTGTGCACTGCCTGATTCCTCCTTGGGGGCTGGTGGAGGTGAGGTCAGATCCCAGGATCTGAGGCAGTCAGGGAGGGGCTGAGAGACCCCCACAGTCCTGGTGGAGGGCAGCCCCCTGCTGTCTGGCCCAGGCCCTGGATTATTCTTCTTTGCTTCCTACAAGTAGGAGTCCTGGGGGACGCTCAGCTCCCCAGTCCCAGCCCAACAAGAATGCAGACAGCACAGCTACTGTCAGCCAGCATCTGTTCCAGAAGCTTCCATCTAGTAACCAGCAGTTTTTTAAAAAAAAACCCTCATAACACAGGTGATACGTGAACTTACAGGACAGGGAAATCCAGACATGGGGTAACATCAGCTGAGCCCTGACCCAGGGAGTTAGGAGCCACGGGCAACAGGTACACTGCTAACATTTACTAAATGTCCCTTCTTTGCCCAATGCCCTGCTCCAACTGTTCACACCTAACTCATTGCATTCTCAGAAAGTGACCACGAAGCAGGAAGTCTGTCCGCTTTCGTAGATGAAAGAGTAGAGGCACAGAGAGGGCAAGGAACATACTCAAGGCCACACAGCTTGTAAAGCTGGGAAGCCTGTGTGCCTCACTCCGGAACCCTGGCTCACAGCCGTATAACTATGTACGTCACCCCTACCCGGCACAGAATTCGAATTGTTTGTTACCCTTGAAGAACCCACGTTTCAACAGTGGCGGCAGAGACAGGCAGTAATGACAAAGCAAGGCAAGGCAGGCGGTGTCAGATGGAGAAACCATGGCCTGCGCACGGCCCTGCAAAATCTGACAGCTCCAGCCGCACGGCACGCAGAATCCAAATCGCCCGAGACAAGCAGCCTTCCAACCCGTCTGGAGAAACCCTGGTGGTAATGACTTCCGAAGTGCCCTCCCCAGCCCGCCATATGGGCCATTTTTTAAAAAGCCTGCCTTGCTCCATTCCTCGGCTGTGTCTCCTTCAAGAAAGGAAACCGCCTTGCCACTGGGAGTTTCTGCGATGTTCCCTCTGATGCTTCCAGGAACCTCTTCCTGACATGCGCAGAGACGGGGGCATTACTCAAGGCTGAGGGTGTCACAGGCACCAGGGAAGATGCACGATGAGCCGTGCACGGCGACGTGCGTGCGGGAGATGGCCACGCGGGCAGGGTCAGACCCACACGGTGCCGGGGGCAGGGGAGATCCCTGGCGGCCACTGATGACCTTGAGCAAGTCGGGGCTCCTGTCGAAGGCTGCGTCTCACCTGTAAAAACACAGACTGGAATCCTGCCTCCCAGGTGGTAATACAGAGAGCCTGTCTTAGTCCAACACCTGGGGCATGAGAACATCCAAGCAAACATTCTACCCTGTTCAAGCCGGGAGAGAGTTAGAAGGCCTACTCTTGGTTTTGACAAAGTCACTGGTGCAGCCTGAATATTTGTGCCCCACCCCCCGGGTTCCTACATTGCAGCCCTAACCCCCTGGGAGGGGGGTGGTATTTGGAGGCGGGGCCTCAGGAGGGCACGCAGGTGCACCACTCCGGAAGCAGATGGGTGCCTTTAGAAGATGAGGCGACCTGACAGTCTGAATGCCCCCACCAACTTCAGGTGCCACCTTCAACAAACACCTCCCTGCTTTGCCTCTTTCCATGTGACAGTCGCCTCAAGCGTTCCCATCAGAGCCGGGAGAGGGCTTGCTCAGGAGGGGGATAGCGCCGAGTGCCACGTGCTGTGCAGGTTGATGGAGTGCCAGCCAGGCAGGCCCATCCCCTTAGAGAAAGTGGGCTGAGCCGTAGCTGGTTCAGTGTCCAAACCCGGCCTGGGTGTTGCGTGTATAAGAGTTCATTTGCTCAGTAACTGGTACCACTGCAATGCCCCCATGCTGCTGTGTTAGGTGAGAAACAGCCGTGGGGCCAGGAGGGTTTGGGTACCCAAACTTTGAGACCTGACTCCCCATGCTTCTGTATGACGTCATGGCAGGACTTCCTGTTTCTGCCCCTACGATGAGCTGCCTGACCCGCTCCTGGTCATTTAAAAACTGGAAGTGGATGGAAAGGACCTTGAAAAGCATCCAGCCTCCTCTGTGAAAACTGCGATACCCCAGAGGGACCCACAATCAAGGGGGGAGACCCCTGCAGGAGGTGGCGGGGGAGCAGGGGAGCCACACGTCCAAGTTTATTTTCCCTCCCACCTCCCATCCAGCCAGGAGCAGCAGGGCTGGCAGGGCCGGGGCTGGGGGTCAGGCAGCTCCAGTTCAACACTCAGCTCTCCCTTTTCTTCGCTGAGATTGTGGGCAGGCCCTGTTCCCTCTCAAGACCTGTCTCCGCATCTGAGCCATGGGAACAGTGTTCCACTGACTCCCCTGTGTGCTCGGGAGGATTAAACCATACAAGAAGTGCATGAGGGCAGCCAGTGCCATATCGTGAGAGTTCTTCATAGTGGGGGCTCTTCACAACACAAACCCAGTTCTTGCAAAGAATTTCACACCCATTTCTCATCCATGGCCTCCTTAGCATCATAAAACAATGGGTAGGAGCTCGGTGCGCCTGGTGTTTATAAGACTGGGTAACTGTTAGTTTACTGGGACGACCATATAAAAAGCTCTTCAGCCCGTGTGGCTTGGACAACGGACAGTCATTGTCCCCCGGCCCTGGAGGCTGCTGGTGTCTGGGACCAAGACATGGGCAGAGAGGTTCTTCCGAGCTCTCTCGCCGTGGCTGGTGCTTGGCCATCTTCTCCCTGTGTCTGCACCAGGTCTGTACAGGCTGGGTCCTAATCGCCCCTTCTTATAACGAAAAGTGTCACTTCAGAGTCTATTCCGCTCCTATGACTTCATCTTCATTTAATCACCTCTGTGAAGACTTCATCTCCAAATACAGTCACATACGGAGGCTACTGGGGTGTTAGGACTTGAACATGAATTTGGAAGGATCATAAACAGAACTTCCTTAGCAAGGGGCTGCAAGGCTTGCTGGGTCCTCACAGCAGGATCCGAGGGGTGGGGCGGGAGGCGGTGAGTGAGCAGCACCTGGGGCCTCCAGCCCCACCTGTGTCGCAGGCCACGCTCTCACTGCCAGCCACCTTGCAGCCACGTCTCATGCAGACCTAAGTGATGGCCGGATCTGTCACATTCAATGGAGATGTCTTTCTGCCGTGCCCAAGAAGAACGCACAGAGCAGGTGTCTCCTGCGTCCTGCTGCAATGAATGAGAAATCAGAGCCCAGAATGGAAGCGGCCGGGCACCCGGCTCTGACTACGGGCAGAGACTATCAGTCTTCAGAGCGGCTGAAAGAAACCAAATTATAGAGTTCCCTGGGACGACTCAAAAGCTGGAGATGAAGCCATTTAGGGGTTTTTGTCTTTGGCTGCTCCCCACCCCACCACTTCACCCCGCACACTGCCTCTGTGACAGGCAAAACTTATGAAGAGCAATTTTCTTTTCAACAGAATTCTTTTCGTCCTTGAATATAAAACACAAGTCCCCATTTGCATAACATTCTTTAGAAAAGAGTGCGTACCAGGTACCGGGCTAGGGCTTTCATGCCTGGGATGTCAATTAACCCACAAAACAGCCTTGAGAGAGAGGTGCTTGAGAGAGTTGCATTCTCCAGCTGAAAGGAACTGGGATTTCACGGGGGAGAAGCTTTGTGGGTTCCTCCTCCACGGCACTGGCTGAGCCCAGATCTGAACCCAGATGTGCAGAACTCCAAGCCCCATGCATGAGCACCTGGCCTGGCTGACTTCACTGGGACTGGGACTGCCTGGGCACAAACGTGCAGTCTGGGGTCTGTGCGTTCATGGTGACAGACCAAGGGCAGAGCCTTGAGCTCACACAGCCCCAGCTTCCCTCATGTCCTTGGCTGCCACTCCCACCCATCAGCTCCAGGAAGCTCCCCGCAGTTTCTTTCCTCCTTTGACCTCCTCATGTTCTCTTCAAACAGCAAGAGCTTGACGATGTGGGTGCACATGAGACAGCTTCTCCAAAGCTGTGCTCTAGAAAATAGATTGAGGGGCCAGTGCTGTGGCTTAGTGACTAAAGCCCCAGCCTGCAGTGCCGGCATCCCATATGGGCGCCGGTTTGAGACCTGGCTGCTCCTCTTCTGATCCAGCTCTCTGTCATGGCCTGGGAAAGCAGTGGAAAATGGCCCAAATCCTTGGGGCCCTGCACCCATATGGGAAACCCAGAGGAAGCTCCTGGCTCCTGGCTTTGGATTGGCTTAGCTCCAGCAGAATGGAAGACCTCTCTCTCTGTCTCTACCTCTCTCTGTAACTCTGTCTTTCAAATAGATAAAATAAATCTTTAAAAAAATGTAAACTAGATTGTTCCTGCTTAACATGATTCTGTGTTCATTCTTAGCTGCTAGGGTGTTAGTAGAGATGCCACCCACACCATGTTCAAGTGTCTGCTATGGTATTTTTGTAACCTGGTCAAATACTAAACAGCAACCACAGTCAAATAGAAATAAACTGTTGTGTTGGTGACTGCTGTTAGCCTGTTTTTGTCTTCCCTTAACTATTGTGGCGAATCTTGGTGTGACCGAATGAAACCAACAGCCCCTCGCATACAAAACCAGGGTATACTCTGTATTGTGTGAAAACGTTTCTGAGTATTTTGTCTATGAAAAAAAAAGAAGAAAACTTAATTTTTCACCTTTGAATCGTGCTATGAGTCAAAAGGGAAACCCATCTTATAGGCATTTGTGCATAATTTGTAGGTAAGGTAATAAAAGTTACATTTACGAACATTGCGGAAATGCAGTGACTCAGACTTTGTAAATGCCTGCATACATGTGTTATTTTCCAGGCCTGTTCTGTTTTTGCTCTTGTTTCGCATCTTTGTCCAGGCTTAGGTGAGCTATTAGGAATTCTGTTACATGTTGTGAATGTTATGGCGCAAGGACGATGTTTATGTCCGCAGATGTACTTGGAGCCTCTTAAGCACTCGTAGAGCAATTACTGAGCACGAACCCGATCTAGGAGGCTGATATTCGATAACAACATTCAGGCATGTCGTTTATGTGTCATCTCACCTAGACCAGGGAACTGGAACTTTGGAAGTGTGCCGAGTGTAACACGTAGTTCATACAACACAAGGATTTTTGTGTCCTTGTTTGTTATGCCGTGGCTCCAATGCTTTGTGAAGAGTGGAAATTGCCAGACAAATATATTTAGAAATTTCTTTATTTCTGGTCTTCGAAGATTTTTCTGGGTTAGTGTGTTTCTTCCTTGAATTCTGTAAAGTCGTCTTAAATGCCTATAAGTGTGCTGTGTTTTGTCAGAAATTTATTGATCACTCTGTTGGATCAGTGTAAATAAATAGTCCATGGATCTCAAAAAAATTTTTGCCTATATGTATGTCAAAAAAACACAACAAAAAACAAAGATGAAACAGATTTGGTTAGCCAACTGAGCTCTTAGTACTCTCCGGAAGCCACCACTGCTCTGTGATAAACTTAGCTGTGGTTAATCAGGGTACATTTGGGTCTGTGGTGTGCAACCAAGAACGCTACTGCGTCAGAGCACCCGGTATGGTTAAGTTGCCTCTTCCTACAGTTTGGCTGTATGGTGGGAAAGGAGGACGCACTTCCAGTCCTGGGCCAGCTTCCCTTCTCATTGTTTGTGAGCGTCCTCTCCTTCCTCCATAGCTATCAGTCTCCTGTGAAGCTGACTCATGTGCATACATGCCGAGGCACACCCAGACACACCCCCACACACAGACACACACACACCATACACAGTCAGCCCTCAGCATCTGTGGGCTGTGTATCCATAGGCTCTGCCTTCAACCTTCCATGGGTAGAAAAGATTGATTAAAAATTGCATCTGTACTACATATGTACAGATTTTTTTTCTTGTACCATTCCCTAAACAATGCAGAATGACAACTATATACATAGCATTTGCATTGCATTAAGTATTGTAAGGAACCTAGAGATGATTTAAAATACATAGAAGGATGTGTGTAGGCGGTATGCAAACACTTCATCATTCTACAAGGGGTATTGGGCATCCTCAGATTTTGGTATTCACAGGGAATCCTGTAACAAAGCCCTGGAAGTGCCGAGGGGTGACTGTATGCAATAATCCCGCAGCTTGTCTGTAGGTTTGTAAGCCCTCACAAACTCAGGAAAGATGCTTTACCCCCAAAACAAATTTCTCAAGTATCTTGGGCAGGTAGCCAGTAAACAGAGCTGGGCAGAATAGCTTCCCACCCGTACGTAGCTCCTCAACTGAGCCTGGCCCCAAGGTCTGAAAAGTGGCTCAGTTTCTACCCTTGCTCTCCAGGAAGATACTGAGTTCAATAAATTCATCCAAGGGCAGATACATAATTTGCAAAGCCCATGGCAAAATGAAAAGGCAGGGTCTTTATTCAAAACGTAAAGAGAAATCCCATTAAGGATATAAAAATATAAAAATGATCCCTTTCTTCACGGTTCCTCCCTTGAGTTGTCATGGTGGTTATTTGCTGTTTAGTATCTAAATAAACACAGAAGGGTGGGCATTTGCACCATGGTCAAGATGCTGCTGGCGATCCTGCACCCCATATCAGAAGGCCTAAGTTGAAATCCTGGCTCACTCCTAATTCCAGCTTCCTGCTAATGACACAAGTACTTGGCTCCTCGCCACCAATGTAGGACGTGGGAGAGTTCTTGGCTCCTTGCTTTGGCCTGGCCCAGCTCTGGCTGTCTTGGGCATTTGGGGAGTGAACCAGTGGATATAGAAGGTTCTCTCTCTCTCTCTCTCTCTCTCTCTCTCTTATGTGCGTTTCTTTCCTCCCCCTTTCAAATAAGCAAAATAAAATTTAAAAACATTTCAAAAAATAGTTAAAATTCTCAATTATGGGCATGTATGTTACTATTTTATGTTGTGCAATGCCAATTTCAAATGCAGATCCGAGAGCAGTGAATTGGTGTACAATCCACAGTCCACATCCGAGCACGTGCACGTGTGTATTTCTCCCAGAATGGCGAAAACACGTCATGAAGACAACTCCTCTGCTATTATCTCTGTGGTTCCTTACCTCGGGCATTCCCTGTCTTGGGCTTAATGGTAAAGAAAGATCCAAAGGAAAAGAATTCGGTTGCCCTATCTTTCCCATTCTAGTAAGGGGGCACTTCAAAAGTTGGTGGGAAATGGGATTAAAAATGGCTTTATCTGGGAGAGGGGGCCAGCACTGTGGCACACGGGATCAAGCCTCTTGTGACACTGGGCTCCCTTACTGGACGAGGTTTCAGTTTGGTGGTTCTGCTCTTGCCCAGCTCTGCGCTAATGTGCCTGGGAAGGCAGCTGAAGACGGCCCAAGTGGTTGGACTCCTGCCACCCATGTGGCCATGAAAACAAGATGGAGTTCTTGGCTCCTGGCTTCAGTCTGGTCCAGCCCTGCCTGCCTGTTGCGGTCATTTGGGAGTGAACAGCAGAAGGAATCTCTCTCTCTGTCTCTCTCTCTCTCTCTTTCTCTGTGTCCTCATGTTTCTCTTTTTCATGCTGTTTTCAAATAAATAAATAAATACATAAATAAAAATTCTAAAAGCTAGGTTTATTTTGATACAAAAAGCTTTAGAAATGCATACGTAGTTTTTTTTTTTTATGCTACCTATTTCCATGAAATTTCTGCCAATCCTTTCCATGCACGAGTTGCAAACTTTTGGCTGCTAAATAAGCTAAGCTTTTAATTCCATTTTCCATAAGATTTTGGCAATCTCCCCTTATCGGTAAGTTACTGGCTACTCGGGGAGTAGGCCAGGTGGTAAGTTCCTTGGGTGTTCTTGTTTCTCGGATCTCCCTTCCTTTTTTCTGCACTTGGAGAGAGTCGTGGCTGGAAAGAGGGTCCCGCTTCTCTGGAGTCTCCAGGCCTTATTACTTCATCCTAGGCACAGTGAGGGCCTGGACCCAGTGCCTGTGCGTCCAGTGAGACTCAAAGCAAGTCCACGGTAGGAACAGTAAGCAAGCTGTGTAGCCAGCTTCACAGTGCTCCTGTGAATGGGGCCGAAGGGAGCCGCAGACAGGCAAACCACACCCTCTCCTCTGCTCACCGGCCTGCTCCGTTGTCCCCGTGGCCCTCACTTGACAAACACAAAGTCAAAGATAAAATTCTTAGGATTTTGGAAAACAGTGGCAACAGGGAATTTTTTAAAGTATTTATTTATATTTATTTGAAAGGCAGAGAGGCAGAGGCAGAGAGAAAGAGAGAAAGGCCTTCCATCTGCTGGTTCACTCCTCAAATGGCCACAATGGCCAGAGCTGTGCTGATCAGAAGCCAGGATCCAGGAGCCTCCTCCAGGTCTCCCATGCAGGTGCAGGGGCCTAAGGACTTGGGCCATCTTCTACTGCTTTCCCAGGTCACAGCAGACAGCTTGATCGAAAGTAAAGCAGCTGGGACTCGAACCAGCGCCCACATGGGATGAAAGCAGTGGCAGGCCCTGACAACAGAGAATTAAACCCAAAATATGGGGTTCCTTCTGAGAACGGCTGCACAAGCTGGACACCCATGAAGCCAGGCTCAAGGGAGTCAGTCTCTGGAGAGGAGGAGGATGGCGGGGGGTTCAGGGGGATCTTGGCAGGCGTGGCCTCTGCTCAGCTCTGAGTCCAGGACTCCCCCACATGCCTCTGTCTTCTCACATCTTCTCCTGAGCAGTCCACCTCCTCATGCTGCGTGAAAGGCGCACTGGACTGCAAAGCCTGCTTTGCTTACTTCATACAAATTAGCCCAAGGCGCTGGCACATCCTCCTGGAACAATATGTCTCAAATAAAACCCAGGAAATGAAGGAAACTCGTTCCTTCAATCAGGGAGCCAATTAACCAGGCCTGATGGCCAGAGGGGCATGCAGGGTGGAGGGGGGAGAACAGGCCCCCCAGGAAAGGGCACGGCAGGCTCGTGAGAGCCCGTGTCTGTGGTTCCTCCTGTCGGCAGCAATTAACTCCACATGGGCTTCTTTGTGGGAGTCTGGCTCACGCTATGATTTTAAGAAACCGGCTCGTTCCAAGGTGGCCATCAAGATTCCCGAAGTCTCTGGATGAAGTTAAGAGACAACTGAGCATTTATGGCAGCAGAGCCTGGTGTCTACACAGTAGGCTGCTGGTTAGCATCCGAGGTTCTAGTTTGTTCAGTTGGGTTAATACAGTTCCGAATATTGCATATAGTGTATGCTAATTTTATATAAATCTTTAGAGTGTAAGGTGTCTCATTCATTTATTTATTTAGGAAGCAATGAAAAAGAGAAAGAGAGATCTCCCATCGGCTGGTTCACTCCCCAAATGCCTGCAAGAGCCAGGGGTCAGGCTGGAGCTGAGAGTGGGGCAATCAGTCTAGTTCTCCCACGTGAGTGGCAGGGATCCCGCCACTTGAGCCAGCACTTTTGCCTCCCATGGTCTGCGTTAGAGGAAGCTGGAATTGGGAGCAGAGTCAGTACTTGAGCCCAGGTACTCTGACACTGGACACAGGTGTCCCAACCAGCAACTCAACCTCTGGAACAGAGGCCCGCCCCCTCCCACCTCTTCCCAACAAGCACTCTGTTTTCCCTTGTAACTCACTTTCCATTTGCCCCCTATTTCAACTGTGAGCAGAGATACTTTTTTCGTCTCCACTAAATGCTATGTGACAGGCCACTAGCCAGAACTTTCTGTGATGAAAGACAGAATGTCTGCCCTTAACTGAAGACCTGCTGCGTGGAAAGCCTAAACCAGCTGCTTCTATAAACACCATGTATTTGGTCTTTACGCTCTGTGATGAAAGGATGCTTATTCCCATTTGTAGATTAATGTTTTCCTTTTGCAATAATTGTTGGTTCTCAGGCGGTTACGGGGAATAACCAAAGAGGAGCCCTTTCACTGAAGGCTCCCCATGAACAACATCTTGCAAAACTATAGTCCAATATTACAAATAGGATATTGGTATATCATCCATGACTGTGTGTGTGTTTCCATACACCATTTTTACAGGTTCACGCATCACGTATTGACCAACACAGTCAAGATACAGAGTAGTTCCCTTACTACAAGAACCCTGTGCTGCCCTTGTGCGGCCTCAGCCACTTCCTCCCCGCCCCCCCCCCCGCCCCCCCGCTGTCTCCTGGCCTCTCTATTTCTGTAAGTTTGCCATTTCAAGAATGTGATTGTATTTGTCAGAATTTTCCCGAGAAATAGCACCGTGATGACAGGTTGCACATCCCACAGTGGTCCCACAGGATTCTGTTACCGGGTGAAATCACTGTTGGTTTGGTTTGTGTCTCTAAGGAGTCACACAACAATGAGTTCACCCAACTGGGCATTTCTCAGAATGCATCCCCACCACTAAGTGATAAGGATCTGAAGACATATATCAATTTATTACAAGGAATTGGCTCACACATTGATGGGGGCTGACAAGTCCCAGAGTCTGTGGAGTGGGCAAGCTGGAGACCCCAGGGAGCCATGGTGCAGGTCTGAACGCCAGCAGGCGCAAGGCCCAGAAAGGGGCAATGCTTCAGTTTCAATCTAAAGACTAAAACCCATGTCTCAGGTGCAGACAGTCGGGTAGAGGGATCCCCTCTGACCTGGGGGAAATATAATCAGCCTTTTTCTATTTGGGCCTCCCATGCCTGGCAGAGGCCCACTCACACGGACCGGGCAATGGTCTTTGGTCAGGCTACCAATTCAAGTGCTGAGCTCATCCAGGTCCCCTCACAGAGACAGCCCGAAGAGGGCCTGACCGTATATCTGGCTAGCATGGGACAGACAAGCTGACTCACACAATGAATGATTACGGTTCCCTGGATAAACGCGTAGCATGCCATCTGGGGGAAGTGAGCTTTTACACGTAGTAGCTTGGTAAATGCCTCATCGATGGTTGACTCCTAAATCAATCAGTTCAGTGGCATGGAATCCACCAGAAGAGCCACAAGGGAGGCTCAGATGACAACCACCATGTGGTATCACTACACAGCTATCAGAATGGGTGAAGTGCCGGCGCAGCGGCTCACTAGGCTAATCCTTGACCTTGTGGCACCGGCACACCGGGTTCTAGTCCAGGTCGGGGCGCCGGATTCTGTCCCGGTTGCCCCTCTTCCAGGCCAGCTCTCTGCTGTAGCCCGGGAGGGCAGTGGAGGATGGCTCAAGTGCTTGGGCCCTGCACCCCATGGGGAGACCAGGACAAGCACCTGGCTCCTGGCTTCGGATCAGCGCGGTGATCATTGGAGGGTGAACCAACGGCAACGGAAGACCTTTCTCTCTGTCTCTCTGTCTCTCTGTCTCTCTCTCTCACTGTCCACTCTGCCTGTCAAAAAAAAAAAGAAAGAAAAAAAAAGAATGAGTGAAGTAAAAAATAGTGATCGATTCAGCGATGGCACAGAGGATGAGGAAGCAGTTCAGTCATAGTCAGCTGGCAGGAATGCAAGATGGTGTCTTGACTCTGCGAGCCAGTTGGGTGGTTTCTTACAGAACTAAGCATGCCGGGACCCTACAGCCCAGCTCTGCACTCTTAGCCATTTATCCAGAGAGGCAGGTATTTCATGTTCACGCAGAACCTGAACGCCTTTATCCCTAATGTTCCCAAACCGGAAACAGCCTGAGGCTTGTCAGCAGGTACCTGATGTTGCCTGTTTTATCAGCAAGCCATTTGAGGCTTACAGAGGTCAAAGGCTCTGTCTAAGTTCCCACAGCTGAAAGGTAGCAGAGACGGATGAGCCCCGTTCTGTCACTCTAGCCTGTGCCCTTGCCCGGAGCAAGGCGTCCCTGAGGGTGATACTGGCCTGGACCCTTTGTAAGAACGGGCTGTGTCTTCTTAATCAAGGAATTGTAGGGGACGCCACTGGGATGTAGCGGTTGCTACTCTTCCGATCCCTGTTAATATGCCCAGGAAAGCAGCAGAGGATGGCCCGAGTGCTTGGGTCCCTGCACTCACATGTGGGAGACCTGGATGAAACTCCAGCCTTTTGGGGAGTGAGCTGACAGATGGGAGATGTGTGTGTGTGTGTGTGTGTGTGTGTGTGTGTCTCCCTATCTCTCTCCATAGCTCTGCCTTTCAAACAAATATACAAATACATCTTTAAAAAAAAAGAAAAAGAAAAGAAACACGAATGCTATACTGGGTGCTTGCGAATTTCCCTTACTCTGAGTCCTTCGGCAGCTATCAGCCCGAGCCCCAGGCACCTGGCACCCTTGCTCTCGATGGGACAAGGTAAGTTTCCCACGCTGAGCGTCCCTCCTGCTTTCATCTGGAATTTCCACCTCTTTTATAGCACCCTGCTGTGTAGCTAGAATGTTCCTATCTTCTCGTGTCTGCCTTTTCTACTAGTCTCTGACCTACTTGGAGAAGGGGTTATTTCTTCTTCAGCCCGATGTGCCTGAGGTGCAACACAGCGCTAGGAGTCTACAGATGCACAGTGAGAGGAAGCACGATGCTTCCTATCACATATTCTAAAAGGGCACCGCTACCCAGAGGTCATCCGTCTCTCAGGTGTCTGCTGCACCACGGTGGGACGCCAATTAAAACCAAGAATGCATTCTATCATTTGCAACTACACGGATGAACCCGGAGGACATTATGAAATATGCCCGACACAGACAGCCGAGTATTTCCCAATGTCACTCATGTGGAATCTAAAACAATCAAGCTGCTAGGAGCAGGAGTAGAATAATCGTTACCAAGACGGTGGGGAGGAGGGAATAGGGGATGCCAATCCAGTGGTACAGAATTGCAACAAGACAGAGGAACAAGCTTCATGAGAGTATGGTGAGCACAGATAATAATATTTCAAGACTGCTGTATAAATTTCAGATCACACAAAAAATAAGCATTTGAAATGATGGCTGTGCTAAATAGTTTGATTTAATCACTCCACATTATATGTGCCTTATACCATTACACTGTCTTTCTTTAAAAAAAAAAAAAAGATTTATTTATTCGTTTATTTATTTGAAAGGCAGAGTTACAGGGAGAGAGGGAGAGACAACGAGAGGAGACATTCCATTTGCTGGTTCACTCCTCAGAGGGCCTCAACAGCTAGCGCTGGGCCAAGCCAAAGCCAGGAGTTTGTCCACGTCTCCCACAGGGGTGTCAGAGGCCCAAGCACTTGGGTCATCTCATCTTCTAATGCTTGTCCCAAGGCCATCAGCAGGAAGTTGGGTCAGAAGTGGAGCAACTAGGACATAAATCAGTGGGTGTCACAGGTGGAGGCTCTATTGGCTATGCCACAATGCCAATCCATACATTGTATTTCATAAATAAATATATATGTATATAATTTGTTGGTTTACAATAATGATAGAATAGAATAATGGCCTTGGGATTAAATCCTAGTGGTGTCTGGCTTGCTCTGTGTCTCTCTTGCTCAGTTTCCCCGCAGCAAAATGACATCATGAAAGCACCCACCTCCAGGATACTGCTATGACGAAGTGGCGGGTTGAGCCCAGAGCCTGGCACAGAGTGTGGTAGCTATCACTATTATCCGAGAGAAGAAAAGGGACATTAGTAAGGGAACGACAGCAGGCATGGAGAGAGGAAGTTGAGGGGATGCAGTGGAGTGGATTACGGAGGCAACGGGAGAAAGCTCGGAAGGCTGAGACACACGGCACAAATCTCCGAATCCCTCGGAGGTCATGTTTGCCATCCGTTCTCCGGTCTCCAGTCTCCAGCGGGCAGTCTTGAGACATCATGGGTCTGGATGCGAATAAAAAAGAGAAAAATGGGCTGGGCTAGGAGACACCCATTGTGACTCCGATTAGCCAGAACAAATGGAGGAAGGCAGCCTGCGAGAGCTGTTTGGTAAAGCAGAGAAGATTCAGAGCGTGAAGAACTGCAGGAGACGGAGACGGCTGGGGAAGGGTTTATGGCCGGCAGGGCCAGCGCTGCTCTGAAAAGCTCCACTCCGTGGTGAGCCATGACCTAACAGGTGCACGGCAACAGCAACGGCTGTAAGTGAGTGCTTAGCGGGTGCCGAACACTCTGTACAAGCTATCTGTGCACAATCGTCCTTCGAGAGGTGAGGCTGAATGAGGTTAGTGAATTCCAAACCCCAGCTTGCATGGACTCGAAGCCTGGGCCCTCAACCCTTCCGGCACACTGTGCTTGTCCTGGAGGGCGGAGAAAAGAGAGGGCTCTCTGGACAGGCCACTCTGTCTCCCAGCGTCTCAGGAGGATGTCGAACATTTAACCTCCACGTGTGTCATGGTGACTGCTTGGCACACGGTCATCCGGGCACTGTCCATGGGACTGTGCTAACGGCAGGGAGCCTGGGGTCACATCCATGTGCCTCCGGCTCCCCCAAAGCTGAGAAGTGCTGGAGTTCCTAGGAGTGAATAAGAATCAGAGAGGGAGGCCTGCCATCGCTTACACTAGCCAAAGATTTTGAGAGATGCTTTCTAGAGAAATCACTGTCTCAGTCACGGATGCAAGAAACATTCTCAGATGCTCTGCACTGGGGACAGAATGTATTCTCCAGGGCCGGTGCTGTGGCATAGTGGGTAAAGCTGCTGCCTGCAGTGCCGGCATCCCATATGGGTGCCAGTTCAAGTCCCAGCTGCTCCTCTTCCCATCCAGTTCTCTGTTATGGCCTGGGAAAGCAGTAGAAGATGGCCCAAGTCCTTGGGCCCCTGCACCCGCATGGGAGACCCAGAAGAAGCTCCTGACTCCTGGCTTCAGATCGGCACAGCTCAGGCCGTTGCAGCCATTTGGGGAGTGAACCAGCAGATGGAAGACCTCTCTCTCTCTCTCTCTCTCTCTCTCTCTGCCTCTCCTTCTCTCTTTGTGCAACTCTGACTTTCAAATAAATAAATAAATCTTTAAAAAAAACAATAGCCACAGAGGTCTTTCTAGATTTAAAAGATAACATGCTGAGCATAGCAGCTCTTGCCCTATCTGTCTGTTGAATCCCAGAAGGTCACCACAAGTCCCAGGCTGCTTAAAGCAGGCTGGGTCACACCTATTGTCCTGTTATCACTATCAACATCCTCCTTTTCACCCCTCCCCCAAGATCTCAGATCTAGGATAAGGAGAAGGGTGAGGCCTGAGGACCCTTGGACACAAGCATTGTCCAGGTTGAGTTTATCCCAAGTAAGGTGGCCCATGTGCTTGGCTGCTTTGTAAAACACATGCTTGGGGTCCCCCTCCCACATAGAGCAAGCTTGGCAGAAAGTGGGCAAGAGTGGACAGAACACAGAGAAGAACAGAGAGACAGAGACAGGAGGCACTACAAAGACATAGAGACACGTACGGAAATAAAGAGAAGCCAGACTGAGAGGGGCAAAGAGACAGAGGCAGAGAGACTGAGAGGCAAAGCAACAGTTAGAGACAAGGAAAGAGATTGAGAATGAGAGAGAGAGAGAGAGAGAGAGAGAGAGAGAGAAACTGAACAGGAGCCAGGGAGCAGGAGGGCCAGTTTGGGCATATAGGGGCCCTTCCCTCCTTGCCAGAACCCTGACTCCCAGGTACATGAGCCGATGAATTTGCTTCCATTTTTTAGTTGGTTAATGTTGGATTTCTGCTGCTCGCCACAGAGGAAAACTCATGAGAAACTTGAAAGTGGGACCAACAGCTCTCAGGTTATATTGCAGGCAAGTCTTTGTGCTGAGCACTTCCTGTGACTTCTGTCATGTAATCCTGGCAAAGTCTCCAGGACCGCCCACCCCCTTGTCTAATGGAGGAGCCCAGCATTCAGACATCAGTCACTTGCTCAAGGGTCAAGCACAGCCAGGAGGGGCCTGGAGAGAATGTGCTGGTGTAAGAATGTGGAGCCTTGTGCCTTGTCTTTACATCACATAGACTGGTTTGGTAGCAGGAGGACACACCGCTGCTGTCCGGTCTCACTCCGGCCCTAGGAGCCAGGAATCCCCATCCCATTGCCCCAAACCCACGTGTCTGCTGCCATGTTTTTCTTTAGTGATCTTATTTCCTCCAAAGTCAAGTATACTTACACACCTGATGCTTATCTCCTGCTTGACTTGGAACACAGCCCTACCTGTGATGGTCTTACCATGGGTGTCATGGGAGCCCCTCACACAGGACTGCTGCGACTGTTAAGATGAGCTGACACAAATGAACATGCTTGACAGCTGGCCAAGGCCACACCTGTTGCCTGTGTTTTCACTGTAAGCCAGTCTTGCCTGAGCAAGTTCTTAGTCCACTCTTGGTGCAGGCAGGTGAACCTGTGCATCCGAGAGACCAATCATCTTGGTTTGCCCTAGGCTGAGGATTTTCTAGGAGTTGGGCTTTCAGTGTCAAAACTGGGTCTGTCCAAGGAAAAGAGAGGTGGTCAGTCCCCCACCATGGATTGCCCTAATGTCTAATGTCGTGTCCTTGGACTTATCACACTGTGTACTTTGCTTGCTGAGCTGGCTGTCCTCCCAGAACAGGGGCCCCTCTGAGAACAGCAACTGTATCTTATCCATCCCTTTTGCTCAGCGCAGGCCAATACTACTGAGTCACTGATTGGCTGGTCAGGAAATGAATTAATGAACTGCACTGACAGCTTTGTAGGTGTGTGATGACATCTCCTTTTGAGAGGCAATGGCCCAGGACAGTGCTGACCCTTGAAGGGATGGACTCACAGGACAAGGTGAGATTCAAGAAATGCTTCCAATGTATGGCGAAGAGGTCCCTGACTTAAGAAAGACTCCAACATCTACTTGCTTGGGGTATGATGACTTTGGGCAAGTCACTTCATTCATTCATTCACTCAGTAACTATACACCACATACCTATGGCTACACAGCTGCTTCTTTGGTGCAGATGGAATAACCACATGTGCCGTATTGGGTGAGTGTATGAATTAAATGAGGACACGTTTTTGTGCATAAGCATCCTAATGGTTACTGTGGTTTGGATATTTGTCCCAAGAACTCATGTGTCAGAACTGTAATCCTCAAATGCCGACATTCATGGTACCAGAGTTGAGAGTTTTGGAAGAAAATCAGAACGAGATGAGGTCACGAGGGTGGGGTCCCCCTGATGACATTACTTGCTTTGGAAGAAGAGAGGCCTGAGCTAGCAGCTTCCTGGCTCACTGTGGGCTGCCCTCCACCGCGTTGTTAGCAGAAGGTCACACCAGATGCTGAACAGGTGTTGGTGCCATGCTCTTGGGCTTCCCAGCCCCCAGAACTGTATGCTAAGTAAACTCTATTCTGCACCAATTGCATGCTGTGTTGTAGTAACAGAGCATGGGCGAAGGCAATGGTGATGGGATCTGTCGCCTATAGCCTCCACTCCTGAGAAAGCATCCAAGCACTCCCACCAAGCTTCACCAAAGTCCTCAACGCATCCTCTTTTGACACTGGCGACTATTCTTCCAAGAGGTCCCACGAGATGGTGTTTAAAATTCTAGGAAGTACAGTGAGAGAGCAGGGGAGAGTTTGTCCTCAAAGACCCTGGCTTTCAAAACTGCCTGGCTCTTTTGTTGTCACCCTGGGAGGGAGAAGGGAGCCTGCACTTCTCCCAGTCCACCCTAACCAGCTGTGAAAGATCCAGTCCAGATTTCTGTTCAGATCACATCACATTATCCGCCCAGGAAAATGGAACAGGACAGACCTGGAGAGGCAGAGGCTCCACTCACCAACAAGCTATCATTTCACAGGGCCCTCGCTCAAGCATCTGGGCTCTCAACCACAGCATACCCGAAACACAGGCAAGATCCTGGAACTGTCCCATGGAACACAGTATGTGGGGTAACCATATCCAGAAAGTTGCCTTCCCTGGGGGAGCATCCAGGGCTTAAATGGAATACGCTCAGTCATTTTAAAGTAGGAGCTACAATTTTGATGCAGTTTGTCCCCAAGAGTTATGGCTGGAATCTTCCTCCCCAGGGTGGTGGTGGGACCTTTAAGAGGTGGGGCGTGGTGGGAGACGTTAGGTCACTGGAGGCATGGCCCTCAGAGAGGATTGATGCTGGGCACAGAATCTCTCTTGCTTTCTGTATCACACGGATCTCCCCCTTCTGCACGTGACTCATGTCTTCTCTGCCAAGCGGTGACACAGCCAAGAAGGCCCTCAGCAGAGAGCAGACCCATACGCCTCCCAGCCAGGATGTTCAGACTTGAACGCTGTGAGCTACAGACCTGTATACCCCAACTTCAGGGGTTTCATATGGCAACAGAAAAGAGACTAATACAGTAGACATGGCATTGGCAAGATGAGTTGACGAGTGTCTGGTATTTGCATTTGTGAGGCCCACCTGCTCAACTCTGGAGACAGAGAAATGAAAGACACCTTCTCAGAACTCAACTGATCAATGATCATAGAGCCGCATGGACTGAATTTCCCACTCCTTCACATTCCCACCCAAATTACCAAAGGGTAGCATAATACGGAAAACGACGTGGAATGATTGAATTACTCTTAGAGCTGTAGCTTGGCTCCTACTCAAATCACATATGGTCTGGAGCAGCAGACGCTGGATGAGGGGTTCAGTGAGGCACACGGGAAAGAGGCATGTCTAGGGAGAATGTTAAAGCAATGAGAGGCAGCTTCTGCATGGCCGTTCAGGAGTACAGGACTTGTGACTACTGCCAATCCGCTTGATCTGCAAAGGATATTTGGAGAAGAACTGTTTGGGGGGGGGAATAATTTGGACACAGTGGGCTGTGGGGAGATCGGCAGTGGGTACTTGCCTGGTAACCAAAAAGTGCTAGTGTAGGCGTCCCTTAATATCCATGGAGGGTTGGTTCAGGACCCTCCAAAAATACCAAAACCCGTGAATGCTCAAGTCCTTTGTATAAAATGGCATAGTAGTTCATCTGACACAGCCACAACCTGCTGTATACTTTACATAATCTCCAGATGACCTACAATATTGAATGCATAGTAAATGCTCCATTAATACCATTAATAGTTGTTACACTGCATTGGTGAAGGAGTTAGAATAAGCCTGTACGTGATCACTGCAGGTGCAATTATTTTTAAAATAGTTTTTTCTCTGTGCTTGGTTGAATCTGAGGATGAAGAGCTCACACATATGGAGAGTTGACTGTACATTCCAGGCCAGCGAGAGGCAAAGAGACTTTCAAGCACTTAGTGTGTGATCAAGTCACCAAGCAGCTGTCACTATGAGAACATCTGCTTACACTGAATGTAAATTCACTTTCACTTCCAGTCTCCTGAAACCCTACACACAAGGCAATGAAAAGATTTAAGAATACACAAAACCCTATGGGAACAAAGAGACCAGGGGAGGAGAGGAGAGCCATGAAAATTTTGTTAATGTCAAGGAAGAAAAGCCAGAGACTGCTGACCAGGCAGAAGAGAAATCTGAGCTCTCAGCTAGCAGTGGAGATCAGCTAGGAGCATCTCCAGTCGCTGCACTCACCCTCGGGGAGACCTGAAGTCTGACAGCACAGGTGCAGGGGGGCAGAGAGCAAGGCTAGCTGAAAGTTGGCATGAAAAGAAGGTAAACTCCGGGGCTGGTGCTGTGGCGTAGCAGCTGAGCCTCTGCCTGAGATACCGATCCAGCTCATCTTCTGATCCAGCTCTCTGCTGATGACCTGGGAGGGCAGTGTAAGATGGCCCAAGGACTTGGGCCTCTGCACCCGTGTGGGAGACCTGGAAGAAGCTCCTGGCTCCTGGCTTCAGATTGGCACAACTCTGGCCATTGTGACCAATTGGAGAGTGAACCAGAAGATGGAAGACCTCTCTCTGTTTCCCTCTCCATTTGTAACTCTACCTCTGAAACAAACAAACAAATAATAAAAAATCTTAAAGGGGCTGGTGCTGTGGTGTAGCAGGTAAAGCCTGCACCTGCAGTGCCAGCGTCCCATATGGGCCCCAGTTCGAGTCCCAGCTGCTCCACTTCTGATCCAGCTCTCTCCTATGGCCTGGGAAAGCAGTGGAAAATGGCCCAAGTCCTTGGGTCCCTGCACCCATGTGGGAGACCCAGAAGAGGCTCCTGGCTCCTGGCTTCAGATTGGTGTACCTCCGGCCGTTGCAGCCAACTGGGGAGTGAACCAGTGGATTTTCTCTCTCTTCTCTCTTTCTCTCTTTCTCCCTCTCTCTCTCCCTCTCCTTCTCTCTGTGTATAACTCTGACCTTCAAATAAAATAAAAATAAAATCTTTTAAAAAAGAAATTAAACTTGACCCACTTCATATTGTCACATAAATGACAAGTCCTCATCCTGGTAGCAGACTTGGATTTTATTCTCCAGAGATGATGGCTCAAATAAGGCTGGATTCTGTGATTCGAATGCAGCTGATACCAGGGCTGTCATACTGGGCACGGGAATTACACAACAGACCACCGAATTAGCAAGCAACACTTCCTCCACCAGCCACCCTTCTCATCTCAGATCTATGAACACTGCCATCTGGGTTTATAACCTCCACTTGAAATAATTAGAGGATTAATTTCTGGACAGCAGAGTAACCTAAGAGGAAAGACTGGCAGGAAATGACAGTTATGGGGAGTTCTGCCTCCCACGAATTAAGTTGGCCAAGCCATCCCCACAGTGAAGCCCCCAACCATTAATATCTGCTCATGAAACTTCCAATCCGCTTTCCAGCATCTCACTCTATAGTTTAAGCAGCATCAGACATGTGAACAAGTAAAGAGAGAAGCCAGAGCAATCAATGAATGACAACACAAAAAGGCAACTAGGAATGAAAAGCAGAAGGAAACATTTTTAAAAAAGCAAAAGATACTCAACAAAATGAAAGGAAGGTAGAATTTGTGAAACAAGGAGAAAAGGCTGTAAAATGGAAATATTCGGAGAAAAATAGAGTTCTTGGAAATCAAAAATATGACAGGTAGAATTAACAAGACACAGATGTGGACAAGTGTTGTGGCACACGGGGTTAAGCCACTACCTGCAATGCCAACATCCAAGCACCGGTTTGAGTCCCAGCTATTCTATTTCATTTTTTTTTTAAATCTATTCATTTATTTGAAAGTCAGAGTTACATAGAGAGAGAAGAAGAGGCAGAGAGAGAGAGAGAGAGAGAGAGAGAGAGGTCTTCCATCCACTGGTTCACTCCCCAATTGGTCACAATGGCTGGAGCTGTGCCAATCTGAAGCCAGGAGACAGGAGTTTCTTCTGGGTCTCCCACGTGGGTGCAGGGGCCCAAAGAGCTGGGCCATCTTCCACTGCTTTCCCAGGCCATAGCAGAGAGTTAGATTGAAATGGAGTAGCTGGGACTTGAACTGGCACCCATATGGGATGCCAGCACTGCAAGTGGTGGCTTTACCAGCCACACCACAGTGCCAGTCCCCGCTATTCCACTTCCAACCCAGCTTCCTGCTAATATTCCTAGAGAAGGCAGCAGATGGTGTCCCAGGTACTTGGAACCCTGCTACTCACATAGGAGGCCAGAATGGAATTCCTGGCTCCTGGCTTCAGCTTGACCCAGTACCAACAATTGAGATCATTTAGGGAGTGAACCAGAAGATAGAAGATCTCTTTCTCCCTGTTTCTCCATCTCTCTCCATCACTCTGCCTTTCAAATAAATAAAATACATCTTTTTAAAAAAATTCACGAGAAGATAAAGCAAAGAACATCTCACAAAATGTTAAACAATAAGAAAAGGAGATGGAAGAAAGTAAGAGGATCGATCAGAAACTATAGATCTAGACTGTGAGCCCAATAACCAATAGTTTAAAATAGAAAAAAACTAGTTTCAGAGTAAAAATTAAAAACAAGGGAGAAGAATCTGCAGTAGGAATAATACAAGAAAGATCATGGAACTAAATCCAAGACTCCTAGGGCCTACTAAATATTCAGGAAAAATGGAAAAAATAGATATCATCTCATTAAAAATTTAAGAATACTGGAGAAAATAAAAATCTTGAAATCAAAGTGACAGGGTGTATGTTGTGAGGGTGGAAGTGAAATTTATAGGTTATCTGCAAAAAAACAGAAATTAACATGGCATTGGACTCTCAACAGAGACACTAAGACACTAAGAGTCTCTCAGGGCCCTCAAAATTCTACAGAAATGTGATGTCCTTCCACAATCCTACACACACTCAGTGGAAAATTATCACGTGGTAAATGACAACAACCATCATGTATCCTTTGCCAGAAATTAGTTAGAAGCTGTATTCTGCTAAAATGAAAGAGAAATACCAAAACAGAAGACATGGGATCCAGGAAAATTAGATCCAGCAAGACAGAAAGGGAAGGGAATGCCCAAGTTAGCGGTCAGGAAAACCAACAATACAACAGATGAGAGAGTGATCGGTCCAGGAGGAAGCAGGACAAGGGGCCTCCTAGAGAGATATCATTAGAAAAAGAAGAAATCAGTACAATCCTTGATGCATTTGAATGTATTGAGAGCAGATCCATACCTCTGTCACAGAGTTCAGGAATTAGTTAATGACAGGCATTAAAATAAAATAAGCACATGAAAAAGAAAGGATTTCCGAGAAATCCAGTAGGTGTAAAAGAAAATATGGGGAATCATTCAAGGCTTAGCTTTGAAAAATAAGTATATTACCATGATGATGTGCACAGAACATTTGCTCCAACTAAAAATTATGACATAACATCATTGGGAAAGGGAGTGAGAGACAATATATGTTGAGGCTAAGAGAGCTAGATTCTCATCATCTTCCACTGAAAAAAGTCCAAGAAAAATATCTAAAACTTCAACAAATAACAACACACAAAAATCAATATCATTTCTATATACCAATAATGAATTATTTGTAAAACCAAGAAAGCACTCCTATGTACAGTAGCTACAACCAGTCTAAACCAAACCATTTCAAACCAAGCCTAACCAAACAACTTATGAATACAATGAAAACTAAAAAACTTTGATAAATGATATAAAAGACAATATAAAAAAAGTGGAAAAACATCCTGTGTCCATGGATTGGAAGAATCAATATTGTTAAAATAGCTACACTATCCAAAGTGAGGAAGAGTTTCAATACAATTTGTATCAAAATCACATGACATTCTTCATATAACAGGAAACAGCAATCTTGAGAAAAAAAAAAAACACAGCAGGAGATGTTATACTACCTGAGTTCAAAACATATTACAATGTTACAGTAATAAAAGCATCATGGTATTGGCATAAAAACAGAAAAATATAGACCTATGAAACAAAACAGAGAGATTACAATTAAACCCTGGCATTTACAGCCAACAGATCTTTGATAAAGTGCTAGAAACACACACTGGAGAAAGGGCAGTCTCTTCAACAAATGATACTAGTGTAGCTAGATATCTACATGCAGAAGAATAAAGCTAGACCTAATCTCATCACATACAAAAATCAATTTAAAGTGAACTAAAAACTTAAACATAAGAGCTGGGGTTATGAACTTACTGAAAGAAAACATAGGGGAAAAAAGACTTTAGGACATTAGAATGGGAAATGACTTTTTGAATAAGACCCTAAAAGTTCAGGAAGCAGGAGCAAACTTGGACACATTGGATTGCATCAAACTAAAAACTTCTCACAGCAAAGGAAACCATCAACTGAGTGAAAAAACAATCTACAAATGGGAAAAAGGGTTCCTGTTATACATCTGATGGAGGTTAATATCCCAAATATATGAGGCATAGAAACAACAGCAAAAACAAGCAATCCAACTAAAACATGGGCAACAGACCTAAATAGGCAGTTCTCAAAATAATACATATAAGTGGCCAACAAGTATATAAAAATAATGTTCAATATCACTAGACATCATGGAAATGCAAATCAAAACCATATAAGATATCCCTTCACTCTAGTTAGAATGGCTGTCCTGTTTTTGGCAACAAAATAGATGCAACTGGAAACCATCATGCTTAGCAAAATAAGAATCTCAAAACAACAAATACCATGTGTTTTCTCTAGATGTGGCAGCTAATATAAAATACCCAAAAGAATGTATAGGAATGAAACATTCGCTTTGGGATGTGATTGTCATTTTAGCTTGTGTTTATACTCTTGTGGTATTGTGGTCCTCCTACTTTTTACTTGTTGAACATTGCGATTGGTGGAGGATTAAGCCTGCACATATGGAGTGAATTGGAGTTATGTCCTTGCAAATGCTAATGAAGAGAGGGGAGGAGAAGAGGAGGACTGGGGGGGAGTGGGAGGTAAGGGGATTGTGGTTGTCTTCTCTGAACGGTGCCTATGCAATATATAAAATCTGTTTTCTTTACATTAATAAAAAAAATTTTAAAACATAGAGGATGTTAAATGAAAAGAAAAAAGAATGGCTACTCTCAAAAGGCAAGGATGTGGAGAAAAGTTAACCCCCTTACATACTGTTGATGAGAATGTAAATTAATGCAGCTATTATTGAAACAATGTGGAGGTCCTTCACAAAATTAAAACTAGCACTCCCACATGATCTGTCCATCACGCTATTGGGTATATGCCCACAGGAAATGAAAGCAGGATGGTGAAGAGATATTTCTGCACTTGCGTGTTTATTGCTGTACTATCCACAACAGCTAAGAAATTAAAACAATTAAGAGTCCATCAGTTGATGAGTAGATGAAGAAAATGTGACACTTATATGCAGTGGAACGCTAGAATGAAATCTTGTCAAATGCAGTAACGTGGATGGAACAGGAGGTCATTAGGTTGAGTGAAATAAGCCAGGCACAGAACAAGTACTGCATCATCTCCCTCATACAGAGAATCTACAAAAGTCGATCTTGTAGAAGAAGCTGAGAGTACAATAGTGGTTACCAGAGGCTGGGTGGAGTAGAAGGGAGAGAGGGTGGGAAAAAGTTGTTCAACAGACCCTCAGTTCAAGTTAGGTAGGAGAAATAAGTTCTGGTCTTCTCTTGCGTAGCAGGGTTGCTATAGAAACAATAATGTACTATGGATTTCAAGAAAGGATTTAGAATACTTTTACAAAGGAATGATAAATGTTTAAGGAAATAGATAATTCTTACCCTAATTTGAATGCTATAGAAAGTATACCTGTATTGCAACATCACTTGGTACCCCATAAACACAACTCTATGCACCACTTTTTAAGATCTATAAAACACAGATACAAAAGAGTAGCTCTCTTGAATACACAGTTAAACTTGTCCAGCCCCAAAAGAGATAGCAATATAAATTTATTGCTTAGAAACATGGAGTTAAGTGCCCGAAGACAGAGCTAACACCATTGAGCACTCCTCTGGGAAGCAGAAAGCTACAGCAAAGAGGATGAGGCTATCGAGTTTTTGGGTTTCATTTGCTGTTGTATTTATTTATTGTGACCCATAAATCTGGTGATGTTATTTGACCTGATAAACAAAATACAATTATAACCTTGATGAGAGCAAAGAGTGGCTTTAAGAATCAGGTGTGACTACACATGGCTTATGGTGTATGTAGGATCGAGGTTCCTTTGATTTTGCCTCTGGCGGACTGATTTCTTCAGAACTCCAAACAATGGAGCTGAAACGTAGCTGACCCACTGAAGCCAGTGGCAGATCACATATACGGATTGCCAACGCAGGAAAAATAAACTCCCGCTGTTCTAATTATAGAAGTCACAGAGTCACTAATGAAAAAAGCTCAAATGACAGAGAAACACAATGTATGCTGCTTTCCCCCTGTGATCAACTCCATCCATCCCAGAGGGCTCACCTGGACCAATGTGCTGTCTATCATTCCGTTCTCTATTTGCTATCGGATGCTGTTATTTAGAATCTACAGCTTCTGAACCCTTGAGCATCCCAACTTTACAAAGCGCACTGATTAGGATTTGGAGCTAGAAGATAAAAGTGCAAAAAATAGGGGAAGAGAGAAAGAGATGTGTATGAGGCTGTTCGTGCCTGATCCATTCCTAATCAAGCTGATCTTCTCCAAGGTCGACAGCCACACCGGGGTCCGGTGTCCACAGCAGAGAGGAAGCAGGGAGGGCTCCCTGGTTCCTGGGGCTGGCACAGTAAAAAGCGGGAGAACCGTTTCCATGGAGACCGGGACACTGGAGATGTGCTCTGGAATTGCTCCTTGGGGCTCAGCAACAAATAGAAACAGAGGCCTAAATATAGCTGCATTCAGGGCGCTTGGGCAAGACTGCGACTTGGCTCCAGTGCGGCTGGGGAACGTAGCGCGCTGAGCTCCACTCAGCAAGGTTCTCAATATTTTACAATGTTTATACTGGAGGCAGAGGAAGTAACTCACCGCAAATGGCTTTTGTGCCACCACGTTTGTCCTTGGGGGTTGGTCGCCACCCACTGGGCATGCTGGGGCTCAGCTTAGAGGTGCTTGCTTCATCACAGAGACATTCCCACGGAGACATGGAGCAGGAGGACCCAATGGGAGATGGTCTCTTCAATCCGAGAGGGAGATTATTAAGAAAAAGATGGGCATGCCCTCTGCGTTCTCCCCCAGGATTTCAGGGAACTGTAAATTCTCATCTGCGGTACTGTGTGGAAAAATCCTACTGGGTCCCGGCTCCTACCCTTGAAGTTACCACTGCACACTTGCACTCCATCACGGCACCCTCAGTGCACAATACAGCCAGGTCCTCCGATGGCCAGGATGTGCCTTTCTGAATGCAATTATTCATTAACTATTCATTGCTCCACAACTGTGTCCATGCAGGATACAGATGGATGGAGAACAGAGAGAGGGGGGCAGCAAAGGGCTCAAGGAGAGTCCGTGAAAGCAGAAGGGATTGATAACAATCAGTCATTCAAAAGGTAACTTCAGATTGTAATGAATGTTAGGGCACAGGGAGTGAAGTTCAAGTCTGCTGGCCCCTCCCACACGACTGACATCTCCGTCTTCGTTTCCAGGGTTCATGCATCCTGGACACTCCTACCTTTATGAGACCATGAAAAACAATAATATCATATACTTCGACAGCATTCTATATGAGAACATTTTCTTAAACTTCAAAGTTCATTTCTTTCTTCTGATTTAAGAGCAAACTGACGCGTCACCACAGACCCTTCAAACTCCAGTGGGCCTCACAGTGGCCAAGGCCGCGCTTGCACGGGGGTGAGGATGGATGACAAAATGAGGCAGAGACAAAAACGCACCCCCAGCTCGGCCACTCCCAACGGTCGCAGGGCCGGAAGCTGTTTTCAGTTTGCTGAGAGGGAGGGGTTGCTTTGTAGGGCATGGTCAGGGCAGGGAAGGAGTCCTGGAGGGGGAGTTAGGGGTCCAGCTTCTCTCATGGGCACACGAAGCCCCCAGGCTGGCTGGAAGAAGTCATTGACCCAAGGAGGACTGGAGACACGTTCAACGTGGGCAGTGGGGGAGGGGGATTTTAGAGTCCTGCCACTGCCCCTCCACACCCCCTCTCTCAACCAGTCCCCCTCTGCCTCTGCATGAAATGTCTGTAGGTCTCACAGCTTTTCCTGTCATCAACAGTATTTTCCCAAGGTTGCAAAAATCTGGCCCACTAGTGCATCAGAACCCCAAACTGCCCATCGAGCTCCCCTCCAAGGCGCCTCTATGCGCCTGGTCTAGAACCTTGCTGCTTCCCCATGCCCGGGGAGGGCATTCCCTCCCTAGAGCCTTCCTTCTTCATTGTCCTGTGGGCTGGCTACCCCCGCATTCAAACTTCTTAGGCTAGGGGCCCTGCAGCAAGCTGGCCAACTTGCCTACCTGCCCTGCTACTTGGCCCGAGGGGAGGGACCAGCCAGACACAGTTAGGACACAGCATTTTACCCACCTTTCCTGGGGAAATCTGTCTACAGACTCCTTCAGCTTCCCATTGCTTCTCTTCCACACTCTATAAATGACTGGTGGGTTACGCATCACAAAGACCATGTCATAATGTGTTAACAAGCCCTGCAGAGGATCTGGCCTTCACTTGAGGATGCTGGGGTATTTGACATGTGCTGCACTGTTCACTAGCTTTAGATCTCTGCTGAATCCCAAGACAGTCAGAAAATCCCACTCAAATAGTGTTGTGTTCACACCAGCCTTCTGAAGAAGGGATTGTGATCATTCCCATTTTACAGATGCACAAACTGAGGCTCAAGGTCTCTGTCCGGTAACAAATAAAAAGGGAGGATAGGAGTCTGTCAGAGCCTAGCACCCATGCTACTCATCACTGCACCACAGTGTTGTTCATGCTATGGCCACTCACCCTGACAACATGCACAGCATGGTGGAGCTGGTGGTGACAAAGAGGTCTTTTGCATAACATATTTGATGCACCCCTTCCAGAGGAGCAAGGCTTGCCCTCATGCAACTAACCCTATGACTGTCTGCTCTCTGGGCTTGTTCACCGACCAGACTATTAGGCTCATCAGCTGTTAGCTCAGATGCCCAAATCTGTGGATCCTAATTTGCATATATTTGGATATCCCCCAGAGGCCCATGTTAAAGGCATGGTCCCTAAATTCTCACGTTAAGGGTAACGAGAAGGTGGAAACTTAACCCAATGATGGAGTTTAGAGGCGGGGTCTTTAGTAAGTGATTTCATTGGATTGGGTTGCTGGGGTGGGGTTGCCGTGATGGATCCTGGTGGCTTTGCAAGGAGAAAGAGAGAGAGAGAAAGAGAGAGACATGAACTCCTTTCCATGGTTGCTCTGACTCGCTGGAGGCTCTGCCAGTCAGTACCGCATCGTCAGATGCCAGACCAATGGCTCCACCTGCTCTGGGACACTGATTCCCCCAGCTGTGCATTGAAATAAACCTTTGCCCTAGATATTTGGTTGTAATAATGAAAAGCTGACCGATGCACAGTGCTAATACCCAGCTGGTCTATCTTCCCATAGATCAGGTGCTCTGAAGAAAAACAAATCCAGGCGCACATTTCCAAAAGGAGAAAGGGCACACTTCCGTTCTGCCCTAGATGGGCCCGCTCTCCCCAGGGCGGAAAAGCAAACACCGCCCCCTAGAAGGACATTCCCAACTGCAGTTTCAGAATGAGGACAGGCGTGCTGGTAGAGACACGGCTTGCTCCAGGCAGAGTTACCCACGCAAACGGAACGTGAAGGCCACATCTCCAAACCATGGGCTCAATCTGCTTTGGGGCAGAGGCCCCTCAGAGACAAGAAAGGAATACCCAGCCTTCTAATTCTTTCCGGATCGTCTGGACTGTTTTGCACATTCACCCCTTGTGGGAGTTGTTACAGAAGAAAAAGCTGTTTGGAAACTGATGTGCTGGTCCCCAATCTGAGGGTGCTTAGAAGAGTCACAGATTAATAGGTCACAGCCAACCCCAGATGCCCTTGGCACCAAGCCCAGCCTGCAGCCCGAGTGTAAGAGTTTCACATAAATGTGCCATGTGAATGCATGCTGCACTCATAAATCATTGATTCACTGGAAGTGGGTGAGTGCGAATTTCCATCCACAAACTCTTCTGCACCTGATGTTGATTTCTGTTTTTGAGTTTCCATTCCATAAGAAGTTGGAAATTTCCTATCAATCCATTTAAGGTCCTTTCCTCTCCTTTTCTCCAGGCTTGAACCTGTGTCTCAGGTGGTCTTCCTGGATTCTGCCCTTCAGGGGACAAAGGCATGGGGTGGGGCCATCTGGTTCTGAGTTGTCAACTTTCCCTACTGGCATCCACTGGTCTGCAGCATTAGATCTTTGCAAGCCATACCTATGATTCTCCTGTGGCTTCAAGAATCTGGCATAAGCCCTGGATCTCTCTCAGCTCCTTCCAGAACCTTGTAAGGGGGCACAGAGCCTATTCTCCTGTTCCCAGACCACCTGGTCACTTCTGCTCCAGAAACATGGCCATTTCTGTAAGCACTAGCTGGGAAGTAGGAGGGGAGAGGGAATCAAAGGGGAGTCATGCTGTCTTGTTCCAGATCATTTGGGGGTTCCTATCATCTGGAAATGTTAGTGGTTGGCCCGGGATTTGTAGTGGGCATTTTAATGAGGATCAGACCCGCCTCAACCTTTAACCCCCATGCCCTGAATCTATAAGAGGAGCACTCCCAATCTCTGACACGAGACTTCCCGGCCCCCGCCCTGTTGCTCTGTTGGGACCGGGGAACCTCGCCCAGGAGCGGAACCCCAATAAAAACTTGTGAATTTATTGATTTGTCTGCCTGGGAAGATTTGTTAGGCGCCGGCAAATGAGATAATGTATCTAAATGTAAACTTTTGTATACTCAGCATGTTATATTCTATAAAAAGTTTTTGAGTTAGTTTATAAACTGTCTATGAAAAGAGTTCAATATCGCTTAGAGTAACTCAGGCTAAAATTTGATGTGTTACCTTAATCTTAATCTGAGATTTTTAACAGGTCATTTCAAAACATAAATCAAGGAAACTGGCAGATGGAAAACATCACAAGTATAGAAATGTGCATTTGGTAAGGAAGGTTAAAAGTAAAGAGTTATTTTGAATAAAGAAAGGACAGGTTTGTAAGATTGACTTCATCCTAATGGCTAGTTTGCTCTAGACTGGAATGCAAATGATGGGATGTTTCAAGTAAATTGAAGAGGATGTGTGGAAGTCACAGAAGGTTACGAAAGAAATCTTGGATCTTAATTAGAAAGCCACAGAGGCCTAAAGAGCTAAATGGTCTATAAAATCCTACAGGTGCTTTCAAAAATGCTATGTGAAGTAAGCACGTGCCTCTTGTTGAGTTTATAATAAGTTTATAATTTTAAATGTGGCAACTTAAAGTCTTTTGTCATCCACAGTTTTATATATCAGATTTGCTACTCATAAGACTAAAGCGTTGTTGGTTTTGTGCTTAGCTGTCCTCCTATAGGTTCTGATGGACTTTTTCCAGCCACATCTATTGTATCCAGTACTTTGGGACGGTGCTGTAAACAGATGAAGCCAATAATGTATTATAGGTACCAACGAGAGAAAGTATGGTTAGCTGAGGTTACTAAGAGCAGAACGTAATTGGAATCAATTGGTAAATTAAAAAACTGTTAAAGAGTTTAAAAAGCTAGTATTGAAACTGCTATATTTGTTATCCAATGATTGAAACTGCTTTCTAAATTTTCATTTGATATTGCTATTGTCAGTAAGTGATCTGGGACTTGAGCACCCCCTTGACTTTCATCCTGTGGTCTGCTTTAACAAAAACCAGGAAGAAGAGAAAGCCGGGCATCAGAAATGTAAAGATGGATGGCAGACCTATTAATGGCTGTTCTGTACAGTGATCTGCCCTCAAGGAGACCCAACAGGCCAGTCCTGCAGTGGCTTTCAGTGTGGTAAGCCTGGGCTTCAGCAGAAGTCAGCTTGTGATGGGCCCTGGCAGCTCTGCCAGCCGAGATCTCTGGAAGTGGAACTGCCCTGGAGTTGAAGGACACCCAGGTCAGAGCCATGGATCTTATTGGCTCTAAGCTGAAAAGCCCTTCACTCAGCCCAGCTTCCAAAGTGACCACCACAGCTGAGGGGACGGCCAAGTAGGGTCAGCAGCATTGCAGGCAGAACTGTAAATTTCCTGTTAGAGATGCCACCTGCCTTTACCTGGCCAGCTCTCCTCCTCCCAGGCCAGGTAGGTAATGGAAGTCAACAGGGTGCCTTCCCCAAGGAGGTTCACATCTCCCTTAGGATTACCCTATGTGAAGAGACAGGTCTGGGCCTCTTAACTTATAAAGCCTAAAGCCCACCAGATTATCATCAAGCCCCTTCTGTCAGGCTCTATATGCCTCTCAATCAGAAAACTTATTCATGGCTTAGACAGCACCTTTCTTGGGTTCTCTAATAATGACTCTTTCCGTTGTTCTAGACCCTGTCTAGTCCACTTGGGTCTCACTCCCTTGTAATCATAGCTTCTACTCTAACATCAGTGGCTCTGCTCCCAACCTGTGTGTACTGATGGCCCTCTCCCCCACTTAATGTTGTATGATTATTCAGAATTTCTCTACAGACAAACCCCTCTACCTGCAAAAGTTGAGTGGCCTTTCTCCCAGTCTTGGCTGGGATCAGGTTTAAGCCACATCCATTAAATAATCCTCACAGGGTCCAGAGACCCCCCTCATTTCCTCTCCTCTATGAAATCCTTTCATTACCTGGTTAATGCCACTCTTAGGATCACTGGTTGCTATTCTCACCCTGACTTGTATACTACAGTGTCTGTTTAAGTCTTTACAGCAGGTGATAATGGAATGAAGCAAAGCCTTCAGCAACCAGGCAGTCAACCAGATGCTTCTCCATCCATACATGCCTGTCCCCGCGGAGCCCCAAGATACCCCCAGCAGGCCCCTGTAGATGACGTCCCCAGTCAGCAGGAAGTAGCCAGAGAGACTCATCATTGCCCCCTTTCCTATCATCAAAAGGTCGGGATGGTAGCTTTGGGATCTGCAAGGAGGGAAGGCCTACACTTCCCAGAGTGGAAAGTTCCTACCTGTACTTCCTGGGAAGAAAAGCCCTTGTCAAGGTCCTCACGGGTGCCTAAAGGTCAACCAATGAGGATCAGACCTGCCTCAACCTTTAACCCCCAGGCCCTCAATTTATAAAAGGAGCACTCTCAATCTCAGCACACCCTGACACCCACCCCTAGAGCCAGGGCTTTTAAGACCAAGGTTCACGCTTTTGAAACTCAAAATCTATTCTCTTAGTCTAGAAATGACTCACTGTGCTCCTGCTGTGAGTGGCTTCCAGGATGGAAAGGATCCATCATTATCCCCAAGAGTCACAGAAAAGGATTAGCATTTTAAATCTATCATGAAACGTTTCTCTAATATACAAAATGTTTTTCATTATATTTTTTATCAATCAAATCAGCCCTCATAGAAGAGGCTACAATTTTTGCAGATAATACAATATTTAGACACAATACAGGAGTATCTGGAAGAGCTGAAAAGCTCTATTTTAAAGTTCTTTGCACATTATTATTTAATTGTGGCCTTTTAAGATGTAACCAGGCCACCTGCAAGAGCTGCTTTGGGAAGGTATTTCCTTCTCCTTCAATGGAGTCGGAGTCGGATTCCGAAACCATCAGGGACAGAGCCCTCAGATGTAGCCAGGAAAAAAACAAGGGACTCAGGGCTACATTTGAGTTTTTAATACACAATCAACTCCAATTTAGTCTAAGTATGCCTGATTAAATATCTTTAATTTCTGACATTCCTTATGAGAGCCCAAAGAAGGGTTGATGAGGAAGAACTGGAAGAACCTGGCCATGGATGTGGAAAGGACAAATCTCAGGAGATGCACACAAAATACGTACGAAGGGAGAAGACAGAAGAGCCGCCTGGGATTGCATATGCAGAATCAGTTTCCTGGAAAACGATGACATATGGCTAAGCCAACAATTCTCACATTTATCACATCAAAGGGACTCCTTATTCAGTTTCTCTCCAGCTGCAGCCCATGACTCTCCAAACTTCATTCTCTAAATCAGCACCTGACTCTACCACTTCATGCACAGCTAATCAAGGTTTCTGATTGGCAAGGGTCAATCACTAATGGTAAAATTGTTGTTGACAGACTCACACCCGGTTGGTCTGATTCCAGTCTGAAAGTGACTGTTGCAGCCTTGTGGGTTCCCACTCGGTCCTTCTCTTGCATGGAGGGTAGTACTAGGGCCTTGAAGGAGCCTGGTGAGGAGCAACCCTGGCTTCCACGCTGGTGATTGGGGATGTTAATCAGATAGAGCACTTAATATATTAAAGATCATATTAGCAAACTCTGTGTGCTGGAATTTTTCTCTCTCTACCTGCAAGCAATACATCCCACCAAGCCCAGCCTGGCTTCCAAGAAGCTCAACGGAATGAGTCCTATCTATTTTTCTCCCCTCTGGAGAATTCCATCAAAGCAGACTTGATGTGCTCAGGCCTATGAGCATGGGGACAAATGGATGCCCCCAAAATTCACAGGTACACTCAGAAAATCTGCCACTTAAATAACGATTATAACCAAGAAATAAGAATTAATTAGATAGAGGAAAAGCTTGTGTCATTGGTATAAATAGCTTTGAACTGCAAAATACTCTTCACTCCCAATTTAATTGCTTGTGTAATTAGAGTTAATTGCAGAGTAGAGGTTTGGTTAACATAATAAAATGTTCCTTAAAAAAAATAGTGATTAGGTAGTTAGCCAGAGCATTGCAAATGTGTGAACTTCCGGCATGGCGAAAGGTCACGTTGTTGTGCTTAGGGCCGGAATTTGGCTGCACACACTGTTTGCTGGAGGAGCCAGGGCAAATTTTTAGCAATCCCGACCGAGTCCTGCTTTTCTCAAGAGCAAAAACAATAGTGAAGCCATCTTCTTCTGCAAAGGTTTCCTCCTGGAGTTGAAGTAGTGCATTGCGGGTGAAGGGCCTGCGTGGTCCCTGGCTCCTAGGGTCATCAATAGTGACTATGACAAAGGTTCCCTCCACCCACCTAAGTCCTCACCTTACACACAGCGAGCTCCTGATCTGGTTCCGGCAGCCTCATTAGCTCCATGGCCTGCTGCCAGTCCCTTCTCTCAGGGAAGCCTCTAAATTGTTCATCTGTGAAATGGAGATAACCCCTAACCCTGGGGCTTCTGGTGGAGGTGAGGAGGGAAGTGTGGGAAACACGGCTGGGAGCTGTAGCGGTACTAGGTGGCCTCATGTTTCAAGATGAGGCCTGCGATGCTCAAAGGTTTGGCCTTTTCCTTGCTGAAAGTCGGCAGGGCAGTGGCACAGTCCGACCTGGATGAAGGCACTGTCCGTCAGGTAGGAATAGAAGAGTTACATGGTGCAGGCTTTGGCTTTAACATACCTGGCAGGGGCTGGCGCTGTGGCGTAGTGAGATCAAGCTGCTACGCATAATGCTGGCAGAACATACTGGGAGGCGAGTTTGCTTCTGATTCAGCTCTTTGCTAAAGAGCCTGGAAAGACAGCAGAGGATGGCCCAAGTACTTGGGCCCCTGTCACCCACCTGGAAGACCACGATGGAGTTCCTGGCCTGGATAAGCCCTGGCTGTTTGCAGCCATTTGGGGAGTGAAGCAACGGATGGTTTATTTTTCCATGTCTCTGTTTCTGTCTCTCCCTCTCCTTCGGTTGTTCTGCATTAAAATAAATAAATTTTTTTTTAAAAAGCCTACTTTCAATTCTTGTGGGTCTACACTCAGAGGTGGAATTCTGGGATCATGTGGTGCTTCTGTTTGTAATTGTCTAAGGAACATCTGTGGTATTTCTCACAGTGGCTGCATCCTGCCGTGTTCCTACTATTGCAGAACAATGCACCCCAAGCCAGTCGGTGCTATAGAACCCCCAAACCTGGGTCTGCTCACCCACCGCACAGAAAGCCAACCAGTGACTGAGGGGTGGTAGAAGAAAGTAGAAGTTTGTTCCCAAGTGCAGGGCAAGGAGCTGGGCTGCTGTCACTTAATTCCCGGGCTCCCTGGGGAGTTGGGGTGAAGGTTCTTATAGAAGGAGACTGGGACTAACAGGTGTGTGACCAGCTCGTGCCCAAGTTTCTGCTCGGTCTCAGTGGTGCCTGTGACCTTCCCTTGATCAGTCGTGTGCATTAGGGAACTTAGGAGGAACAGGTGGGCTCCCGTTGGAAGTGGTGGTTCCCTCTGCCCCAGACCTGGAGTTCCCCTACACACGCCCCTCCGGACATGGTTTGATATTTTGGAGAGGTAGAGGACTTCTTGAGTCCAGCGATTGGAACCTCGTGGAGTCAATTCCCTCCATTCAGTGAGTTCCTTTCGAACAAGCAAAGCCTTCTTGGGGCCAAGGGAGGCCGAAGAGAGTGTGGGTCCTGCCTTTGCATGATGAGGGGGTTCGGTCTCACCACCTGCAGTGCACAGGGCTCAGGTTCTGCCCGTTCTGGGGGAGGTTTGTGAGTGGGGAGGAGGAGGAGGAGAGACTGCAAGGCTACTCCAGTGATTGATGTCTGAGCGAAGTCCAATGCTGCGGGTTCTCCGAAGCACTGAGCCAATGAACTGGAACAGGCACTCTAGGAAGGAGGGACTCATCTCTTATTTATCTCTGTATCCTCAGGACAGGGCCTGATGCCCGGCTCGCAATAAATGTTGAATGATTGAACCAAATGAGCAAAACTGTTGGTGCAATTAGGTAGTGGTGAAAAGCACAGCCCGTTTTCTCGGCTTGCTTTGGAAGGGATATGACCCTGCGGGGCAGTTTGCATTCCAGAAGCCCTCCTCCCACTGATTCTAAGGGGCTGGGCTCCAAACCAACCAGAGGGCTCTTGCAGCTGACCCACAGATAACAGTAGGAGAAATGCACTCACTCAGGTACGGGCTTTCCATGCAATGCTTCCATGAATATCCCTGCAGAGCCAGATACATTATGAGCCTCTGGGACCTGTGGAATCTTGGGAGTCACCCCCCAACCTGCCTCTAACCTGCGGCCAGGTGGAGCCCCCTCCCCTCTCCACGGTTGGGGTAGAGGCTGCCTGAGGATGCTTTGCTTTCTCCCTGCTGCCCTTCTCCGGCCCTGATTTTTCTCCGGCAGTCTGGAAATTCGTGGCACTGGCAGCAATTAGCAGAGCAGATGACAGTCACGTTCAACAAACAGACACATCTGCCCCGATTCGGGCACTGCAGCCAGGGAGGGCCAGTGCGTGCCTTCCCCCCACCCCCCACGGCCCTCCCACCACCCTCTCGCCCCAGAGGTCTCTCCCTCGAGCTGCAAAAAGGCTCCAAGAATTCACAGAAGGCCTAACCTCAATTCTTTCCAGGCTGCCCATCTGCTGCCTCTTGTGGCATCCTCGTGAGTTTCAGGGGCTGACAAATGGCAAGGAGCCCAGTACTGGGCAGAAGACAGGGGAGCGTGGGACTGGCTGGAAGGGGCGGTCCCTGTCCCGTGACAGCCCTCAGCCTACACACACTTCGCCGGGCCTTCGCACGTGCTGCTCCTGTTGCTGGAAGTACTTTTCCCTCTTCTTTTCTGCTGGGCGGATTCACCTTGCAAGCTCTCCTTCTGATACCGTCAACGCTGTGAATTTCACCTCCCGGAGTCAGCATCCGTCTCCTTCCCGGCCCCTTCACCTAGATTCCTCTGATGCTCTTTTTTTTTTTTTTTTTTTGACAGGCAGAGTGGACAGTGAGAGAGAGAGACAGAGAGAAAGGTCTTCCTTTTCTGTTGGTTCACCCTCCAATGGCCGCCGCGGCAAGCGCACCGCGATGATCCAAAGCCAGGAGCCAGGTGCTTCCTCCTGGTCTCCCATGCAGGTGCAGGGCCCAAGCACTTGGGCCATCCTCCACTGCACTCCTAGGCCACAGCAGAGAGCTGGACTGGAAGAGGGGCAACTGGGACAGAATCCAGCGCCCTGACTGGGACTAGAACCCGGGGTGCCGGCGCCGCAAGGCGGAGGATTAGCCTAATGAGCCACAGCGCTGGCCTCTGATGCTCTTCATATTTAGTGATATCAAAGGTTAATCCCAGCACACTGGCCAAATCCTTTTTATATCACATTTAGCCTATATGTGTGGATTCTTTTTAAAATATATATTTTAATTTATATATTATTAATATATAATATTATATGTTATATATATAATTAGTTGAAAACATATCAGGATTAGGAAATGTTATCCACACACAAAATCACATATGGGTTGCTTTTTAAAAATCACAGGGCTGGCGCTGTGGCGTAGCTGGTAAGGCCACTGCCTGCAGTGCTGGCATCTCAAATGGGTACCGGTTCGAGTTCCGGCTGCTCCACTTCCTATCCAGCTCTCTGCTATGGCCTGGGAAAGCAGTGGAGGATGGCCCAAGTCCTTGGGCCCCTACACCCACGTGGGAGACCTGGATCTCCTCCAGTCCGCCCACTGACACCAAGCTGCAGGTGCCTGCGGGAGGTGGGTCAGCAGCTCTTGAGATACAGGGTCCCGCTGCTGTGCCTGACCTCGGTTCTCTGGACGCTCTCACTTGGAGATGGTGTCGCTGTAGGTCAGTCCAGCCCCATTCATCTGAATCAATTGCATCGAGCAGCATTTTGTAGGTGTATACACACATACACACACACACACACACACACACGTGCACACGTCATTGTCCTCCAAGCACATGCTGTGCAACTGAGCCCTTCCCAGCAGTTGGAATAGCTCAGCATAACTCTTGACTATGTCTGTGATGCAAACACCTTAGAGGCTGCGATTGGAGACGCCAAACCAGGGGACGTGTTAGCAAGACCACCCCAGGGTAGCCGGCTCATCTAAGGGAGTGCTATCAGTAGGTAACATTCTCTCTCCCTCTTCCCTCCCTGTTTCTCTCTTACACCTGCATACCCACCTGCCCACCTACACGTGTGTGTGTGTGTGTGTGTGTGTGTGTATCCGTGTGCCTGCATACTTGACCCTGAGTTGCCTGGTCCGCTTTGGCCTGACGTTGGGTGTGGCTGAAGGCTATCTGCAGAGTAGAGGATGGAGAAAGATCAGTTCTGAGCCAAGATAGTTTTTAATCTCTTTTGGTACAAAAGAAGAGAGAGAGAAAAAAAAAAAAAACTAAAAACAACCTTCACACGCCTCAGCATGGAGCCCAGGCTATGTGGGAAGGTCATTTGGGACAGAAGGGGCTAGAATCCAGTGATGTCAACTTGCGCGCCAGGCTGTGACCCAAGTTCCCTTTCAATAACGCCAGGGTTGCTCTTCTCTTTGTTTTTGTTGTTTTCATTACTTATTTTGCCCCCATCTGGATTTGAAGACATGGAGAAAAAGGCGACAACAGCAGAGGTTTTCTGGCTTTGTTTGGTTTGGTTTTGTTTTACATCTCCGAATGTATTTTTGTCTTTTTCCTGGAGCCAGTTCCTCCCGGCTGTGGTGTGAAATGTTATATAATGAAAGCATCACGCTGCTGCGTTTTCCCCTTCATCGGCTCCAGGGGATACAAGGCTTTGAGAACAGGACAAGATCAAGTGTAACCTTTAATTGTTAAAATGGTATTGCTAAACAAGCTCAGGCGGGATACATAATAATGACTCATGACTCGCAGGTCTCAGAGGTGCACTTTGTTTCCCCCTTTCAGGATTGTGGTGAAATACACAGACCATGAAATTCACCATCTTCAGCTGTGTCACTTTCAGCATACAGTGGGGTGGCATTCAGGGCGGCCACACTGCTGCCCGATCCGCACCATCATCCGTCTCCAGAAAGCTAAGCAAACTGCCGTCTCGCCCTCTCCCCTCCTCCCCAGCCCCTGGGCACCTCCTCTCGAAGTTTCTGTCTCTCTGATTTTTGACTACGTTGGGTGCCATACGCAAGTGGAATCAGAACGTATTTGTCCTTTTGTGGCCCTCAAGATTCGTACATGTTGCAACATCTCACAATGTTCTTCGTTTTTAAGTTTGAATAGTACTTGTATGTATATCATATTCACATGTATTTTCATATGAATAAAATCTATACGTGTTCCTTACCTATTTGCACATATAAAGATCCATCGATTGAAAGAAATAGGTACATGCACACCGCATTTTGGTTTTTATTGTTAGTGTTGGTTGAATTTTAACTTGCATTATTTTTGTTTGAGCAACACAAAGACAAAGCAGTCCCACATCTGCTGGTTCACTCACCAAATGCCGGCGACATTCAGGATTGGGACAGGGTGATGCCAGGAGCAAGGGGGTCTCCCAGGTACTTGAGCCATCACCTGCTACCTCCCAGGGATCATATTAGCAGGAAGCTGGAATCAGGACTGGAGCCAGCACTTGAACCCAGACACTCGAATAGGGGATGGAGGCATCGCAAGTGGTATCTTAATCATGAGGCCAATGCCCACTCCTATATACACCCATTTTGCTTATCCACTCCCCTGCTGATGGACTCGCAGTCACTTCCATGTCTCATCTCTTGTGAAAAATGCTACTATGTATGTGTTGTACAGATATCTCTTCCAGATGCAGTTTTACCTCTTTCGGGTGTACATCCAGAAACAGGATTGCTTACTCCTGTGATAATTCAATTTTTAAATGTTTTGATAAAACACCATATTGTTTTCCACAAGCAGCTTGTGTTCCCACCAGTGACGCATAATTCCTCTGTCTCCTTGCCAACATTTGTCATTTTCCATTTTGTTTTGTTTTGTTTTACTTATAGCTGTCCTGATGGAGTAGAAGGTAGTATCCCATTATGGGTTTTATCTGCAGTTACCTAACGATTCCCTAGTGCTATTGAGAATCTCCTTCTGGTTGTTGGACATTTTTGTGTCTTCCCTGGAAAAGTGCTCTTTAATGACTTTTATCAAAGGTATACTTTTTAATGATGAAACGGCTTTTGGGTGGGACAGTCGGGCACAGATGGAGCACGGAGGCCATGGGTGAGATTGAGACCCAGTGAGAGAAGCATGAGGTTACAGGCAGGCCTGTTGGGGAAGAGAGGATTGAGGTGAGGGTCAGGCAAAGGACAAACTCCCTGTGGGGCCGGGTTCTGGGAGACGGAGGAAGAAGTAGATAAGAGCTTTATGCTCTTGCTGTGGCACCCCCAGCTCCACCATGCGGTAACTGTGTGACCTTGACCAACCCTTACTTAAGCTGCAGGGGGTGGGTCCAAGAACTAAATGAGATGAAGTCTTTATTAGAAAAAAAAAAAAGTATGTATTTGAAAGGCAGAGTTACAGAGAGGCAGAGGCAGAGAGAGAGAGGGGTCTTCCATTCACTGGTTCACTCCCCGAGATGGCCGAAACAGCCAGAGCTGCGCCAATCAGCTCTCCCATATGGGTGCAGGGGCCCAAGGACTTGGGCCATCTTCCACTGCTTTCCCAAGTAGAGAGCTGGATCTGAAGTGGAGCAGCCGGGACTCAAACCGGCGCCCATGTGGGAGACCAGCACTGCAGCCGGCGGCTTTACCCACCACACCACTGTGCCAGCCCCGAGATGAAGTCTTTAAAGGACTTTGCACAGCATCTACCTAAAGACTGGTGAGAGGAGCAGATAGGGATAGGTCAGACTGCAAAGCACTCCACAGAGTGTGTAAGATCCATGCCAGGCAAGGGGACCCCGCTACTCTGCACAGGTCCAGTGTTTCTCCCTTAGCAAAGTTTTCCTTTGCTAAGGATTCGGATGGATCTCAGTGCAGCCCAGGGTATTCTGTGTCCGGGAGTGTCTGTCCCAAAGCTGAGAGATCATCTGAATTTCATACCTTAAAATTACATTGCACCAAGGAAGGAGGGTAACTCCTAAGAGAAGCAGCTGTTTGCCAGGCACTGGTCCTGGCTCCTGTGTGTGTGTATGTGTGGGGGGGTGTCTCATTACGACTCCCTACCACCTATGAGGTAGGGATGTTCACTTCCATTTTACAGATGAGAAAACTGAGACAGGAAGCAATCTACAGAAGCCCCGTAGGGAGTAGGGAGCAGAACCGGATTAGAACTTGTACCTGCCTTGACTCTAAAACCAGTGACCTTCCTCTTTTTCTGGTTTATACACAGATTGAGTGTCTCGAATCTGGAAATCCAGGATCTACAAACTCCAAAAGCTTTTAAGTTCCAAAATGGCTCCCAAAGCAGGAAATTCCACCCTTGACCTCACGGGCTAGGTTGCAGTCAAAACGCAGGTGCACTAGAAACGCTGTCTGCAACAACCTCCAGGCTATGTGTACAAAATGTATAGGAAACACTCATGAATTGTGTGTTTAGCCTTGGGTCCTATCCCCAGGCATATCATCGTGTGTATGCAAATATTCCAAAGTAAAAAAAAAATCTGAAATCTGAAGCGCTTCTGGTCTCAAACGTTTCAGATAAGGAATAACCAACCTGCATCAGCCTCATTCGTATTGGATGCTTTTAGGGGTTTGGGCACCTAGAGGCATATTGAGGCTGTAATTTTTTTTGACAGGCAAAGTTAAGACAGTGATAGAGGCCCATGCTGCGGCTCACTAGGCTAATCCTCCGCCTGCGGTGCTGGCACACCAGGTTCCAGTCCCGGTCGGGGCACTGGATTCTGTCCCGGTTGCCCCCTCTTTCAGTCCAGCTCTCTGCTGTGGCCCGGGAGTGCAGTGGAGGATGGCCCAAGCGCTTGGGCCCTGCATCCCATGGGAGACCAGGAGAAGCACCTGGCTCCTGGCTTCAGATCAGCACGGTGCGCCAGCCATAGCACGCCGGCCACGGTGGCCATTGGGGGGTGAACCAACAGAAAAGGAAGACCTTTCTCTCTGTCTCTCTCTCTCGCTGTCCACTCTGCCTGGAAAAAAAAAGACAGTGATAGAGAGAGAGAGACAGAGAGAAAAGTCTTCCTTCTGTTGGTTCACCCCCCAAATGGCTGCTAGGGCTGCTGCGCCAATCTGAAGCCAGTAGCCAGGTGCTTCCTCCTGGTCTTCCATGCGGGTTCAGGGTCCAAGCACTTGGGCCATCCTCCTCTACCTTCCCAGGCAACAGCAGAGAGCTGGACTGGAATAGGAGCAGCCAGGACAGAATCCGGCGCCCCAACCGGGACTAGAACCCGGAATGCCGGCACCACAGGTGGAAGACTAGCCAAGTGAGCCGCAGCAACAGCCGAGGCTGTAATTTACACTGTATCACCTCTCCTCCTGTCTTCCTTTCTCCTCTCCTATCTCTTCCTTCCATTTAAAATGTCTTCCCTGAATTTAAGCCTGCTTCTTCTGCATCGCCACCTACAGCCAGGAGGGCCCTGCTCTTCTGCGTCTGTCCTTGGGCATTTTATTTATTTATCTGAGAGGTAGAGTTACAGGCAGAGAGAGGGAGAGACAGAGAGAAAAGTCTTCCATTTGCTGGTTCACTCCCCAGATGGCTGCAATGGCTAGAGTTGAACTGATCCGAATCCAGGAACCAGGAGCTTCTTCCTGGTCTCCCATGTGGGTGCAGGGCCCAAGGACTTGGGCCATCTTCTACTGCTTTCCCAGGCCATAGCAGAGAGCTGGATTGGAAGAGAAGCAACCAGGACATGAATCGGCGCCCATATGGGATGCCACACTGCAGGTAACGGCTTTACCCACTATGCCACCCCAGTGGGGGCCCCTGTTATAGTTCTTTTAAACTTTGTTTTCATTCATGGTTTATCAGAATTGCGATCACTGTATCTGTTTGTACTGCATGTTGTTTGGTCTCCCTCAATTAGAATGGGGACTGCACGAGAGCAGGACCTGTGCCTTGTTACCTGCTACAGTCTCTGGAACAGTGCCTGTGACAGAACCAGTGAGTGGATGGACCACAGGAATGAATGACACACTTCCGAGGGTGTCAGTAGCTGGGGGGTGGGGCGCAGAAGGAGGAGCTGCCAGGGTGCCCCACCGTGGAGCACTTTTCTGAAATCTACACTTTTCATTTTAAAGGGTCACATGCAGACTTCCTTCAACCTTCGTGGACTCTGTTTATCCCACACACATTGTAAATGACATTGACACATAAACAGTGCAAAATAATGAATTTTAACCGAGGCTCTTAATCAAGTTTCGAGGATGTAGGCATTTTTGATTAAGGATGGCTGGAATGACCAAGGTAGATTTGTACAGACGGAAACATGCGAATCCTATGTAGCACTGCTTTTTGATCAGAAGTCTAACGTGCGTCTCCACCTGCAGGTCCCGCCCCTGGGACAAGTGTGGTCGATTGGCTGTGATTCCTCAGGCCTCCCCCGTATCCGTGCTCTCTGCCACATGACTCGGCAGCTTCCCGCTCCAGGGGGACTGCCTTCGCCACCCCCATTAACACTGCACACAGTCAAATCATACTTGCTTTGGCCAATGGATTGTTAGTAGAAGTGACACAATCAGGGCCTTGAGGTGTGTCTGTGCACTGGGGCATGGTTTGGTACAACTCTATCACCGTCATGAAAAGAAGGTTCCCAGGTGAGCCTGCTGGTCCCAGGAGCCTGAAAGTGACTTGGAACAGAGTCACGCAAGCCAAGGCCAGCCTGGATTCTTCCAGCTCTAGCCCACCCCCAGAAACGTGAGACAAAATCCATTAGGGTATGAAGTCATTGCCTTTTGGGTCCATTTCTCACACCGCAGACACTAAGCTCATGCCCCTTAAAGATGGGCTAAGCCTCAGCCTACAGCCCCAGCATCCCATGTAGGTGCCAGTTCATGTCCTGGCTGCTCCACTTCCCATCCAACTCTCTGCTATGGCCTGGGAAAGCAGTAGAAGATGGCTCAAGTCCCTGGGCCCCTGCATCTACATGGGAGACCAGGAAGAAGCTCCTGGCTCCTGACTTCGAATTGGCGCAGCTCCGGCCTTTGCAGCCATCTGGGGAGTGAACCAGGGGATGAAAGACCTCTCTCTCTCTCTCTCTCTCTCTTTCCCTCCCTCTCTCTCCAACTCTGCCTTTCAAATAATAAATAAATCTTTAAATTAAAAAGAAGCAGCAAGTTAGCTCCACTCTTTGCCACTTCTTGCACGGCTGATGCCCCCAAGGGAGCCCGATCCCCATGATGTCAGCATGTCCTGCACTTGAGGATCATGTTGTCAACCCATGAACTTGTGGGGGACACAAGCAAACCATAGCAGTGCTTTATTATCTTTGCCCAGTCTTTCTCTCTCTGACCTGGCGGGTGATGCCTGGTGGTGGTAGGTCTACCTGTTGCTTCTCCTTCCCTGCTTGAAATTGTCGATCTCTAACTCCCTCCCCTCTCCTCTGAGTGAGCACACACTCACCCGTGCTTGCTACAGGCCAGTGCCCTCGAACTTGCATGTCCTAGAATGTTTCTGTCTAACTTGTGTGCATTTGAACTTTTGTTCATTCCTCTTTAAATATCCTAATTTTCTTCTTTAAGTAAACACTTGCTTATTTTCACATCTCTGATCTACTCTTTAGTTGCTCTTTTAAATTGTGATTCTGGTTCCTCCTTGAGCCAATGGTTTCTTTGTACTGTGGAGAAACCCATGTAATCTAGGCAGTGCTGTGGGCTTCAGTTCTCTGGGACAGGACTGCCAGCTCATTCCCCTGCTTTTATCCAAGTGAAACACTTAGAGGGGCCAATAATGGGATTCCAACAGCACCTAGGCTGTCACCAGGAAGAGCCCAGCTCTTGACCTACAGGTTCCGTAACCAACACAGTCACATGGTAATGTCCATCAAAACCTAGATAGATCAAGATGCAGCTAAGACGCTGTTTTTATTAAAGAGACTCAAAGATGCAACCTGTAATCCTTTGTTCTTCCAAAGGACTTTAGAACATTAAATTGAAATTCTTGTTAAAACTCTGTTCTTCCTAGTTCTCTTCTCTTCTTTACTGCTTCAAACGATTCCAGGCTTCCTTTTGAGGTGCCCCATCACACACACACACACACACACACACACACACACACACACACGGAGGGTGGAGGGTGCCGTGGTTAAGGGAAGGGGCCAGATAGCTTGCACCGTGCCCAGCCTAAAAGTCACTTTAATCAATGCTAAGCTGCTCTGGTTCTCATTCTCAGTGTTAACAAGGTGTTTTCAACCCTGGAGCTGCAATTATCTATTGGCTTCCAGGCCTTTCTTCCTTGCTCTGAATTAACTGCTCTTTTCTTTGAAGTCCCTATGCACTATTTGTCCAAGTCTGTCCTATTTAAAAATCTTCGGGGTCTCTTCTTTGCCTTTAGATTAAAGCGCAACCCCCACAGCGAGGCACGCAAGGTCCTTAGCATTCTGCCAACACTTTCCTTCCTGCCCCTCTGGCCTCATGCCTCATGGGCTCCGCCACTTTGGGTATCTTTACATCTCTACAAGAGAGCTTTGAGCCCTCAGAGATGTGGGGGTGGGGTAGGGAGAGCCATAGCTGTTGCATTTTCTTGTGTCTTCGTACAACCAAGGTGGGTCATGATTGGACATGCAGTTCAACAAGTGACCTGGCACACGAGCTTTGGGAGTGAGGCTGCCCCAGGTTCCAGGTTTTCCTGTGCTGCCCATCGTGGACAAGACCTAGGGCAATGATTTGAAATATTTGTACGTGCAAAGCCCCAGTCTGCTGCAGGTCCAGTCCGTCTCTCTGATGTGGTGATACGGGAACCTGGGCTGTGTCTCTGCGGTACTGTGGCTTCAAGTTTCCCGGTTTCTTCCAGCCAGTGGGCAGGATTAGGCAGCTGGAGGGGAGGAACAAGAAAGCATCTGTGAGGGGCACCCACAGAAGGCTGGAATGGTTACCCTCCACCAACCTTGGCTGGCCCAAGAGACCAAGTTGATCGCTGCAGTCCTCCTTCCAGGTGTAGTGATGAGACGTTGTGTAAGCTCTCAATAAAGTCACTTTTGAAGTGGCAAACATTGTTTAATCTGCTCTAAAGCCAGAATTTTGCAACACTGCCTTGACTTCACCCTAGGAAATGAGTCTGCCACTTGCCCCTCTGCCATGCCCCAGCTGTGTGTGCTTGAATGGGTCCCATAGCCCCTCTGAGCTTCTAGTTCCCCATTTGTAATATGAGGAAGGCATCCCCTCCTCACTGACATTTTGTGGGTCTCATAAAAGAGAGTGTGGAAGCACTCGACGGGGGTGGGGGTGGGTACAAAGCAGATCACAGAAGCATAAATTGATTGTCTCAGGTCAGCCTGGGCTCAATTCTCCTCATCTCAGCCACAGGTCTTTATCTGATAAATAGCCTGTGTGGCCTCCCTTCCCTCACTCCAACCCACTTTATTTAAAAATCTGTCTTTGCTTTTCAGAAGCCAGAGGCAGGTGGCACTCTGTGTAAACCGTGAAAGAGATTATGAAAATGTCTGCAAATCGTATGTCGTCTCCAAATACTCCAACATAAATATTTGCTGGAGGCCTGTCCAACGTTCCCGTCCAAGAGGAGGACAGAAGGTGAGTTCCAAACTGTGTAGGAGCAAAAAATCCCAGAAATCTGCTTCCGAGGGTGGGGGGAGGACTCAGTGAGTGACACTCAAACTGGGAGGTCTCAGTTTAAAGCTTGGTCCTTCCTACGTGCAGTAAAAGGAGGCCGTAGTTGAGTTAGGTGTCTTTTCTCCAACTTTTCACCACTGCCATGTCATGCCATGACACCCTTGCACAAGTGATTCTCTGTGCCAGGACTGCCCTTACTATCTTGTCCACCTGGGGATCCCTGATTCACCCTCTAAGAATGATGAGACTGAGGGATTTACAAGTTTTCTATCTTGTCTCCCTCTGCCTCTCCACCTCCTGGCACCCTCCTCCAGCCACCTGCTTCATTGCTTGGTCACGCCCAGATCTTGTTGCTTCTGCATCCTTGACCTTGGAGTGCTCTTCTGCTAACTCTTCCTGTGGCTTGGCTCCACCCCCATCCATCTCATCATCATTACCATTATCATCATTGCCATCATCACCACCACCTTCATCCTCCTCATCGCTATCATTATCTTCACCACAACCATCATCAGCATTGTCGCCATCACCATTGCCAGCATCTTTGTCACCATCGTCATCTTCCCCACCATCACTTGCATTTACTGGGAATTTAACAGTGCTTGGGTATTGCTTATAAGCTTCACACTCAACATTGACAGCAATCCCCGGAAGATACTGAAGGCCATGAGGTGGGGTGACAGCCCATGTACCATGCCTTTATGTAGCAAGGTGGCTAAGCAAGATCAGGGCAATGTCCCTGAGCAGTGCACACTTGGTAACCCCCAATGGCTTCTCTCTCTCTTACAGAAATCTGATTCCTCACCAGACATGAACTCCCCAAGTCTCTCACCGATCCCTGGAGTCTGGCCTCAACTGTGGATCCACCATAGATTGAACACAGGATAAGTTTCTCTCAATAAGTGCACAAATGAAAGGAGCGCCTGTAAAACAACTCCTCCTAAAGGGATGCACATATAGTTAATCCTGAGTGTTTGTTGAAAGAGTAAACAATAGTATAAAAATAAATAGAGCCCTCCATGTGAGCTCCTGCTTTCTGAACCTCACAGCGCTATGGCGCTGGCTCCTCACCCATGTCTACAGTTGTCCTGGCCATTCTACCACTAACACCATGTGGTAGGGTCCATGTAAGAGAATGATAGTCCAGGGACTTCACTGCATCTCTGTGGCATCCAAAGTGCCCTTCTACATCCCTCTCAACCAAGGTGTTGCTGCTAAACCTGGCACCGGAAACAATTTAAGGAGATCCCAAGGTAACTCCCTCATGGCCTGCATAGTCCATTTTCTGTTGCTATAGTAAAATCCTTGAGGCTGGCTGGTTTAGAAAGATAAGAAGCTAAGTGAGCTCACAGCGTCGGAGGAGCCATCCTGTCTGTGCTGTGGTGAGGGCCCCTCGGTGGAAGGTGTCACAGCAGTGAGAGTGCGTGCAGAAGAGATCACACGGCCAGACAGGAAGCCAGAGAGACTTGGGAAGTGAGGTGGCTATTTTTACAGCAGCCCGCTCTTGCAATCCCGTGAGAACCATGCTAATCGCTTCTAAGGCAGCGACCTTGACGCCCTTACCATCTTCTACTACGCTCTACTTCCTACAGGTTCCACTGCCTCCGGCCATTGCCACACTGGGGACCAGGCTTCCGGTCCGTGCAACTTTGGGGCATCCGCTAAAACCATACCCAAAACCTAGCAATCCCCATCCCCTTGTTACTTGTAAGGGGCTGGCTCTGCTGCGTCTTAGTTAACAACCGTGCTGTATAACAGCTGTCGATGGGTGACAGCCTTCTAAATACCAGACTATTCTGTGTGCTTGTTTACTACGCATCAGTTCCAATTATTATTAGGGCCTCTGATGGCACAGTGCTCCTCTCCGTTTTAAGGTTGTGGCGATTAAGGTGCAGAGAGATGAGATGACTTGACTCTGTACCAGGCTTTTCTGATTCCGAAACTCGAGGTCTTGCTGCTACTTCCGAGTCCTTTCTTCCCACCCTCGGGCTGCTGTTTGGGAGTCTGGTGCCCATTTGGCTTTAGTCAGTTTCCTTAGCCAGCCCAATGCTCCAGGACCACCTGTTTACGTATATGCGCACATCACCTGCTGGTGGACTCCCAACCTAGCCAGGGCCGAACACAGCTCATAGTCAACCCTGCTGGGTGTCTGCGCTAGACCGTGAGTGGGAGGGACTGTGGGGCCTGCATTTTGACTTTGTGTGCCGCGTCCTACAGCCCAGGCTCTCACTCACCTCTCCATTCCTGTTGCCCCCAGAGCCAGGCCTGCACGCCGCCCCATCTCCCCTCTTCTGCCATCCCTCAGCCAGCCAGTGGCTGCCAAACTGCGCGGCAAAAGCAGCCCCTTCGGAGCTCGCCCTCCACCGCTTTCAGAGGCCGCCAGAGGAATCCCTGGCCAGGAGCAGGCCCCCCACCCCCACCTCCCGCAATCTGAGCGCAGGCCTTTTGCAATTTATATCTTCGGCTCCTCTGAAGTAAATGGGAATGGATGGGCTCACTGAGCAGAAAATGTCAGAAGGCATTCCAGAGCTCAGAACCCCAAACACAGGCCTCCTGTGAGCGGACCAAACAGACAGGCGATGCCGGGAGGAAACTCTTGGCCCGTGGCAGCCTCCATGGGCTCTAAGGGTTATTTATAAATACTTGAGTATTTCCTTCTGAGGCAGCTACTGAATGCAAATCAAAATAGAACAATGGTGGCAGAAGTCATGCAGACGCTGACATCATTGTTATCCGTTTCCAGGAGCTATTGTCAAGCACCTACTATGTGCTGGGCCCAGGTAAGGCACTTGGGGTACATGAGTGAACGGCATTGAAAAGGGACATTCTCTGTTCTCGTGGCTCCTGTGGCACGATCCACGAGTAGGGGAGACTGGTAATAGTGATCACAGGCAATAAGCAAATGTACCATTGCAGACTGGAATGGGGTAATGGTGCCAACACAGAGAAGTAGGAGTGTATGAGATAAAGTAATAGGAAGGAGACTCTTCCTGGGGAGGGTGGTGAGGTTTGGAGGAAGACCTGAAGGGGGTGGAGCCAAGCCACAGGAAGAGTTAGCAGAAGAGCATTCCAAGGTCAAGGATGCAGAAGCAACAAGAGCTGGGCATGACCAAGCAATGAAGGAGGTGGCTGGAGGAGGGTGCCAGGAGGGGAACTGGCAGTGGGCACAGGAGGAAGGTGACGAGGCAGGCAGGACCAGGCGGTCCACGAAAGAACTTGGGGATCTTGTCTTAAGGAAAGGTGGAAGGTAGGCTTCCTTTGGGCAAAAGAACGAGATGGCACATTTTATACATTTTTTTTTTTTTTTTTACAGGCAGAGTGGATAGTGAGAGAGAGAGACAGAGAGAAAGGTCTTCCTTTTGCCGTTGGTTCACCCTCCAATGGCCGCCGCGGCTGGCGCGCTGCGGCCAGCGCACCACGCTCATCCGATGGCAGGAGCCAGGAGCCAGGTGCTTTTCCTGGTCTCCCCATGGGGTGCAGGGCCCAAGCACCTGGGCCATCCTCCACTGCACTCCCGGGCCACAGCAGAGGGCTGGTCTGGAAGAGGGGCAACCGGGACAGAATCCGGCGCCCCGACCGGGACTAGAACCCGGTGTGCCGGCGCCGCAAGGCGGAGGATTAGCCTGTTGAGCCACGGCGCCGGCCTTTATACATTTTTTAAAAGATCACTCCAGCTGTTGATAGATTAGAGAGGGTGAGAGTGCAGTCTGAGAGACCCCTTAGCAGAGAGGTAATGGCCGCTTGGGCCGGGTGATGGGTGGCAGTAAACAGAAAAAGGTGTGAGTGTCTTTAGGGGAAACTTAAGATGGAGGAGGAGGAATGGATCGCGGGGAGGAAGGTGTCTAACATGACACACCTGAGCGAAATTCCCAAGAGGGAGAAGACTGAGGAAAAGCAGGTGAGAGAGATAAGTGTTCAGACATGCGTTTGGGGGGCGCCCTTGGTGGAGGTGGTCTAATCAGTAGGAAACTGTGTACAGCCCAAAGATCTAACGCTGGGGGTCGGCAGTCCAACATGCTAATGAAAGCCTTGGCCCTGGGTGAGGCCATCTTGGGCATTCCAGAGAGAGAATAACTCAGCGCCAAACTGCAAAGAAGGGCAATGTCTCCAGGCAAGTAGGCAGGTCCCCCCCCCCCCACTGGACTTCACAGTGCTGGCTATAAAATGGGTTGATAATCATGTCAGCCTTGCAGGAGCACCGCAGGTTCTAAGGTTCCAGGGGTGTGGAGATGCCCCTGGCCTTCCTCTAGCTGTGCTCATTGGCTTAAGGACTTGGACTTGAGGCTTTGGCCCTACCTCTTCCTCTGATGTGAAATGCAGGCTGTAGCTATGTGTTACACGGCGCTTGTCTGGCTGTTTTCTGATTCCAGCTTCCTAAGGCTCCACAGGCATGCTTATCACACTTTGTCTCTTGTCCTCCTACGTGCCCTGCTGCCCCTCTCTCTCTTGGCTGGTGCTACTACTCCCCAACGCCTTGGAAGTTTACCCAGAATACTTCAGGGCTCTCTGCTGCACCTGACCACTGGGGGCGCTCTCTCCCTAGTTACCTTGTCTATCCCATCACCAGCTCTCCAGTTCTCTGTAGAACTCCAGAAAGCCTGGTGGGCATCTCCAACAATAATGTCAAAGGAGAAACCAGAATTTAACATAGCTTCAGGCTGCCTCTCCCTGGGCCTTCCACCTTCTACCTTGTAGATGTCAACATAGACCTATCTGCTCACATCAGAATTCAGGCTTCCACTCTTTTTTTTTTTTTGACAGGCAGAGTGGATAGTGAGAGAGAAAGACAGAGAGAAAGGTCTTCCTTTGCCATTGGTTCACCCTCCAAAGGCCACCGCGGCTTGCGCACCGTGCTGATCCAATGGCAGGAGCCAGGTGCTTCTCCTGGTCTCCCATGGGGTGCAGGGCCCAAGCACTTGGGCCATCCTCCACTGCATTCCCTGGCCACAGCAGAGAGCTAGCCTGGAAGAGGAGTAACCGGGACAGAATCTGGTGCCCTGACCAGGACTAGAACCCAGTGTGCCAGCACCGCAAGGTGGAGGATTAGCCTATTGAGCCACGGCGCCGGCCCAGGCTTCCACTCTTCACCCTCCACATTCAACCCCTCAGCGTATTCCATCAACTCTATCTTAGTAACATCACTCTGGTGCGTCCAGTTTCCCCATTTGTTATTCACTACCATTCTCTTATACTGAGCTCCATCTCCTGCTTGGATAAGAGCCCCCCCCCCCCCTTATTGTCCTTGCTTCTACTTGTCTCCCTCAAACCACCCTCCATGCTGCAGCCAGAGGGCAAATAAACGGAGTTATTTCACTCTCCTGCTTCACAACGCCCTGATGTTTTGCACGACCCTCAGGGTAAAATCCAAGCGTCTTTCTGGCTTGCCCAGTCCTGCATCAGCTGGCCCCGCCTCGCTCCAAGCTCATCTGGACCCACACGGGCCTTCTCTCTGTTCCCCAAACATTCCCATGCCATTGCTGCAGCATGAGCCCTTCTCAGCTAAGCTTTCTTCCTGAGGTGGCCTCGCCCCTGGTCTTCGCCGAGCTGTCTCTTTCTCGACATTTCAGTCTCAGCGTAAGTATCCCTTCTGGAGCCCAGTCTTGCCCGACCCCTCCTTCAAAATAACCTGCAGGGGGCAGGCATTTGGCCTAGCGGCTGGGATGCTGGTTGACACCTGGGACCCACATCAGAGTGCCTGCGTTCAAGTCCCTGCTGCAGCCCCCGCCTCCGGCTTCCTGTGAACACAGACCCTGGGAGGCAGTAGCTGCATTTTCTCCACCTGTATGAGAGACTTGGGTAGAGTTTCTGGCTGCTGGCTTCAGCCTGGCCTACCCCAGCTATTGTAGCGACTTGGGGAGTAAACCAGTGGATAGAAACTGTCTCTCTCTTTCCCTTCTCAAATAAATACATTTTTAAAAGTTTTAATAAATAAATTATAAAAAATAAACTAGCCTGTGGGAGACCTTATTTGTTAACATCTGGAGTTGCTTTGTTGACATTGTAATTCATGTACATTATTAACATCTGGAGTCGCTTTGTTCACATTTTAATTCACATACATCACCTTCCACGGTGGGCGGGGGAGGGGAAGCCCTATCAGAGCAAGAGTCTCCTCTGGCTCACTCACTGCTGAGCTCAGAACTGTTGCTGGCACTCGGCAGCTGCTGGTAAAATCTGTGTTGAGTTCATGAATGAATGAGGCCCATTTTAAGGAAAAGAACGTGAGAGACCTTAATAGAATCAGTAGCTGAGATCTGCATGCTCTAGAGTGACCTAACCCTCATAGTGGTTCTCTAACTATGGGCTTCTCATCAAGGGCATTATTGACGATTTGGACCAGGTAAGCTTTGCTTGGGAGGAGCTGCCCTGTGCATTGAACAATACTCTTTGGCAGTCCTGGCTTCTACCCACCAGGTGCCAGGAACAGCAACTACCTACCCATTGTGACAACCTGAACTTTTCCAGGCATTGCCAAACATGCCTCAGTGGGCAGAATCATGCTGGCATACCTCTAACCTGCTGTTACCATGTCCATGCATCGTGTTTCCACGGTACTGCAGAAGAAACTATGGCACGGAGAGATGAAATACGTTGCCCAAGATCACACAAATAACTAATATTGAGAAGAGGGCCAGAGAGGCCGTTTGTGGGTAAGACAAGCTACAAAACAGACACAGGGGCCTGAGACCGTGTGACCTGGAGACAGGCAAGAGCCAGAACGGGAGAGGTCAGGCCCCAGGATGAAACATTGAAGGCCAAGGTCTAGCAGTGCAGCCTGATGTCCAGAAATGGGCTGACAGGTGGATGATGAGGGGTTATCACAGAGGTAGAACCACTCCGTCATGCACTTACCCACTCGAATTTCCGTGGGTGACAGACTAACCTCAATGCCAGGCACCCTGGGCAGATGAGGGACGGGTCCCTCCCCCCAGGCCAGGAGGGAGCTGAGACAGAATGAAACTGACAGTATTCTGGCAACTAACATTCAGCGGGTGTTCACTGTGCATCTAGAATTTTCCATGGGCTGTAGCACTAATCTCACGGCCTAGCAGCCTCAGCCGACAGATGAGGAAACTGGAGCACAGACAGTGAGCTACTTATGTAGGGTAAGTAGAGACCCAGGTAAGAAGTACTGGATGCAGAATTTAAACCTAATATTTACCAAGTGCAGAACCCATATCCCTACCCTTTAGCATCGTCTGCCTGTCTTAGAGATGAGCACAGAGCACCTCCAAATTCAATGGTCAGAGAGGCTGTGATTCCTTCTTGCATTTTTTTCTTCTCTTCCCCTTCTCCTTTCTTTTTCTCCCCCTAATTATTAATAAAATCTTCATCTTGGCAAGGGAGAGACCTGGGCTTGGAAGACAAAGAAAGCAAGCGACTTCCGAAGGAGATTGGCAGTTCTCACCGAATCAGTGACTTGACGTCACCCCCCAAATCCATCGTCTTCCAACAGGGAGCTCAGCGATCCTCAACCCACAGGTCATTGACATGAAAGTGCTTTGTAGACCACAGAGGGCTGGAAGTTCGCACTGCTGTGGATCCAAGCATAGCCTATTGGGTTTGGGCGACAGGGCACACTCATAGGCTGCTTTCCTGGGGCTTGCAATGACATCACAGTGTGAAGCTTGATTCGTGATGGATGCTTCAGAGGCAACATGCAAAATGTAGTTACAAAGTCCAGAGGCGTCACTGAGGGCGGGGAGTGCCTCTCTAAACACAGCCCTGGAATCCTCTTCTCCTGGGTAACAAGACAGCGGATCCCACCTTCCAAGCTTGTTACAAGGCTCCTTTATGCCAGTTCCTCCTCTGCAGCCCAGTGCCCTGGCCTCCATCTGACTTCCTGCTTTCTCCCAATGGCGACGCCAGACTCCCAGTCTCCCTGCTCCAAGCTCAGACTCCATATGCTCCTGAGAGCTCTGTGAAAAACACAGCCATAGGGGCCAGCGCTGTGGCGCAGCGGGTTAATGCCCTGGCCTGAAGCACTGGCATCCCATATGGGCGCCAGTTCTAGTACCGGCTGCTCCTCTTCTGATCCAGCTCTCTGCTATGGCCTGGGAAAGCAGTAGAAGATGGCCCAAGTCCTTGGGCCCCTGCACCAGCGTGGGAGACCTGGAAGAAGCTCCTGGCTCCTGGCTTCCGATCAGCAGTGCCGGCCATTGCGGCCAATTGGGGAGTGAACCATCAGATGGAAGATCTCTCTCTCTCTCTCTGCCTCTCTTCTCTCTCTCTCTCTCTCTCTCTCTGCCTCTCCTCTCTCTGTGTAACTCTGACTTTCAAATAAATAAACAAATACATTTTTTTAAAAAAAAAAGAACAAGCTACTATATTTGGGAACACATGAAATTTGAAAACATTAAAAAAAAAAAAAGAAAAGAAAAAGAAAAAGGCCAGCGCTGCGGCTCAATAGGCTAATCCTCTGCCTGCGGTGCCGGTACCCTGGGTTCTAGTCTGGTTAGGGCACCGGATACTGTCCTGGTTGCTCCTCTTCCAGGCCAGCTTTCTGCTGTGGCCCGAGAGTGCAGTGGAGAATGACCCAAGTCCTTGAGCCCTGCACCCCATGGGAGACCAGGAAAAGCACCTGGCACCTGGCTTTGGATCAGTGCGGTGCGCCGGCTGCAGTGCACCGGCCGCAGCCACTGAGGGGTGAACCAATGGAAAAGGAAGACCTTTCTCTCTCTCTCTCACTGTCCACTCTGCCTGTCAAAAAGCAAAGCAAAGCACAGCCATCTATGTGTATCTCTGCGTAAACCCTTCCAGTGGTCCCTGGCATCCAAAATCCCGCCTGCCCCTGCTGTTGCATCTCCCACCCGTTGGGCACCCACACATAAAGAAGCCCAGATGCAGGCTGTTCCCCTGCATGCTGGTAGTATTTGGCCCCCTCCACGGCTACCTGGAGAGCTCCCGGAGGGCAGAGCCTTTACCTGCGTCATCTCCAGGCCCTCAGCGCACCATACAGGGCAATGCAGGTAATGAGCTTTTGCAGGTGGGACTCAGCTTACAATTTTGGATGAAATTGCAAAATCAACTTTCAAATAACCCAACCGAATTTGGGTGTGTGCATCCTTCCACCAGCAAGTAGACATTAAACCAGTCAGGGAAGTCCGCAGCCCCATCACTGGAGTTGCATCTATGGTGGGGCACAGCGCGCCACAGTGCAAGGCAGCGTCTGGTTCTACCCAAGCAGGGGTCTACCGAGACATCCACATTCCCAGATGCTCCCTGGCACCAGAAACCTCCTCATCCTGGCCATGAACGTCACCTGGACCAGGCTAACTCCCCCAACTATTTCAAGCCACCCTAGGGCTATCAGAATCTTGGAGAAACTGCCTGAAGGCTCCCATATCTACACGCTACCCTGTTGCCATTCTGCTTTCAGACACAAGCAAAATCTTTGCGTGGCTCCGGCCGCCACACTCGGGCATGCAGGTGTTCCGTGAGTCTGGTGCAGATGCACTTCCCAAGTGCGTTCTGAAACCATTGCCAGTACGTAATTCCTACCCTGTGGAGTCTTGGCCAGTGAAGACCTCTGCAGGGCCTGCAGGGTCTCAGTCTTCACATCCAAGAAATCGGCCTCATATTTCCCTCTGCCCCATCCGGTCCCATGTGGGTATCAGACATCAGAGACAGGGCAGAGCTCCATCTCAGGGACACGGTGACATCTTGGTTCTCTCGCATCCCTTCTAATCCTTCCTACTCCAATGAGAGAAACTTTCTTCACTCTGGGAACTTGAGAACAGATCTGGGCAGACACACAATTTTCCAAAACTATTGCATATGTCGGGAGCGAGCCAACTTTTTCTCTGAAGGGTCAGACAGTGGCTGTTTTCAGCTCTGTGGGCCATATGGTCTCCATCGCTCAGCCCCACCACCTGCAGGATGACAGCAGACGTGGACAATACCCGAATGCGTGTGCATGGCTGCGTGCCAATAAAACTTTATTTACAAGAAACAGATGTTGGGCTGGATTTGGCCTGTGAGTTTAGGTTAGTTTGGCTAACCCCTGATCTATGTATAAATGAAATGCCAATTACTCAGGGCTTGGGCATTGAAAGAAAGATTCTTGGAACCTTCAAAAACAAACGCAGGTCCTTTCTGTTTCCTCACGGTCTGGCCCTTCAACAGCCAATAGAAAAGTCCCAGGTCACAAGTGCTCAGCTGCCCCAAGAAGCAATTGGGCACACGGGGGTGGGAATATGGTGGTTGTCACAATGATGGTGGGCCAGCAGTACTGTTGTCTTTTAGTGATTGACAGGTGGGGGGGTTGAACATCTCACAGTGCTGTCTCTCCCTAAACGCTGATAGGGTCCCCCTGGGAGCACTGTCCTAGCTGTGCTGTCTGCCTGGGGGAACAAGGGCTCGGGGACACAGTCATGGCACAGCAGAGCGCGTTCCCCTAGCAGAGTCAGCCCAGGCCGGGCTCGCTCTGCCACTCACAACAAGGCTGCCTCGTGCTCCCGTGCACCCACTCCTCTCCACTCCCAGCCCCTGGCACCCACTGCTCTATGTCAGCGTAGATCGTTTCACCTTGTGAATCAGACAGTGCAAGCTCACTCCTGCGTGTCTGGCTTTTGTCACCCGGCACAGTGTTGGGATTTTCATCCATGCAGCAGTGGATCCCAGTAAACACCTTCCCTTTCCTTACCGAGGGGTGTCTCCTTGAACCCCAGCTCATTTATCTGGCCACGAATGAATGCACACTTGGCTTGTGTGCTTTGTGCTTTTTGTCTTTGTGTTTATCATAAATAAAGGTGCTACAAACAAGTTCTGTTGTTTCATCTTTTTTATTTAGTTTAATTATTTTTTTGAGAGAGAGTAGGAGAGAGAGACAGAAACAGATAGAGACAGCTCCCACCTACAGATTCATCCCCAGATGGCCACAATGGCCAGGGCCAAGCAAGGCCAAAGCCGGGAGCCAGGAACTCAGTCTAAGTCCAAGTCCAAGTAGGTGGGTGTCAGGGACTCAGTTAGTGGATCCACCACCACTGCATCCAGAGTCTGCATGAACGGAAGCAGGGGTCAGGAGCCAGGGAATAGCATCAAACAGGTGCCCTACGAGGGAACACACAGCCTAATCCACCTCTCACTGCTACGCTGAAGCTTCTCCCTGTCTTTATAACTGGATGGGATGCAGTGTGAGATTTTCATATATACATTGTGCTCATTGTACTCATATACTGGCCAAATCATGGCATTTAACATATCTGTCACCTCCAACACTTACAAGTTCTTTATGGTGAGAACAAAGTCCAGTAACCTGGAAATAAATAATGCACGATCATTCCCTATCAGCACTCCCGTGTACAGGAGAACACATAGGAGGATTGTTTCCTCCTATGTACCTGCAGTTTTTTTTTTTTTTATTTGAAAAGAGTCACAGAGAGAGGTAGAGACAGAGAGAGTCTTCCATCTTCTGGTTCACTCCCCAAATGACTGCAACGGCCGGAGGTGAGTCGATCCAAAGCCAGGAGCCAGGGCCTTCTTCCAGGTCTCCCACATGGGTGCAGGGGCCTAATGACTTGGGCCATCTTCTACTGCTTTCCCAGGCCATAGTCTGGATCGGAAGTGGAGCAGCCGGGACTAGAACTGGCGCCCATATGGGATGCCAGCACTGCAGGCCAGGGCTTTAACCCACTGTGCCACAGCGCCAGCCCCCTGCAGTTTAGTATCTCTTGACCATCTCTCCCGTCCTTCCAGTCCTCACTCCCTCTCCCACTGCCCCCAGCTTCTGGAAACCATTTACCTCTTACTTCCGTGAGATCAACTTCTCTGCACCCCACAAAGGAGTGGCACGGGGTGGCCGTGCTCTTTTTGTGCCCGGCCTTATTCACTAATGGCCTCCAGCAAACATGCAATCATTGCTTGAGAGATTTCAATAGTGTCCCGCCGCACCTGGAATCAAATTTAAGTCCCCTTGGGTATCCCCCAAAGTCACCCCTGTCATCCAGACTCTGAGATCGCCAACCTCATGCCCTCCACGCTCCCTCTCCCTCACAGCTGTCCAAGCACGCTGGCTTCTTTCTGCGGTCCCAACAGATCAGAATTGCCCACGAGACACCATCACCCCTCACCATAATCCTCCTGGCTCCAAACCAGCTGAGTGCAACTGGCTGCCTGCCTGGGACATGCATTAATCTTCCAGAATCATTAAATCAAACTGATACTTGAATCCTAATCTCTAGTGAAGCATTTTACTCATTTTAATCCCTAAGCACTTCAGCTCCACTTGTCCTCTGGGCCTGCCATTCAGAGAGAGCTCATCCTGCCCACTCTGATCCTTTCTGATTGAAATGCCCCAAGGACCAAGGGGTGAGGGGTGTTTCTAATGATCACTCAACCCTGTTGCAAGTCATTCTTCTTAACCCCGTAGTGAGGGCCCCCAGGACCAATGGTGGGTGGAAAAATTAAGTTCTCAGTTTCTGCTTGGATTTCAGACTTCATAGAACATTTCTTCACCTGCTATTTAATTTAATCCTAAAAAGAACCTTACAGAATAGGGATTGTTTGTGGAAGCGAGGCAGAGTATCTGCACTATGCTGGCCAGACATGTTTGCAGGACCCTGGGCCTTAGTTTCTCATTTAGAAATGTTTATCTTAAAAATCCCAAAGATGACTTCTGGTTTCCAGTAACAGCAAGCTACCTGATTTGGATGGACCTTCCCACTGAAAATGAAAAATGTTGCACAATGTCTAAAAAAAACATACCCGCCTTAGAAGTGCTGATGAGCTAGCTGAGGAGGTGAGGAGGCTGTCTTGCTTCTGGCCAATCACACCTAGAGCTCTTGTCCTTTGCATGCGCGTGGCACACTCTACAGGGGCCGGGAAGGACAAAGCATCAGAAGCAAAAGGCCAAGGCTGGGATACTTGAAGACACTGTGCTGAGACAGGTCCTCCAGGGAAACTACCTTCAGATAAGGGGAACCAGAGCTCAACTCACCTCCTCCCCCAAGCGGGAGCTCAGAGAAGATAACTGCAGCACTCATATAATATAATAGCTCTCCAGAATTAAATCCTGACTTGATTAAATCCTTGAAAAGAATTTAAAATGATCCTGGAGCCAGCCTTGTGGTGGAGTGGGTTAAGCTGCCACTTGCAAGGCCAGCAACATTCCGTATTGGAGCACCAGTTCAAGTCCTGGCTTTTCCCCTTCCAATCCAGCTCCCTGCTAATGCACCTGGAAAAGCAGCAGAAGATGGCATAAGTCCTTGGACCTTTGACATCCACATGGGAGACCCACTTGGATTTCCTGGCTCCCAGATTCAGCCTGGCCCAGCCCCAACTGTTGTAGACATTTGGGGAGTGAACCAGCAGATGGAAACACTCTTTGTCTCTCTCTCTCTCTCTCTCTCTCTCTCTCTCTCTTTCAAGCTGATAAATAATGAATGCATGAGAACTTCTATCACACATTTGTTCACAGGTCTGGAAGAAGAGCGACAACCAGGCGGAGGTAGTACAGGAATAGATTATGGCTAGGAATTTTCCAGAACTGACAAAAGTCATCCACACACAGATTCCAGAAGCCTAAAGTGTCCCAAGAAAATTAGATGTAAAGGCAACTTGCTCTTGAACACTTTACTGAGGTTTCTCCAAAGCAGAATTAAAGAGCAAAAAACCTTAAAAGCAACCAGGGGTGGCAGAAGAGGGGTGTGTTTTTAAAGAAAGCAAGGGCTACACTTCCAGATGACATCTCAAAAGTGAAAATGGAAACCAAAAACCAGTGGAGCAACATCTGTTTTTAAAGATTTATTTATTTGAGGGGCTGGCGTCGTGGCTCACTTGGTTTCCTCTGCCTGCGGTGTCAGCATTCATATGGGCCCCGGGTTCTAGTCCCAGTTAGGGCGCCGGATTCTGTCCTAGTTGCTCTTCTGCCAGTCCAGCTCTCCGTTGTGGCCCAGGAGGGCAGTGGAGGATGGCCCAGGTGCTTGGGCCCTGCACCCACATGGGAGACCAGGAGAAGCACCTGGCTCCTGGCTTCGGATCGGTGCAGCACCAGCCGTGGTGGCCATTTGGGGAGTGAACCAACGGAAGGAAGACCTTTCTCTCTGTCTCTCTCTCTCACTGTCTGTAACTCTACCTGTCTAATAAATAAATTAAAAAAAGTTTTATTTATTTGAAAGCAGAGTTTAGATAGATAGATAGATAATCTTCCATCAGAGGGTTCACTTCCAAATGGCTGCAGCAGCTGGAGCTAGGCTGATCCGAAGGCAGGAGCTTGTTCCAGTCCTCCCACGTGGGGCTCAAAGACTTGGGCCATCTTCCACTGCTTTCCCAGGCATATTAGCAGGGAGCTGGATCAGAAGAGGAGCAGCTAGGACACGAGCTGGTGCCCATTTGGGTTACTGGCGCCGTTACCCACCAGGGCACAGTGCTGGCCCATTGAGCAATATTTTAAATATGCTAAAAGAAATACACATCAGTCTAGAATTCTAAGGTCGGCAAAGATAAAAACAGAAAGAGAGAGAATCAGAGACAGAGACAGAGAGAGATTGAACACTGGTCACTAGTAGAGCCTCAGAGAAGAAACTTTCAAGGAATTGACTCTTTTGAAAGACAGAAAATGGTCCCAGATATACAGAAAAGAGGGTAAAACACAAAGAAAATACATTGAGAAAGGCCTGAGATGCAAGAAGGAGACAAAACAATGATAGCGTTGTATGTACATGCAAATGGAAACTAACGGTGGTTAAACATTTAGGCAGTAGAATCAAGCTATGACGCTACAATAACATTTACATCAATCAAGTTGTGGCTAAGTGTTGTCAATACTAAGTTTTTATATTTATTAGAGAAAGAGTAAAGATGTTGATTAATTTCCAAATCAATAAGTTAATTATATTTGAGGTAATTTCTCATGTAAATACTAAGGACCAGATATCATAGATCACTCTCACATACGTAGAGACAAAATACAATTTAAAAAAAGGGACAAGAAGGAAATAGAAATCCCAAAGGAAAATAGTGTAAGACATTCGAGAAGCTGTGTTTCGTTGACTCTAGGAGGAATGAATTATAAGCAGCAACAATTTTTCTTTTAATAAAGAAAAGGCACTGTCTGTTAAAACTGTCACAATGATCTCTTAACGCTTAGAATTTTATTTTATAATAATTAAAGAGCTTTTTCAGATTGCTTAAACCATGCAACACTCTTGAATACAGAAGGAGATAAATGAAATAAATGAGTTAAGATATTTCCACAACTTCTTCACATTGAAAACTACTTTTTCTTTTTCTGAATCTTATTTTTTTCTGACTCAGAGTTTAGGAGTCTGGATTTTCATATATAACATCCAACTCTGTGTCACTAACAGCTGAGGTACTGGGTGGGCATTTGATGCTGTGTTAAGACCTTCCTGGGACATCTGCATCCGATATTGCAGCATCAGATTCCAGTATCAGTTCTGCTTCTGATTGCAGCTTCCTGCTGATGGGCACCCTGGAAAGCAGCAGTGATGGCTCAAGTCACTGAGTCCCCGCCACCAACATGGGAAACCTGGATTTCATTCCTGGCTTCTGCCTGACCCAGCTCCAGCTACTGTGGGCATTTGGGCAGTGAACCAGCAGATGAGACTCTCTCTCTTGCTTTCAAATAAAATAAATACCTACATTTTAAAAACAGAGCTTAGGTGACATAGCATTTCATAAAATCTCTTGTCTCAGATTTTCAGTGAAGCTACTATACACTGTAAATGTTAATGTGCATGCTCAGGCAAGATAATTATATCACTGCCACCACTTACCCAATAATGAATATATACCAACTTCAGAGATGTTAATATGTGAATAAAATATGCATCTAAAACCCAATGAAATATTACATGAGCATCATTAATTACATTAAATGTAACTGGACTAAATACTCTATCAAAAGAAAAAAGATTGTTCATTTAAACATATATTTTTAAAACGTACGTCATCTATAATACTTAGATACACATCGGCATTTCTCATTATTTACAGTTTTTATTGACTGCAGAGTTACTGGGAGCGCTGAATCAGCAAATCCTGAACCATTGCTCCTAGGAGAAATTGCATATATTTCAAAAAGGTCATATCCACACATAGCTGTTTCATTTTTAAAAATTATGGAAAATGTATATTATAGGGGCCAATGTTATGGCATAGCTGGTAAAGCGGCTGCCTGCAATGTCGACATCCCATATGGGTACCAGTTGATGTCCTGTCTGCTCCACTTATGATCCAGCTCCTTGCTAATGGCCTGGGAAACTCAGTGGAAGATGGCTCAAGTATTTGGGCCATTGCAACCCTCATGGAGATCCAGATGAAGCTCCTGGCTCGTGGCTTCAGCCTGGCCCAGTACTGGCTATGGAGGCCATCTGGGGAGCCAAGCAGATGGAAGATTCTCTCTCTCTCAATCTCTCTCTCTTTCAAAATAAACAAATCTTTTACAATGAGTAAAAAGCCACTGTATATAAGGTACATAATCACATAGGATCTAGTTGTAAATACTAAAAATTTGCCTAGGCAGATTTTTTTTTCGGCAAAAGGGAAAGCAAGGTTCAGAAATGTCAACTGGCTTGCCTGAGACCATCCCAACAACAGGGGCCAGAGCTGGACTCAAGCCCCATCCAACTGATGTCAGGACTGGAGCTCTGTGCTCCGTGCCACTGCCCCTGCCACCTCCATTACTGCATTCTTGGGGTGTCTCTGTATGAGATCAGAAAGGCAGAGATTACGTTGTTCAGCTTCATCTGGGAACATGCACATCCAGTGACCCCAATTTCTAGCTGCTTTGAATATGTCCACAAGCGACCATGAAAGTAGTATATTTATTTCTTGGAGGTTACAAATAAATTGTAGAAAATAGGTGAATTTGAAAATCTGGATCTATGAATAATGAGGATTAACTATGTTTGAGAAAAAGAAGATACAGTGAAGTTGGAAGCAGATTGGTGGGAAAAGGTATACTGACCATATAAATATTAACCAAAAGATAAATGCTCTGGGTTTTTAATACTAGCAGGCTTCAAGGCAAAAATGTCTTATTAGAGAAGAAAGACAATCACTAAATATTGATAAAAGGCTCATCAATTTATTATGAAAACTTGCTTTAAAATTTGTAAGCATATAGAATTATAGTCTTATAGTCTATAAAGCAAATATTTGTGGAACTAAAAGATGATAGACAAATCTATAGCCACAGTGGAAAATTTTGAATAGGTCTCTTTGCTTAATGATAAGATAATAGACAAAAATATTAGTAAGCTCACAGATAATTTCAACAACATACGTGAGTATGGTATTAGGATAGCTGGGTGTCAGCAAAGATAAAACAAAGAAAGAGAAGAAATTACATACATTCTTTATGCTGTGAATCAAAACGAATTTCTGGAGACCCAACTGTGAGAGGAAAAAACTTCAAAATTTACAGAAGAAAATAAAGGGGACATGTTTCATAATCTCACAGTGGAGACAGATTTCCTAAACAGAAAACGACATGATCCAGCATGAAGGAAACAAAAGAAATTAAATTCAAGCTAAAGATGTTTGTTTATTTAAACTCAGTATTTTTTACAGTTAGGAGCGAAGCCATAGTGCTAGAAAGCACATGATTAGCAAAGAAATAGCAGCCCGGGGCCTGCCAATCTCCCACATGGGTGCCGGTTCTGGTCCTGGCTGCTCCTCCTCCAATGCTGCTGCCTGCTAATGCACCTGGGAAAGCGGTGGAAGACGGACCTAGTGCATGGGCCCTGCACCCATGTGAGAGACTCGGAAGAAGCTCCAGGCTCCTGGGTTTGATAGGTCCAGCACTGTCCCGCTGAGGCTATTTGGGGAGTGAACCAGCAGATGGGAGCTCTCTCTCTCTCTCTCTCTTTCCCTCCCTCTTCCTGTCTGTAACTCTGCCTCTCAAATAAATAAATAAACTTTATTTATTTTTTTTATGTTTTATTTATTTATTTTTTTTTATATAAAGCTTTTATTTAAAGAATATAAATTTCCAAAGAACAGCTCATGGACCACAATAAATAAATAAACTTTAAAAAAATTAAATTAAATTTTTTAAAAAATAGCAGCCCAACTATAAGAACCACATAAACCCATAAGAAAAAAGGCAGAATCTCCAGTTAAGGAAATGAGCAAGACACTTGAACAAGCACTTCACAGCAGAGAAAACCTGCATGGCAAATAAACATATTCAAATGTGTTCAACCTCACTATTATTCCAGGAAGTACACATAAAACCATAGTTCCCACGAGATTTGCAAAAAAAAATCTCTGTTGGCAGTCCAAATTAAGACAATTACTTTGGAAAGCAGTATGCAATACCTAATACCTAATAAACTGAGGGAGCAGGAACCTTACAACATAGGAATTCCACCCTTAAGTATATACGCAGAAGAAATGTGTGCTCCATGCCCCAGCCTAATAAGCATACAAGAATCTTCACAATAGCATGGTTTGTAATTATAGTGAATGTATAGGGGAAACCATCCAGATGCCCATGATCAGTGGAAGGATAAATATATTGCATCAGTAGATTTATGCACTGGAATCGTGAACCAATGGGAGAAAAATGGCTAGAGCACTTTCACCAACACACACACACACACACACACACACATTGTAGAAACATATTTGAGAAAAATAAAACAAGACACAAAAGAATGTGTACAGTATAATCCCATTTATCTAAAGTTTAACTCAAAGAAATGTAAGCTATTTTGATTTTAAATATATTCACAAGTTGTAAAAGTATAAAGACAGGCAAAAAAAAAAAGAGAGTTATTACTGTAAAAGTCAAGATCTCGATTGTCTGTAAAGGGAAGGGGGTGGATGATGACTGGGAGGGAAACGTGAGTGCTCTGTCTCCTTTTTCCCGAATGGGAGTGTTGGTTATGTAACTGCTGGGTTAACAACTGCTTGATGAAGCGCACACTTTAGTCCTGTGCACTTCTCCCTTTTAAAATAGAGATATTTTCCCATTTAGAAAAAAAACACACTAACCTTTCTATATCCTTGGTTCTCTCCACCATAACACTCCAGGTTTCTCTCAGCGATAGAATCCAGGAAGAGGGGAGATGGAAGGACTTCAATCCCTCTCCCTCTCCCTCCCCCTCCCCCTCCCCCTCCCCCTCCCCCTCCCCCTCTCCCTCTCCCTCTCCCTCTCCCTCTCCCTCTCCTTCTCCCTCTCCCTCTCCCTCCTCTCCTTGGGGGTGGGGAGACCCTCACTCTCCAGCCTGGGAGAAGGAGGAGGATGTCACACATCTGTGACAGTAGGAAGGTATTTCAACCCTGGTTCTAAAACTTGGACACTCTAGGTCTCAGGTGCCCTGGGTCTGACACTCACAATGGGCTACAAAGCCTGCACACCTAAGGGGAGCAGTTCTGGAATTTTTTATTTTATTTTATTTATTTGAAAGACAGAGTTACAGAGAGAGGTAGAGACAGAGAGAGGTCTTCCATCCCCTGGTTCACTCCCCAAATGGCTGCAACGAATGGCCACAACGGCTGGAGCTGCGCTGATCCGAAGCCAGGAGCCAGGAGTTTCTTCTGAGTCTCCCACGTGGGTGCAGGGGCCCAAGGACTTGGGCCATCTTCTACTGCTTTCCCAGGCCACAGCAGAGAGCTGGATCAGAAGAGGAACAGCCAGGACTAGAACCAGCGCCCATATGGGATGCTGGCACTTCAGGCCAGGGTTTAACCTGCTGTGCCATAGCACTGGTCCCTGGAATTTCTTTAATTTTGTCCTGCACCCACTTTGCCCTCAGAGAACAGAGGAGATGGATCCATTCCTAGTGTCCACCTCACATACAGGACATCCATACAGCCTTGGGGACCTTGTACCAATGACTTGCCCAAGCCCCCTGCTGCAAGCGATACAGTGGAGAAAATGATGCAGTTAAGATTTATGTCCCTACTTGTCAGGTTCCCGAGCACGGTTCAAGCCAAGGCTGCCTCTGCCTCCTTCACTCTTTGTTCTAATTTGCAATGGGATGAGATATTAAAGTTAATAATCAAAGATTGGTAGCTCTTTAGAATGTCAAAGGAGCACTTATTTAAAACATAACTTCTTAAACAATGATTCATTAACATCATGTAATGTGTTTCCAACTTCAGACTTGCTAATAGCTCTCTTCCCTCTTGGTATTTAGTTTTCTAAACTAGCTGAAGTGACATTCCTGAGAACAGCTCTCACCCACTTCGCCACAAGTCCATCCCACAGTTCAACCCACAAGTCAACCTCTTTGAAGCTTTCATTTTACTCCAGTTCAAAAGTCTCTGAAATTGGCTGCTGTCTCTGTTTCACGAATCTGCATAAAATTATATTGGAATGTGGTTCCTCATTTAGCAAATTAGTACTGTTTGCTTTGCTATGGGAGTTGCATTTGGTTGAAGTCTCTGCCTGTGGCGGTTATCACAGGAATAAATATCTTCAGCACTCCCAAATTCTGACACCTGCTTTTGGATGAAACCCTGATTTGAAAGAGCACAGTCCCAGATATGGGGATGAAATCTACTATTGAGTGCTTATTGATGCTGACAAGAAGAGATTCGCATGAGGAGTCATCACAAAGTTCATGGTGAATGCATATTATGGAAAAACTATGAATGCAGCAAAATAAACATCTTTTCTATTTTCCATGAACTTTTCAAAGTCCTCTCACTTTTCCTTATCCTGCATTACTTCCTCTGGGGAATCAGCTCTCCCCTTCTCCATACTCCGCCTGCTCAGCGTGTGTTGTTGGCCTGTGCCCAGCCAGACGGACTGAGCCCACTATTCCATCCTCTGTCTCGTGTGTACACCAGCCGCCATGACTGATCTGTAGATCAGCACGTCCATGGAAGACTTGGATGAAGAGCAGTTGACTGATTCATATCATAAATTTAAGTCTTTAATTAAAGATTTCATTCAGCTGGTGCAAACTTGAAGACACCTGAAAGCCAGGTAACTCCCCAATAGAAGCCGGGAGGGGTGGAGTTTTGTAGGGTGAGAAGAATTAAGAGTCTTTGAACTTGTACCTTGGCTCAGAGAGCCATGTTTGTCTGCAATCTGTAAACAATGTTGCTGGAGGTTGTTTCTGGCTTCTCGCCTCTTCCTGGGGCTCAAGGATGCAGGCCCGGCCTAACTGCCATCACAACATGCCATTTGTGCCAGCCCTGCAGTGTGTCAATCGGTCCTGGTTCAGAAGCAGGGAAAACAGCAACAAGAGGGGTGCGGGTAGGGAAAGGATGCAGGGGTCTAAGGCCAAGGGAGAACCGGGCACCTCTGTCGTGTCCGTTGGTCCTTTCTGAGGCCAGCCAGCATCTCTGGTGGAATGCACACTGGATCTACTGTCAGAGAGGCAAGGTCTCCATCCAATGTCACTGGCTAGGGGGAAACATTGGCTTCTGGCGACCTGTGACCACCTTCCCTCAGCGTGAAGAAAGCCTGTCAGATCCTTTAGCTATATACCCATGATGGGGGACCCAGTAGAACATATGGTTTTATTTATTTATTTATTGAAAGGCAGAGTTAGACAGTGAGAGAGAGAGATAGAGAGAAAGGTCTTCCTTCCGTTGGTTCACCTCTCAAATGGCCGCTATGGCCAGCTCGCTGCACCGATCCTAAGCCAGGAGCCAGGTGCTTCTCCTGGACTCCCATGCGAGTGCAGGGCCCAAGCACTTAGGCCATTCTCTACTGCCTTCCCGGGCCACAGCAGAGAGCTGGACTGGAAGAGGGTCAAAACCGGCACCCCAACTGGGACTAGAACCCGGTGTGCCGGCACCGCAGGCAGAGGATTAGCCAAGTGAGCCACGGTGCTGGTGGTAGTTTTATTTTTAATTTGTTTGAGGCATGTCCATACAGGTTTCCGTAATACTTGTACTTTTAGCTTGTATCCCAGCCTTTCCATTTCTCTTTTACATGTGTTTGGTTTATTTTTTATTTTTATTTTTATTTTTTTTATTTTTTGACAGGCAGAGTGGACAGTGAGAGAGAGAGACAGAGAGAAAGGTCTTCCTTTGCCATTGGTTCACCCTCCAATGGCCGCCGCAGCCAGCGTGCTGCAGCTGGCACACCGCACTGATCCAAAGCCAGGAGCCAGGTGCTTCTCCTGGTCTCCCATGCAGGTGCAGGGCCCAAGCACTTGGGCCATCCTCCACTGCACTCCCTGGCCACAGCAGAGAGCTGGCCTGGAAGAGGAGCAACCGGGACAGAATCCGGCGCCCCAACCAGGACTAGAACCTGGAGTGCCGGTGCCGCAAGGCGGAGGATTAGCCTGTTGAGCCGCAGCGCCAGCCTACACATGTGCTTTTAACAAGTGACCTTCTTTGATGCAGTGACACAAGCATACACTATAGAAAGTCAAAGTTCTGGAGCCTAGACAGACAGACCGAGCTGTTCACTGGCTTTGAAGTTCACCATCTCAACAACCAACATTCCTGAACCTTTGCATCTTAGTTGTGGGAATTCAATAAAAAATACATGAGTGCCTGAAAAGCTCCTAGCAGAGCACCTCCATATATTCTCTGTGCAGGATGAGGGGTCTGGTTTTAAAATCTGAACTCAGAAATGTTCCCAAATCTCCACCTATCTGAGTGTCAGCATGACACCACAGTGCAAACTTCCACACCTGATCTCATGTGACAGGTGGCAGTAAAAATGCAGGTATGCTAAAAATATTGTGTCTATGTGTCTAAGGTGTATATGAACTTGGGTCCCATCCCCCATGATATCCCATTATATATATGCAAACATTCCAAAAACCAAAAGGCTTCCAATGCCAGACATTTCAGATAACGGAGGCTCAAGCTGTGCTGTTATCTCCATCAGCCTTAGCAGGCTGAGACCTCTGTCTTCCCAGGGCTAGCACAGTGCCCTGTACCTAGTGGATATACAAGGATGCTTTTTAAATTTTGCAAGAAGTGGAATTAAAAGATAAGTTTCGGAGCCAGCATGGTGGCTTAACAGCAGTTAAGCCACTGTCTACAGTACCTGCATCCCATATGGATGCTGGTTCATGTCCCAGCTGTTCCTCTTCTGAGCCAGCTCGCCGCTAATGGTCTGCGAAAAGCAGCAGCAGATGACCCTTGTGCTTGGGTCCCTGCTACCCACGTGGGAGACCTGGGAGAAGCTCCTGGTCCCTGGCTTCATTGTGGCCATCTGGAGAGTGAGCTAACGGATGGAAGACCTCCCTGTCTCTCTTTCTCTCTCTGTAACTCAGAGAGAGTTACAAATAAATAAATGAATGTTTTGAAAAAAGATAAGTTTATTTTGTTGCAAAATCTTGTTGAAAAATCCACATTTGCCATAGACTCTGAATATTCGTTGTATGTCTGGATTTCAAATTTTTTCACACCAAAGTAAGCTATCTTTTGATTCCATTGTTTCCACGAACTTTCTGAAGCATTCCTGTAAATTTAATGTGTTGATAGCGGTGAATTGGGGAGATTTTCCCTCCAGGGAACACCAAACGCCTCATTGGCAAAAGAAGTGAGCCAAACTCGGGACTGCCCCCCTCGGTGTCAACCCAAAGATGTGCAGCAGGGGACAGAATAGCCAGTCCAGCCCAGCTCAGGGCTTAATTACCAGCCACCGAAAGCCCTGATACAACACGAGGGGAGGAAGTCAGCCCATTTTTAGCAATGTTTTGACAGCAGTTGATCACTGCTTATGACCAGATTTGCCTTCAGCACTGCAGGGAGAAGAGCAGAGAGTAGCAATGGCTTCTCTGTAGCAAAAATCCCAAAGAACAGAGACACCGGCTGCTTAGTCACGCCTGCCGCTCATTAGTCTGCAGAATTGGTTTCATTCCTTGCCCATTTCACTTGGCAAAATCATCCGAGGCGCACGCAACGGGAGCCAGCCTAGGAACCAGCTGGACCCCGTAGCTTCTCGAATTCTCACTGTAAAACAGAACCACTGGACTGGAAACTCAGCCCTGAGCGAGGTCGGGAGCAGGTGGATTGTGAACCACTTGGCCAGTTATCCCGCCTTTAATTATTAGTTATGGCCGGTGGTGTACAGATGTGCTGCTGCCCGGCACAGCCTTCCAGATGAGCACAGGGAGCCTCTTCATGTTCGCAAGTGGTTCAAACACCTGTTTCTGAGTCTGGGCGCCCCAGCTGTCGCTGCTGCTTGCTACTGGACAAACAGCACCCTCATCAGAGGAGGGGGCTTGAGGGGCGTTCCCAGGTTTGCACGTATTTTATCAGTAGGAATGAAAAAGGATCCAGAGAAGGAAGGGAGAGAGGGAGGGAGGAAGAAGGGGAGGAGGAAATGGCTTTTTTTAAAAATAATTATTTTATTGATTTGAAAGTCAGAGTTACACAGAGAGAAAAGGAGAGGCAGAGAGACAGAAAGAGGTCTTCCATTCACTCCCCAGATGGCCAGAGCTGGGCCTATCCAAAGCCAGGAGCCAGGAGCTTCTTCTGGGTCTCCCATGCAGGTGCAGAGTCCCAAGCACTTGGGCCATCTTCTACTGATTTCCCAGGCCACAGCAGAGAGCTGGATCGGAAGTGGAGCAGCCAGGACTCGAATTGGTGCCCATATATGATGCTGGCACCGCAGATGGTGGTTTTACCTGCTAGGCCACCTTACCCTCCCCTCAAGGACTTTTTAAAGTCCTGGGGACTCATTCTACAAGAGCCCCATGCTCTGTTGACGCAGACATTTTTAAGACAGTTGATCTTTAACAGTCTTGAAAACTGCACCAACTAAGACAAGAGGCTCTGCCCAGAATACTTGCCAACAGTGATACCTCCTCCAGTGAGCTGACACCAACTCCTGCCTCAGGTCTCCAAGACCAGTGAGCTCTGTATCCAAGTCCCTACCATTACTCTCTCCCTCCCTTTTTGGCCTGTAAACACCATACCTTGCCTCAATCTCCTTGACTAGTCCTGCGGTAGGGCCACGGCCCATGCACTCCCATAACAATGCTTCATAACCCCCAAATAAAGACCATTAGTCTTCGGACAATGTCTCTCCCATTGTTATTTAGGTTGACCCCGCACAGAGCAACTGGTGAACACATCCTTGCTTTCAACAGAGAGAGAATTCATCAATGAACCTTTATCAATGAACCAGGTCTTGGTGGAGGGTTCAGTCCTTCCGGGGGAGGGTCCTTGGTGTTTTGGAGCCTCCTGGAACTGCACAGCTGAGACTGGAGAGGGGTTGGAAATGACTTCACCATCTAGGTCCCCAACACCCCTGCCTCCTGGTCACATAAGCATTAACGAGCCATCGCATGCACGCGGTGCCTACTACCCACAAACGGAAGCTTCCAGCGAGAGAACTGTTGGAAATTTGGGGAACTGCCAACGAGCCTGTTTTGTGCTCATCTTCCTGAGTCAATGTTCACTTGGCCAGGGACGATTCTGCTCTCTTTAATTCACTCACTTGGAAGTCGGGCGCTTTAGGCATAGTTTTAGGAGGTTAAAATTCAAACACTCCAACATATTTTCTTTTTCCCTTGATGTGCTTCGAGGTTGGTGCCTCTGTGTGCAGCAGAGCTGGCTGGCCAGCTTCCCTGTGATGGTCTTCCCATCTCTGATCAGGCAGTCCAGATGGCTCCCATTAGGGGGATACCCCGCTGCTAAACAGTGTCAGGCGAAGGTTTTCTCCTTCGGGTTTTCTAGGCTTTAATAGTTTTGACAATTTACTTATTTTTTTTAAAAACAAGCTTTATTTATTTATTTGAAAGTCAGAGTTCCAGAGAGTGAGGGAGAGACAGAGAGGTCTGCCAACCTCTGATTCACTTCCCAAACGGCCACAACAGCCAGGGCTGGGCCAGGCCAAAGCCAGGAGTCAGGAGCCAGGAGCTTCCTCCAGATCTCCTACACAGGGGCAGGGGCCCAAGGACTTGGGCCATCTTCTGCTGCTTTCCCAGGCCATAGCAGAGAGCTGGATTGGAAGTGGAACAGCCAGGACTAGAACTGGTGCCCATATGGGATGCTGGCACTTCCTGCCCCCAGTCTCCATAACCACCAGCCTACCTCCGACTTCCATGAGTCAGCCTGTTTTACCTCCCATGTGTAAGTGAGATCATGCTGGATGTATTTATTTGTCTTTCTGTGCCTGGCTTATCTCACTCATTATCATGTTCTCCAGGTTCATCCATGTTGTCAAAACTAACAGGATTTTTTTTTTAATAGATGTTGTCAAAACTAACAGGATTTTCTTTTTTTTTTAATAGCTAAATAGTATTCTAATGATATATGAGAGGTCTTCCACAACATTGATAAAAATGCATAGATTGTGCATTTCAAGTTTTTTTGCACCAAAATAAACTCATTTTTAAATTCTATTTTCCATGAACTTTTTGGAAGATCTTAGTATACCACATGGGTTTCTTCATCCACTCATTCATCAGTAGACATGCAGGCTGATTGCATCGTTGGTTGTGGTGAATAGTGATACACTGCACACATGGGCGTGCACATACATCTTCAACATGCTGACTTCTATTTTCTGGATATGTTCTTTTCCTTTGAGAGAGAGAAATCTCTGACGGCTTTAGGTTCTAAACTTCAATGAGATTCAACACCTGGGTCTTCATGTCAGAGAAGGAGCCACCATAAGAGTTCCATAGTTTCAGGAGATCTATTGAATGGCAAGATGACTGTATTTAATGATGACATATTCGTGAAAAATGTAGAGTGAACGTAGGTGTATTGACCACAAAAGTGACAGCTATGTGAGGCGACGCATTCGAGAATTAGCCAGATTTAACCATTCGACAACACACAGAGGAGGGGTCTTCAAAGCATTTGTGAAGATGAAAATCAAAGATAGGTTTATTTTGGTACCAAAAAAAAAAAAAAAATGAAACCCATGCCTACAAGAGGTTTTCCAACAGTCCATGAAAAAATGTATATTATGAAAAGCTATGCATGGATTTCAACAGAAACTTGCCTTTCAATTCTATTTTCCAAGAACTTTTCAAACTACTCCTCATGTGCAGAAATGCCGTCATCCTGCACACAAATAAAACCACCCAAGGTTGTTTGGGAATTAAACAGATACCGCCATGCACATCACCCTCCTCCCGGCTGCCCAGGCAGCCAGCGGATGAGCTGCCTGGAGTAGTTCTGGCTGGGAAAGTGGATGGGGAGAGAGGGGCGGGGAACAGGGGGCGCAGGAAACAGAAGTTGGAGCAGCTCCTTTGTGGGATTTCCAGGAGCTCATCGGTCCCGCCTACTTCTGTCTCGGGGCTACAGTGTTCCACAACTGCTAGGAGTGGCCCAGGGGGGGTTCCATGTGGTCCTCCTTCTCCTTCTTCCCCCAGTGAGCCTGCTGTTCTCACGGTTTCCTCCTGGAAAGCTGCCTTCATCCAGCAGGGGCCGGAGGAGTTGCCGCCCCTCCCCTGTGCTTCCTCTACCCGTTCTGCACCTGGACACCTGCAGGTGTTCTGAGCAGAGGGCACAGAGCCTCCACCCCCACCTACCCAGTCATAGGGTGTCTAGGGGTGGGGCGGGGGCCCCAGGACTTGGGTGTTAGTCACTGGTGAGGCAGGCAAACCAGTAGCTTTTTGGCAATTTTGTCAACACTTTCTGTAAAGCTGGCGTGGTGCCACTGAGCCCCTGCAGCTAGAAGCGTCCTGGATGATCCTCCAGTACATGAATGAATGAATGAAGGCATGAGCGGACCACCCGTCCTGTCCCTTGGTGCTCTAGGCAGAGGCCCTCCCGAAAAACACTTCTGAGGGCTCAGGGCAGGCCCAGCCCGTTTCCACAGCCGTGTTGACATGTCGTCCCTTTGTAAACCAGTGTCACCCCAGCAGAGCCCAGCGGAGAACAGGGCAGACGAGGGTCCCCCCCAACCCGGCTGCCCCCTCTTTCTTCCCTGCTGCTGAAGCCACGTGGACTCCGTGGCCGCCCTTGTCCTGGGACTTCCGTGGGATCCAGCCCTGCAGGAGGGTGTCCCACATTTGTCTTTTCCGGCTCTCTGTCCTCTGCTTGGTTTGCCGGTTCACCCACTCTGCCGGTCTGACAGGGGATCCCATGGCCTGGCTTCTCTCTTTATGATTTCATTGGTTTCTCTGCGAACATGGGTCCTTCCCATCCAACACCTCATAAAGCCACAGTTACTAGGAGCCCTGGCCTCTACCCTCTCCCATTGTTGGTTCAAATACCCAGATGGACTCTTCCTTTTACTAGACAGTGAGAACTGTGTAACCCCGAATGTTCCCCTCTTCTCTTTGACTGCCAGGAAGCTCAGAGCTCTATTTTAAGTTTAGCTGCTTTACTCAGCCTATATTTCCAGTTGAAATCTACTTCCTCCCCCTCTGTTTCTTGCCTCACCTTAACATAAAATTTTCTTTTTTGTGTATCAGCTTCATTTATTATGCTAGAAATATTTAAAAAAAAAAAAAAAAAGGAAGACTATTCTCCCATTTAGCTGAAGCCTTTTAGAATCCTGTTTTCAGCCCACTCAACCTCTCCATGGTAGGGGAACAGGCAATCCCATTGTGGACTTAGTATGGACAGATGTTGCCCCCAAATGCCTCAGCCCCGCCCTTCAGCCTCCTCCTGTCAAATCCCCTGTGCCCACTGGGCTGCTTCCAGCCCTTCCCAGCCTCGCCGGTCCAGGCAGCCACTGTCCAGGCCCCGGCTCCTGATCTCTTCTCCCCTTCTCAGCTCCCTGCCTCTGGCCGGGGGAGAGCGCTCAGCCCGAGCATCGCGATCCCCCCCTCCACCCCGGGCCCCTGCCCTGACACCATCTGACCTCCGGCATGCAGTTTCAGCCAATAGAAGGGCAGCACGTTCTCCTTGCCTGAGAATCTCCAGCAATCCTTGTGGCTTTCTTGATCGGAGGATCGGCTGTATTTCCAGTGGAGGAAGAGGAGGAGGAAGAGAAGGGTAAATACCTGTTGGGCCCTCCCATCTGGAAGGCACTGTGCTTTGAGCTTTATAGGCAATTCTCTTATTTCTCCCACCAGGAGGGAGAAGCCATTCTCAAACCCATTCTACAGATGGGAAAACCATGATGTACACCTTCTTTTGTTTTTTTCTAATCAGAACTCAGGCCCTGAGCTCCAGGGGAGTAAACCTTGTTTGGTCTTTCATCCTCTCTCAGCCTCTGTCACAGATGTTTGCGCTGTAATCTCTAATTTGCCAATTAAGTGATCAGAAGAATGGAAGTCCCATCCCCCCAAAAGCAAATGTCCAGCCCTCACTGGGGCGTGAAGTAGGTCCTGCAGCTCTGAACCTGGCTGAACTTGACCGAGCCTAAGGCCACCTACCTGCAGGGTGTAGGTCAGGTGGGGCACAGCCAGACCTGCACTGCGCAGGTCCACGGGGCCTGGGGCCAGGAGTCTGGTTGGTACCCAGCCTCCTGCACCGTGTCTTTTATCGCGTGCTCCTCTATACTGTTCTGCTTCCCTCCCTCCCTCCCCTCCAGGGCCCCGCGGGTGCCTCTCTGGACTGCCTTGGGCTGGAAGTCAGTGAGAGGGAGGGTGGAGGGAGGGAGGGAAGACAGGAGACAAGGAAGAGGGAAGGAGGAGACAAGTAGTGAGTTGAGTGAGTTTCCAAGCACCACACACATTAGTTCCAACACTTGAGTTTAACAGGTATAATCATCATTTTAATGCAAATGAAGAATGAGCAGCAAGGAGCCAGTGTGTATCAGAACCTTCTGGAAAGAAGATTCCAGAGAGCTGCAAGCCAGGCTGTGGGAAGGCAGACCGCTGAGAGAAGCCCCAGGCTGGCACGAGGCCGCTTTGCACACCTTCTCTCCATGGAGGGGCTGATTTGCTCCTGCGAGAGGCACAGCCAGCAGCTGAACACCCGAAACAGGAGCTCCGAGCAAAAGGATCCCGGCCCCTCCCTTCCACTTCTCTAAAAGACAATCTCACCCTGCGATGTCCCGGGCGGTTCCTGCATTCATCGCTCGGCAAGACCTTCACGCACTGCCTGCGCTCGAGCCCGGATCTGCCAGTTAAGCTTCAGGCATCTTGAAAACGTATTGTCTGCAATGAAACAACCAATTATGCCTTCAGGTTCGGTGGCATAATACCGTAGAAACCAGCAATTACAGAATCAGAGTGGCATCAAACGGGGGTAGAAGCGAGTTAGCGGGCTGATTCTGTAAATAGCAGTTCCATGAACTCCTAATCAATAGGTATTAAGTGTTAAGTGCATGATAAGTAATTCTTGACAATGCAATTATCCAAACAGAAGAGGGAAGAGTGGCAAAGTGGTACTGTCAGTCAGCTTTCTGCAGAACCCGCTGGGGAGGCGGCGATGGGGAGGAGTCTTTGTTCCTGCCTTCAGTGGAGGCAGAAGCGTGATGTGGGCCTCAGAGGGAACCCCACAGATTCTCAAGAGATTGGGGTGAGGGTGGCGATTCCTCAAAAGGGCCAAGCCCTTGTCCGCAGAACCTGGCTCCCCGAGAAAGCCCATGACAGCCAGTTCTGCTTGAAGTGTCACCAGTTAACCACACAATGAAGGGAGTCCCTTTGCATCAGTGCACTTAGCCTGGTGCTGGGAAAGTTGTAGGTGTATTAGAAATGCTTGTGCACTTCATCTGGCACTTAGAAGCAGGGCTGGTGTGTAAGGTTGGCCAGTTCGTACACTGCACAAGTTCAAGAACTAATATCCATATTGACTTTGATGTAAATAACCCACCTTGGAGCTGGGAGAGGCTAGGATCTGATTAGAAAGAGCACAATCAAAATTTCTTATCTTAATTTTTCTTTTTTTAAACGTTTGTTTATGTGAAAGGCAGAGTGAGTTAGAGAGACAGAAAGACAGAGAGACAGACACAGAGAGAGATATCGATCTTCTATCAGCCAGCTCACTCTCCCAAATGCCTACGACAGCCAAGGTTGAACCAGGCCCAAGCCAGGAGCCCAGAGCGCCACCCAGGTATCCCAAGTGGCGTTTTCCTCTTACTTCCTAGACACGTTCACAAGGAACTGGAGCTGAAGTGGAGGAGCCAGGACTGGAACTGGCGCTCTGTGACGGAACATGGCTGTCCTGCTACGCCAGAACTCCTGCCCGTTTAATTTCTCTTTGTAACTGAGGATAAGTGAGGACCTTTCTCTCTACCACTTGAAGTCAAAACTAAGCCTCCTTTCCAAGCTGTGTGTCTTTGGGGGACTCCTGATCTCCTGGTTGTAAAATGTGGATAAGTAGTAGGAGCCGCTCCCAGAGATACCTGTAAGGACTAAATGATGTAGTGAGTGCATTACTGTTAATAACTGCTCGCTACACTTCTTCACCTTTCCTCCTGGACACTCCACTAACCTACTTGTCTCTGTTTCCAGGCCTGTAGGTGTGGCCATGTGGCTGGGTCCAGGCTCATAGGATGTGAATCCCAGCCTAACCTGGGGGTTGGGGGAGCCCACAAGGACCATCACAGCCCTGGGGGATGGCAGAGTGACAGGACAGGAGACTGGCTCCCTGAAATATCACGTGGTGGAGAGCTCCCTGCCAATGAAACACTGAGCAAGAAAGAAACTTCAAGCCATGGGAACCAGGGGTCGATGGGTTATGGCTATAGCAGTCACCGTTGTCCTAACACCTACATCTGTAGGCTGCAGACCGTGTGTGGGTGTTAACCACATTGCCTTGGACGAGGACTGGTGAGTCCAGATACACATCAATAGGGAGAAACCAGGAAGAGTTTCAGAGTTGTGATTCCTGGTTCCCTGGGAGAACTCAGCTCACTCAGGGAAGCCTTGAGTTGATCTTGGGGCAGAGGGAGAGAAGGGGCCCCAGGGACAGGCACCTGCATTCTGGCTTCTTTGGGAAGGAGTGGATGAGGCAAGGGCAGTAGGCTCAGGATCAGCTAGCTGGAGTGACGTCAGCGTACTCTGGCTGTGTGGTACTGGGTGACTTGGGCAGGTGCGCATTTCCCTGGAACACGAAAGTCCCCTGAGGGAGGTAGTGGGGGAGTGGGCATAATCAGTTGTTCTAGAAGGCAATGACCAGCCTCTAGCTAGGTGCCCTCACAAGGTCAAGGCAGCATTTATGACAATGGCACCGGCTTGAAGCGTGACAGGTGCCTGTGTGAGTTCGCTCTATTCACAGCCCATGGTGATACGGATGCCCACAAGCTGAGCTCGCGGAGATGAAATTGTGAAGCTCTGCCAGCTCAGAAAAATGGCCAGATCCACAGAAAGTGGCTGGCACTGCTGAGAGGCCAATTCTCCAAAAGGAAGGTGTCAGCAATAGCTTAGCAACCTGCAGCGCTGCAGGAAGGAAGACCACGCAGGCCAGCCACATGCAGGAGCCTGGCAGAGAGGCAGAGGCCCTGAGAAAACGTGGAGAGAGAGAGAGAGAGTGAGCTTCTAGCCGATTCCTGCTCTGGTGCCACGGCTATCTCTCACCCGGGAAAGCGGGCCACCATGATGGGCGTGGTGCACCCACGTCGGGAGAAATGAAGTTTCCTGCCAGCAGTCTTGTGAGTGAGCCTGGGAGCGCAGCTGCCAGCTTAGCCCAACTCCCAGAAGGCCGTGGCTTCCCTGCAGCCCTGGGAGCCACACGCACCCAGCTACATGTGGATGACTCCTGATGCACGTGACTCCTGCCCCCCAGAACCTGGGCAACATAACAAACGCTGGTCGTGTTTTGTTTTGACATAGTGTGATTCCTGCCTTTGGGAGGCTCATAGTTGGGAGAGACAGTGATGAGTAGAGCACACGAGTCTGTAGAGGAGGAGGCTCTGGCTGAAGGGTTGCAGAGAGAGCCACAAAGCAGGCGGCTCACGCACTGGGCCTTGCAGCATGCATGGGAGAGCTTATCAAAGGAAAAGCAATGGGAAGGCATCGCAGCCAAGGGAACAGCCTGTGCAAAGGCACAGAGACATGGGGGATGTGGCACCTTGCAGAGACAGCCAGCACCCCGGGCAACCAGAGCACAGCATCACTGAAGAGTCAGCTAGGAAAAGTTTGCTTGAGAAGGACATCGTGGCTCTTCTGAAACAGGTTTGTCTTTATTCCAGTGCATTTGAAAGTCATTGGAGGGGCCGGCACGTGGTGTAGTGGGTAAAGCCGCCGCCTGCAGTGCTGGCATCCCAAGTGGGCACAGGTTTGAGTTCCGGCTGCTCCACTTCCAATCCAGCTCTCTTCCTCAGGCTGAGAAAGCAGCAGAAGATGGCCCAAGTCCTTGGGCCCCTGTATCCACGTGGGAGACCTGGAAGAAGCTCCTGGCTCCTGGCTTTGGATCGGCACAGCTCTGGCTGTTGTGGTCAATTGGGGAGTGAACCAGCAGATGGAAGACCTCTCTCTCTCTCTCTCTCTCTCTTTCTCTCTCTCTCTTACCTCTCTATAATTCTGCCTTTCAAATTAATAAATAAATCTTAAAAAAAAGAAAGTCATTGGAGACCTCAGATGAATTTGTTTATGCATTTATTAAGCTTATATATGTGCTTATATGCATGCTTTAATATGCATTATATATATTTTTTTTTGACAGGCAGAGTGGACAGTGAGAGAGAGAGACAGAGAGAAAGGTCTTCCTTTGCCGTTGGTTCACCCTCCAATGGCTGTCGCGGCCGGCGCGCTGCGGCCGGCGCACCGCGCTCATCTGATGGCAGGAGCCAGGTACTAGGTGCTTTTTCCTGGTCTCCCATGGGGTGCAGGGCCCAAGCACTTGGGCCATTCTCCACTGCACTCCTGGGCCACAGCAGAGGGCTGGCCTGGAAGAGGGGCAACCGGGACAGAATCCGGTGCCCCAACCGGGACTAGAACCCGGTGTGCCGGCGCCGCAAGGCGGAGGATTAGCCTGTTGAGCCACGGCGCCGGCCAATATGCATTATATTTTTAATATTACTTTATCTCCTAGATTATTTCCATTTTTAGTTACAATTATTTATTGTAACAAAGGTATCACACATAAGGGAATCATAAAACTGGGGAAGGCCATCTAGTCCAACTCTTTTCTATTTCCCCATTACATTGACAGGCAAACTGAGGTTCAGAGAAAAGGAGTCATTTTCTGAAGGCTTTGCTTCACGATCTTCATGTCCCCAAAAATCATCTTTGCAAACACTTTGGCTCCAATATTACTCACTCTTCAGGTTTAAATCTAAGTCACAAAGCTGGCATTGTGGCACAATGGGCTAATCCATTGTTTGTAACTCTGGCATCCCATATGTGAGTGCCGGTTTGAGTCCCAGCTGCTCCCGTTCTGATCCAGCTCCCTGATGGTGTACCTGGGCAGGCAGTGGATGATGTCCCAAGTACCTGGGCCCCTGTCACCCACGTGGGAGACTCAGCTGTCCACCCATGAGTAGGAGATATCTCTTCCCCTGTCTCATTCATTTTCTCTCTCTCCTCTCTCTCTCCTACTCTACTTTTCTAATAATTAATAATCTTTAAAAATGGAAAATAAACTCAGCACGATAGAAGGAAGAGTCTTCTTTTCAACTGTTGGCCACACCAACAATCCTAACTCAAAGGAGTTTCTCCCCTTTCCAGGTCAGTAGGCTAACCTCCTCCTTTGCAATTGACAGAAACAAAAGTGATCACTTAACTATCCTTTTCACAAGAACAGCTAACTTCTGCTCCATTCAATAGGACGAGCTGACTGCCCCAGAGAAAGGGATCGTTCCTAACAATGACAATAATGGTTAAGCTTTTCCAGATACGCACTGCGTTGTGAGCACGCATTGTCATGCTTAAACCATGCACTAACCCGGCACAGATGCTTTCCTTCTCCCCATTGTAAAAGATCAGAAAACTCAGGGCTTGAGGGCTTGTCTAAGACTCCACAACCAGTCAGTGTTAGAGTGAGGATGCACACCAGGTGTGTCTCCACCTACAACGAACACTTAACCCTCTTGCTATAAACCGACTCTAAAAATAACGAAGACGATGAAGAACATCAAGCATTTCTCCTAACTCTGAATTCTAAAATGACTTGAAAAAAAATTCAGAAATCTTATGTAATGTCCTGTGACGCCCAAGAACAATTGGGTCCACAGACCTAATTTGGAAGGCTCACGCGTCCCATCTAGTCGAGGTTGCCCAGACAGATCACGTGTGCAATTAACACAAAACTCCAAGCTCTAAGATCACACCAAAGACTCTAGATCCCCACGATCAGATCCTCAGAAATCCTTTCTAAAAGCATGTCGAGGATGTGGGTTATCTGTATAACCACCCGGGCGCAGGTGACTTCCAGCTGTTTTCTCCTTGCCAGATGTGGAAATGCATGTCTTAATCTGGGGACATTTTTGCAATTGCCAACGATGACTGTTGTAGCTTTTTTCAGAAACACAGGCTCATTTTTAGAAAAGAAAAATTATAAAAAGGTTGCATAACAGCTAAGTGGAAATTCACAAGCAGGCAGGCAGCTTCATGGCGATGCTCATTTTCGTTGTACCATAGAGGGATAAATTCCAGCTTAAATACAAGGTTTGTGCCGTGTTTCCTGATACAAGATTTTTTTTTTTTTTTTTACAAAATCTAAACTAATTTTTAGCAAATTGCACATGTAATACATTTTCCAGGAATTTCATCACTAAAAGAATGTAAAGTCTTGATCAAGTATCTAATTTAAAAGGAATGGCATGAACAAAGGGCAATGCTCATGACTGAGAGGGAGATGGAGAAACAGGAGTGGCTGAAGGTGCTGAGCAAGGGAGGGTTTCCCCTTGGAGTGTGCGGCTCTGCGGCATCTGGCCCTCTACCTTGCTCTGACCATTGCTTTCTTGGCTGGCTCTGCCTCCACTTCCACCTCCCACTCCCCTTCCCTCCTCTGCCTGCCCACCAGGTGGGCTTCCTGAGATCCATCCTCAAGACCACTCTATTTTCCTCATCTTTTCTCCTCTGCAGGGCCACCCGCCAGTCGTCTTGTTCCAATGCTCATTTCTATGTATGACAGGGCCCTGTGCTGAGAAAGTCCATCATTGCGCAAACATCCTGGAGCACACTGACGCCCCCTGCTGGACGATGCAGGTCACTCACCCAATGGGGCCTCCTGTTGTGATCTATGGATGTATGGAGGTGGTAAATGTGGGTTGTAGGGGGCGACGGCCTCAGGGCATGGCACACTGTGTTACAGTAGACTTGTTCCTATAAGTAGAAGGAACGCAGTCTAAAGAATGATGATCAGTAGAGTATAGTAAGTACACAAGTCCGTGACATGGTTTTAAAAATTGGAATCACTTCATGTAGCTCCACAGACCACAATGGAATAAAACCAGAAATCAACAGGAAAGGCAATCATAAAATTTAAAATACATGAACGCTGATCAAAACGTTCCTGAATGACCAATTACTGAAGAAATTTAAAAGGAAATCAAAGCTTCCTTAAAAGAAATGAATATACAAACATATCAAAATCTGTGAGATATAGCAAAAACAATGTTACGAGGGAAGTTTATGGCCGGCGCCGTGGCTCACTTGGTTAATCCTCCACCTGTGGTGCTGGCATCCCATATGGACTGGGTTCTAGTTCCGGTTGCTCCTCTTCCAGTCCAGCTCTCTGCTGTGGCCTAAGAGCTTGGGCTCCTGCACCAGCATGGGAGTCCAGGAGGGGGCGCCTGGCTCCTGGCTTCAGATCGGCACAGCTCCAGCTGTGGCGGCCATTTGGGGAGTGAACCAAGGAAGAGAGGACCTTTCTCTCTGTCTCTCTCTCTCTCTCTCTCACTGTCTATAACTCTACCTGTCAAATAAAAATAAAAAGTAAAAAAGAGGGAACTTTATGGCAATAAATGCATACATTGAAGACTTTAAATAGTCTAGTGATGCATCTCAAGGACAGAAAATCAAGAACAAACCAAAGAGAAAAATAACAGGAGGCAAAAAACAATAGGGATCAGAACAGAAATTAATTGAAACAAAAATTAATACCGAAGGTCAACAAAATGAAAACCTGGATTTTTAAAAAGATAAGCAGAATAGAAAAACCTTTAGTCAGACTGACAAAGAAAAAGAGGAAAAACTCGAATAAAATTAGAAATGAAAAAGGATACATTTCAACGAACACCACCAAAATACAAATAACCAAAAGAAACCACTATGAACTATATGTTTAAAAATTGGAAAACCTCAAATAAATAAATAGATTCCTGGGTGCATCCAACCTGTCGATATTAAACTAAAAATATATAGACAATCCAAGCAGACCAATAACGAGCAATGGATGAACCAGGGATGGAAGATCTCTCTCTCTCTCTCTCTCTCTCCCCCACTCTGTGTGTGTGTTTGTGCGTGTGTGACTCTGCCTTTCAAATAAATAAAATAAATCTTTAAAATAAAGAACCACAAGTGGACAACAAATATGGGGGAAAATGCTCAATATCACTAGCCATCAGGGAAATTAAAATCAAAATCACAATGAGGTATCTCTCCTACATACCTGTGAACATGAGCTTATTTGAAAGTAGTCTTTGCTACGTAGGATGCCTGTTATCAAAAAAACAGAGGGTAATTACTGCTGGTGAGGAGGTAGAGGAAGGAAACTCTTACACACTCGTGGTGGAAGTATAAGTTAGTACAGGCATTATAGAAAACAGTATGGCTATTCCTTAAAAACTATAGGATACAGCAGCCCCATAACTGGGCATATTATAGCCAAAAGACATGAAATCATCCTATCAAAGAAATATCTGTACCTCCATGCTTATCACTGTGCTGTTCACAATAACCATGATACAGAGTCAAGCACTGTGTCCATAATCAGATGAATGGATAAAGAAAATGTGGGGTGTATGTGTGTAATGCAGTATTATTTGGCCACAAAAAAAGAATGAAATCCTGTCAATTGCATCAAAATAGACGGAAGTGGACAGCATCATGGTAAGTGAACTAAAGCAGACACAGAACAAATACCTCATGCTGTTCTTCATATGTGGAAGCAACCACTCTCAATCAGAACTCAGAATGGTGCTTACTAGAGGCTGAAAGGAATAGGTGGTGGACAGAGGGTCACAGGAGTAAGTGTCCAGCGTTTCACAGCCTAGAGGGGAGACTATAGTTCGTAAGACCCTAGTAGAGATTGTGTGAGTAAATAGAAGAAGCTCCAAGCCCCCAGTTACAAAGTGATATCAAAGAAGAAGAAAAGTTTGCCTTGATTTGATGGGCACACATTGTCTGCAGGCATTGCAATTCCACAATACAGCCCGGACATATGTTCAGTTATTGTTAATAGCAGCTTTTTAAGCTTAAAAAAAATGAAGTGGTCAGAGAGACGCTTGGCAGTGTACTCAGTTGAGGAGCTCAACTGGAGACGCCAGCTCCCTTCAAGTTCAACTTGTCACCTGCAGAATGGCCCCTGGCCACAGCCAGGCACTCACTGTGCGCTTGTTAGGTGACCAAATGAGCACCTACTCTGGACTCTGGGAAAACGAGGATGAATGAGAGCCCCTCCCTGGGGGTGCAAATATCTGGAGAGCAAAGGCAGTGTCTCAGCCTGGATTCTCCCAGATGCAGACGATGAGACGCAGTTTGGGGTGCAAGCTGTTTACACAGGTGCTGTAGGAAAATGCTGGCAGGGGAATGAGGACCTGAGAAAAGAAAGGCATTCTGGGACCTGCTTAGTCAAGGGAACTCCAGGAGGCCACATAGACACAGCTCAGAACTCTCCCAGGCCAAGCTGGGATTGGTCGCGGGTCAGTACCAGGGAGCGCTGGTTTCCTTTGCCCCTGTAGCAGAGAAAGTAGCAACAGTTAGCAAAAGTGCACAGAGGATAATGGAACAGTAAAAGAGGATTTTGACCTAAGGTGACCGCTACCCACGCATGAACAAGCCAACAAAAAGGAGTAGCACAAATCAGCCTCGTCTATTTTGTGTTGCTGTAACGGAATACTGCCGACTGAGAAGGCAGCAGGTAGCCTCCCCTAGAACAGTCGGTACTCAGGAAATAGCTGTGAGTGAGTGCTCACCTACAAGAGACTATCTATTTCAATCCATTCAGAGTCGCCAACACAATGGGGAAGCTTGGAAAGAGTGCCTGCCTGGCGACAGCTGGAGGAGAGCTGAGCTAACCACGGATAACCAATTTCATTTCACATCCAGGGTTGCCCAAGGCCTACCCCACAGGCAGACCTATAAGCTGGACTGTCTTATTTAAATTATATATATATATATATATAATTCACTTCTCCTGTATCCTATCCCCAATAAAAATGAGAACGTTTTAGCCTCCAGCTCGCATGAAATTACTTCTCATGAACTTGATGGTCGTGATGAAGCCACCTCCTTCACCTTATTTCCTAAGTTCTCATTTCATTTCGTAAGTCAATTTGGAAACCAGCTTTGCAATTTCATTTCCTTGGAAAATTCAGCAACTTTGCAAAGACTCGGCAATGCAGGAGAGTCAGCAGCTGGAGCTGACTCACATGACATGAACAGTTTCTTCCAGAGTGAGCTGCTCGATCCTTCACCTCGCCATTGCCTCTTCCTTGATGGAGAAATGCAGAGACAGACCCCACCCCGAGATTTCCAAGGGAAAGAAGAGAGCTTAGAGAGGACAGTATCAGGCACTAAACTGTTTGGCAGGAACTTTGAACTCTTGATCTTCCTGGATTCTGCAACCCCTTGATGCCTGGGTGTTCTCACTGATCTCATTTCACAGATAGGAAAACTGAGGCAGAAAAGATGAAGCCATTTGCAGAAAGGCCCATGGCTAATGTTGTTAGAGCCACAGTTTGAACCCAGCGCTCTTGGCTTGCACTGCGCTGTAACTGGCTTGTTGTTTTGAGCTGGTTTCGCATTGTCACGGTTGAACTGTGTCTCTCTAAAAGATATCTCCACATACCTGTGAATGTGAGCTTCTTTGAAAGTGGTCTTTGCAAATGATCAAGGTCGTCAGGGTGGACCCTCCTTCTATGTGATGGATGTCCCAATGTAGATGGAAGACCATGTGAAGGTACAGGCAGAAGGTTTAGTCTGCAAGCCAGGGGCCTGAGCCTTTCAGGCCACCAGAAGCTGGTGAGATACTCGGAGCAGATCCTCCCACAGGGGCCTGAGAAGGCACCAACCCTGTCAACAGCTGGACTTTGGGTTTGCATCTTCCGGTGCCGTGAGACAATGAGTTTCTGCCATGCAAGCCTCTTGGATGGCGATCCTTTCTTATAGCAGCCCCCGAGGAACTGTGCACTTACGCTCTGGATGTCTCAATATCTTCACACGTAAAATGAGGAAAGGAGCATCCCTGATTTGCAGAGCTGGCATTCACCACACCTGGTAGAACTCCATACATCACAGCCATTCCCAGTGACACTATTCTGCAGGGAAATCTCCCGCTGTGACATTGCAGGTAAAGCCTCCAATGATTTTGTCCCCCGCCCCCCAACTCTCTTGGGGAGAAGGTTTTCTTACACTTAGCGACTGCCTAATTGTCTATGGAATTTCCTTCAGTAAGAAGATTAGCCCACAACATGTAGGTAAGGTTATCTATCTTACAGATTTGGGTGAGGACTAAAAGGGAGCAGATACGGTAAACTCCCTTGCAAGCTCCCACCCTCCATTTGGCCACTGGTCCTATTTCTTGGGGATGAAGCTGCAATCTGAATGCCCAGTCTCAGAGCAGAATCTTAGGCCAAAGGACACAGTCCAGCAACTGAAAAGTGTTTTCATACAAACCAAGTTCCCTCCTGGTGTTCCCCAGCATAAGGAAGCAGCCCATTGCACTGGTCCCTCTCCAGTCCCAAGACCCACAGCCTGCTTCCGGCCTTGCAGTGGACAGGTGCTCCCAACACACTGCTTCCACCTGCCCCACTCTGCTCTGCTCTTTCCCCCTTGCCCTCTCCTCCCTGTCCTTACTCTGTTTTCCACTCTCCTCCCTCACCACCTATAACAGCTCAACAAGCCACCAAGCACGAGGCAGCAAAGGAGAGGTCAGCCCTGTGTAATGGCAGGAGGAAGAGGATGTCTCGAGTTGATCATTTTTGTGTGGTTACGAAGAACATGCCCCTCCCTTCAAGTCAGGCAATGGAACAAGACTCTTGAAAAAAATGAATGGTCTCAAAGGCATAGCCAGGAGGACTTGAATTAAATGCCTAAGTCTCGGGGCTGGCGCTGTGGTATGGCAGGTTAAAGCCCTGGCCTGAAGTGCCAGCATCCCATATGGGCGCCGGTTCTAGTCCTGGCTGCTCCTCTTCCGATCCAGCTCTCTGCTATGGCCTGGGAAAGCAGTAAAAAATGATCCAAGACCTTGGGTCCCTGCTCCATGTGGGAGACCCGGGAGAAGCTCCTGGCTCCCAGCTTCAGATAGGCGCAGCTTCAGATAGGCCATTGCAACCATCTGGGGAGTGAACCAGCGGATGGAAAACCTCTCTCTGTCTCTACCTCTCTCTGTAACTCTGTCTTTCAAATCAATAAAAATAAATCTTTAAAAAGAAATGCCTACCTAATGGTAGAGCTATTAACATATCAGGGGATCCCAATTCAATCCCATCAAGATGGCATGTACCAGTGCCATCTTACTTGTTAAAGTGATCAGTTTGAGTTCATAATTGATAAAAAAAAATAGGATTAAGTGTCAAAGGGATTACATAAATAAGACCAGTGTCTGCAAATAATTGATATAATTAAAAAGGAGAGATTGATCCTGCATGGGAAACAGGATACACAGTAGACTCATAGAATGGCAAAAGCCCTAAACAGCACTCTGGTCTCAGAATCAGCTCTTAAGGCATTCAGATCTGCCTAAAAAGCCCATAAGAGTTTTGCAGGCATGGAAAGCCAAGACACTGTGGCAAAAAAAATATGACCTAAATGAAAGGTCTCTGTGAGTGAGATCCCAGCAGAAAGAACGGGCCATCAAAGAAGGAGGTATCTTTCTCTGGAGGGAGGGGAGAACATCCGCTTTGACTATGACCTTGTCTAAATAAATTCAGAGTTTGTGAACTCAAGAGGCTTCCATAGCCTTGGCAGCTCATGACACGAGCCTCAGGTGATTACTGACATTATAAATAAGAGTGTCAATTGTTAAATCAACAATGGGAGTCACTGTGCACCTGCTCCCCATGTAGGACCTCTGCCCTAATGTGTTGTACTATGAGAATTAATGGTAAAACTACTACCCAAGGCCGGTGCTGTAGCTCACTAGGCTAATCCTCCACCTGCAGCGCTGGAAATCTGGGTCCTAGTCCTGGTTGGAGTGCCGGTTCTGTCCCGGTTGCTCCTGTTCCAGGCCAGCTCTCTGCTGTGGCCTGGGAAGGCAGTGGAGGATGGCCCAAGTGGTTGGGCCCTGCACCTGCATAGGAGACCAGGAAGAAGCATCTGGCTCCTGGCTTCAGATCAGTGCAGCGCACCAGCTGTGGCGGCCATTTGGGGGGTGAACCAATGGAAGGAAGACCTTTCTCTCTGTCTCTCTCTCTCATTGTCTAACTCTGCCTGTCAAAAAACAAACAAACAAACAAAAACTACTACCCAAACAGTACTCTATACTTTGTGTATCTTCGTGGGTGCAATCTGTTGAAATCTTTACTTAGTATATACTAAGTTGATCTTCTGTATATAAAGAAAATTGAAAATGAATCATGATGAAGAATAGGATGGGAGAGGGAGTGGGAGATGGGATGGTTGCGAGTGGGAGGCATGTTAGTGGAGGAAAAGCTGCTATAATTCAAAAGTTGTACTTTGGAAATTTACATTTATTAAATAAAAGTTGAAAAGAAAAAAAAAAAGAAATGCCTGTGTCCCAGGGTAGCTAATATGTACTAACAGATAAATATCACCTGGCTTTATCTTACCAAAGAAGACACATGGACATTATTAATAATCGCTACTAATTTATTAGACAAGCAAGACTTGGAGGATAGGAGCAGACAGCAAATTTATTTTGCTCTGGAATGTCTCTTTAAATTTCTGTTTTGAGCCAAATTCTTTCCTGGCCCCTGGAGGAAACCTGAGTAGGCTCCAAGACTGTCTTCTGATCATTCTTAGAGGATAAAACTCTGCCAGTCAATGCTGGTTCCTGAAACCATCTTATTAGAGGAATGAAAGCGCCGAGTCCTCTGCTCCAGCCCGAATCCCTCCCCCTCCTCGGGCAGGCCAGCCACCTGCAGAGGGAATAAGAGGTTTCTCCTGTCTGCTGTGAGCTCCACCTCGCCTCCTCGTTGCCAATCTGGTGTCTGCTCATTTAAGGCTGGAAAGGAAGAGAAAGAAAAGCTATGAGCCGGCTGCTGTTTCAAGCCGACTCTCTCCTGTGGCCCTCCCTAACTATAACTTCCCCCTGTACCCAGAGAGCTTCCCCAAACTTCCATTTCCAGTGGAATAAAGCCCAGAGACAGCATCACCTAGAAGAGCCCACAGATGGCCCCAATCACACTTGCAACTCGCTCTCCCCGTCCTCCCCACTCTCAGCACATAGAGTCCCCACCGCAGGCTCACGGCAGACCTACTCCTTCCAAAAGTGTCCATGCTCCTTTTCACAGACACCTGTGCTTAGAACCCACCCCTCCCACTCTTGCCCCCAGCCAAGGGCAGCCCTTCTGTGAGAAGAAGCGAACAAGCCACCATAGGACTTAACGGACCATTTCACCGAAGCGAGGCTCAGTAAATAGTTCTGGGGCAGATGGCTAGCTGCTGGGGGTGTGGGGGCGTTGAAGGGAAGCATGCAAAATCTCTCCCTTATGCCTCTCTGGGTGTGAACTTGGACTTAGCTGTGATGGGTGTGGTTGTCTTTGATCACTGGTGAAATAGAATGCAGTTCTTACATACTCACTGCACCGTTTTCATTTCTGTGTGTGCCTGGTGTTGTAATCAATCCTGATGAAACTACTTATTTATTTATTTAATTATTGACAGGAAGAGTGGACAGTGAGAGAGAGAGACAGAGAGAAAGGTCTTCCTTTTTCCATTGGTTCACTCTCCAATGGCCACTGCGCTGCGGCCAGTGCACTGCGCTGATCTGAAGGCAGGAGCCAGGTGCTTCTCCTGGTCTCCCATGCGGGTGCAGGGCCCAACCACTTGGGCCATCCTTCACTGCACTCGTGGGCCACAGCAGAGAGCTGGACTGGAAGAGGAGCAACCGGGACAGAACCGGCACCCCAACCGGGACTAGAACCCAGGGTACCGGTGCCACAGGTGGAGGATTAGCCTAGTGAGCCGCAGCGCCAGCTGAAACTACTAATTGACTTCTTCTTGTTTGGAAGGAAGACTCGGTATAGTAAGGACATCCAGTCTTTGTTCACTGTTGTTAAGGTCCCATCACTGTATTCTGTTGACGTGCTTGCTTTTTGGTTTTGCTCATGGCATTATTTAATAAGCTATACTTTGATGTGACCAGATCCCTTCAATATCCTTCTCATGGCTTCTGGTTTGGATGGAATGCTTAGATAGTTCTCCCCCAACTTACATGATTATGTAAGTATTCTTACCTTTTCATCTTGTACTTTAATTACTTGCTGTCTTAGTTTATTTCCTTTTTAAAAAATATTTATTTAATTGAAAGAGTTATAGAGAAAGGGAGAGACATAGAAAGAGATTTTCCATTTGCTGATTCACTGCCCTCCCGACCTCCTAAAGTGGCTGCAGTACCCAGAACCAAGCCAAAGCCAGGAGCTAAGGAAGCTTCATCCGGGTATCCCATTTGGGTAGCAGGGGCCCAAGCACTTGGGCCATCCTCCACTGCTGTTTCCAGGCCCATTAGCAGGGAGCTGGATTGGAAGTGGAGCAGCCAGGACATGAACTGGTGCCCAAATGGGATGCAGGCACTGCAGGCAGCAGCTTTACCTACTGTGCCACATGTACAGTGTTTGCTGCTACTATAACCAGAACACCAGAGACTGAACAAGTTAGAAAGAGCAGAGATTTATCTGGCTCATAGCCCTGGAGGTGAGAAGTCCCAGAGCATGACCCTAGTGTCTGCTTGGCTTCTGGTGAGGGTCTTGTTAGGTAGGAAGTCAGATATGAGCTTATGTGTGTGTGACATAAAGGCTTAAAGAGAGGACTCTATGTCCAGCACATGCATCTGCATCTCAAAGTCATCCCAACAATGTTTCAGGGGCAGCCTGGCCTTTGCATCCTGCCCTGCCCCCTCCTACCTGATAGCCTGCCAGGTGGGGGTCCCCACCCCTTCTGCCTGACACATCCTCCACAATCTCCCCAATGCAGCCCAGTATCTGCATTTCAAACACCCTGCTCCGATCCCAATTCTCCAGGGGGAGACTCCAGGGGGTCTTGCTCACCCTTCCTCTAAACTCAGGACAGTGCCAACTAGGCTTCCTCTTGCCTGATACCTTCAGGGAAAAACTCAGATAGGAGCTTCTTAATATTTACATCTATAAAATCCTTTGTTTCAGGAGGAGATGTGTGAAGACAAAGACCCATCTCCTTAACCCCCACCCCCACCCCGGCCTCAACCGGACTGCGCGCTCAGCCTTCTGCCTCTATGCTGAGCCACCTGCCTGGCCTGGTCAGGTGTAATCTCTCCACTCAACCATGTAACCTTGCCCCCCCACCCCCACCCCGTCTGAGTGAGTGGGCATTCTCTCTCAGGTTCTGTCTGGAGAGGTGCCCATCGTTCTTACAGATATCCCTTCCCTAATAAACCTTGTTATTTTACTTTCCACTACTCTGTCTCACGCCTGAATTCTTTCTTGTGCAAAGACAAGAACCCTGCCATTTCACTGGTAACAGTCTCAAGCTGCTTCATGTGTCTACATGAGAAGAGAAAGGGCAGGTGAGTGCATGCAGAAGACGCAAGGCACAGCCAGGTGAGTGCATGCAGAAGACGCAAGGCACGGCCAGGTGAGTGCATGCAGAAGACGCAAGGCACAGCCAGGTGGACCCACTCTGTCACAGCCCACTCCTGCAATAACTACTCCAGTCCAGTAACAAAGGCATTAATCCCTCTTGGTGACCTGACCACTCTGTAGACCCCAGCTCCCAACACCACCGAAGCAATGATCCAATTATATGTAAGCTTCAGAGGGGACCAACCATGGTCAAATCACAGCACTTACTTTTAACCCTTCAGCTCAGCTGAGATGGTAGGGATTGAAGTGCACTAAATCCTGCCAAGAAAACCAGATACATCATAAACTCAGACCCTGCTCGGCTGCAGTCCCCCAACTAGTGGGCGTAGAGGGCCTTCCTGACACAGGCAGGTGGATAGCTGCGGGATGCAGGCCCTCTCTTCCCTCTTCCACCATCTCTGCCTCCCACTCTGGCTCAGAAAGATTAGATAGGAGAGGGGAGGAGATTGAAGCATCCCAGAGGCAGGACCACACACCCTTCCCACCTGCTCCGCTGAGAGAGTGGATATCGGAGAGCAATAGATTGTGTCCTCCTGCTGCCCTTCAGTTACCGGTCTAGCACGGTTGTGTTACCGGAGAGTGGCAGGGTTCTTGTCTTTGCGCAAGAAAGAATTCAGGTGTGAGACAGAGTAGTGGAAAGTAGAAGTAGCAAAGTTTATTAGGGAAGGGACATCCATAAGAACGAGTGGGCACTTCTCCAGACAGGACCTGAGAGTGCCCAGTCACTTGGACTTGGGGGGGGTGGGGCGTGAGGTTACATGATTGAGTGGAGAGATTACACCTGACCAGGTCAAGTGAGCGGCTCAGCAGAGAGGCAGAAGGCTGACCGCACAGTCCAGTTGAGGCCACGGTTTTTAAGGAGATGGGCCTTGCTTCCCCACCTCTGCTCCTCATGGAACAAAGGGTTTTTTGGATGTAAATAGAAAAACTTCTATCTGAGTTTTCCCCTGAAGGTATCAGACAGGAGTTTAGAGGAAGGTGAGCAGGACCCCCTGGAGAATCGGGATCTGGAGCAGGATGTTGGAAATGCAGATACTGGGCTGCATCTGGGAGATTGTGGAGGATGTGTCAGGCAGAAGGGGCGGGGACCCCCACCTGCAGGTTATCAGGTAGGAGGGGGCAGGGCAGGATGCGGAAGGCCAGGCTGCCCCTGAAACATTGTCGGGATGACTTTGAGATGCAGATGCTTGTGCTGGACATAGATGTCTTCTCTTTAGGCCTGTCGCACACACACATAAGTTCATAACTGACTTCCTACCTAACAGTTGCAGGAGACCATTTTGAATCAGACAATATGTGGACATTTCCAGATGGGCTGTGTTTGGATAATGATTATTTGCAGAGAAATTAAGTGAGCTGCCCAAGTCTCCTCTGAGAGAGCCAGTGTCTAACCTTGTGGTTGAGACGCCCACATCCCACATCAGGGTGCCTGGGTTCAACTCCCGGCTCTAATTCCTGACCCCAGCTTCCTGCTGACACAGACTCTAGGAAGCAGCAATGATGGCTCAAGGAATTGGGTTCCTGGCACCCACGTAAAGGACTTGGATTGAGTTCCCTGCGCTTGGCTCCTGGCTATGACCCCAACCCTGATCCAGCCCCAGCTACTGTGGACATTTGGAGAGTGAACCAGCAGATAGGATCTCTCTCTCCCTCTCTTTCTCTTCTCAAACAAATGCATAATTTTTTTTCCAGAACATCCTTCAAAGGAGCTGCAACTATCAGGAAGGGAGACTTAGCACAGCCAGTCTGAAAAGTGAAGTCATTTTATTTGTATCCATCCTTTAATTGGCAGTTCTTTAAAAAGAAGATCCAACCCAAAATAGCTAGAGGCCCAGACCACACATCCACACCCTAAGCTGTCCATAAGGGAGAAGGGAGTTGTTGGTATTGTTGTTTGGCCTGCCTCTCCCCTTTTTTAACGAATAAGGCTTCACTCTGATCGGATCACTGTGGCCAGCATTTGCCCACAACTAAAGCGCTGTGGCTGGGGAGAGCTCTGCCCTGATCGCCTTGGGCTGGGTTCCTGCTGTCTCTGAGCCAGTCAAGGTGACAGGGACGGTGGTCTCAGTCCCAGAAGCTCCATACCTACATGACAACAAGCAAATGGGGTAGGAGCAACCAGATTTCTCCCTTCCCCTTTGCTCTGGTCCGGAGATGTCTGGCCCTGACCATTCTCATTCAGTCTGAGGCCTGGGTCACAGTGTGATGGAGCTGAAAGGTTGTCCAGGAAGTTGTTTATTTAATCAGCTCTTTACAAGGTATTTGCAACCCAGAGCAGTGCTTTCTCTCCCATCTGGATACAGTAAGTCTGCCCAAGGCAGGGTCTCCGAGTGCCCCCGGGAACTTCTCCCCAGCTCCACCCTGCTCTTGGCAGGTAGCAGATCATCATAGCTCATCCTGTAAACCACTTTGCAAAGGGCTTTCATGCCCATTAACTGTGTTATCCATGAGGGCTGCTGGCGGAGAGTGGGGGTTTGAATGCTGGCATGTGGATTTCAGAACCGTGTTTTACTGGGGAGGGAAGTGTGTCTGAGCCTGAGGCTGAGGAAGGCCAGTGTGGTTATGGTTTTTAATGTGTGGCTGGATACTTCTAAGGGGCATTAGAGTTTCTGTCTACCCTGTAGCTGTCTCTTTTGCTAACTGATTATGTCTTCCTTTGGAGTATCTCAGTGGAATTGTTGACTTTGATGTGCATCCCTGCTGGCCAAAAACTGACCCCTGACCCAAGGAAGTCCAACTAAGTGCTCACCCTCTTGGGAATTTGAATTTTGATCAGGAGCACAAACCAGACAGAAGGGGACTTTCTGGTGATCCTTGACCTTGGCTCTGAAAGAGCCGTCTTCCCTCTGAGCTTCCAGGATCCACGAATACGTGCAGAATATCACACGTGCAGTGGACATGCGAGATGATCTCAGATGTCCACTCATGGTAAGTCTCAGTGAGTTAGAGATGCATCGTCTCAAAACAGTAACAGACACCTGAGATACTAAATGACGTATCTGCCGGCACTCAGCTGACAAGTGAAACTCCAAGGCTGCAGCTCCCGCCCCCACCCAAGCCCTAGTCTGGGCTTTCCTCTTTGGTGCTGTCTCTGACCCCTGAAGCCCTCTTAGTCATTTCACCTCTGCCTTGTGGTGGACGTGGGAGCAGATCTCTGCCTATACAGATCCTGAAAGAGGGGACCAGTGGTTTTTTATACAAAGGCACATAGTTGTCAGACATGTCGATGATGCTTGTTAATTGAATAAGCACGTGTAAAGAGAATTGGATGACTAAAAATGGGTGAGGGGAATTCTTAAAAAATATCACACTTGGGGCCGGCGCTGTGGTGCAGCGGGTTAATGCCCTGGCCTGAAGCACTGGCATCCCATATGGGTGCTGGTTCTAGTTCCAGCTGCTCCACTTCCGATCCAGCTCTCTGCTGTGACCTGGGAAAGCAGCAGAAGGTGGCCCAAGTCCTTGGGCCCCTGCAACTACATGGGAGACCCAGAAGAAGCTCCTGGCTCCTGGCTTCAGATCAGCACAGCTCTGGCCATTGTGGCCTCCTGGGGAGTGAACCAGCAAATGGAAGACCTCTCTCTCTCTCTCTCTCTCTCTCTCTCTCTCTCTCTCTCTCTGCCTCTGCCTTCAATAAATAAATAAATAAATCTTTTAAAAAATATTACTATCCTAGCTATCCCAGTGAGTTTGAAGTGGTATCCCATTATGGTTTGAATTTGCATTTCCCTACTGAGTAATGGTTCCTGAGCCTCTCTTTTCATGCATATTGGCTGTTTGTGCATCTTTCTGTGGGAAGCTGTCTCTTTGAATTCTTTGTCCACATTTCAATCTTTTAATTGATGAGTGGGATGAGTTCTTTGTGTGTTCTGGATTCTAGACTCTTAAATAACAAACTTGCCAAAACCTCCTTCCTTTCTGTAGGTTGGTTGTCCTTTGTCATGTGCTTTGCTGCTTCAATTTAGATGAAGTCTAAATCTTCTATTTTTTTTTTTTTCTGTTGTTGCTAAGCTTTGGTGTCACTTGTTGGAAACCATTGCATAGGTCAAGCTCACAAAGACTGCCTCTATTTCCTTGAAAAGGAGTTACAAATATTCTTTTAGATTTAGGCCTTTGATCCATTTTGAGTTGATTCTTAGATGGTGTGAGACAAGGATTCAACTTCGTTTTTCCAGGTGTGGATGCAGAGCTGTCTCAGCAACTGTTTATTGGAAACATTTTTCTTTCCTCATTGAATGATCCTGACAGTCTTGCTGAAAATCAGCTGACTGTAGAAGTACAGTTTTATTTCTGAACTCTTAATTCTATTGCACTGATCTATATGCCTTCATCCCTGTGCCAGTGCCACACTCTTTGGATTACTGTAGCTTAGTGACAAGTTTCCAAATCAGGAGGAACATTATTCTTCTTTCTCAAGCTTACGTTGGCTCTGGTATTTCTATATGGATTTTAGGATCAGCCTTTTATTTCTGTAAAAAGAAAATGAAACTGGAATGTACACAGGTTTTGCATTCAATTTGTATGTCAGTCTGGGAGGTACTGTTAACAAGTCTTCCACAAACATGAGACATTTTTACATTTAGTGAAGTCTTCTTTACTTTTATAAATGATATTTCATCATTTCCAGTGCTCGAGTCTTGAGCTTTCTTTGTTAAAATGCATCCCTATGTATTTTATACATTTTGTGTAGTTGAATTGTTCTCTGAATTTTGTTTTTGGATGGTGCATTTCTAGCAATAAAAAAAAACTGATTTTTTTCCTATATTATTCTTGTGTTTTTCAAATGTTTCTACTGCTCCCTGATAAGAAAAAAAAAAAACTGAATTGAAGAGTAAGGCTCAGAACTGAGGTATTTTCTTCTTGTTTCTAAATGTTGACACCTTTATATTAAACATGCCTGCAGGTAGGGTAGAGGTGGTTTGGGGCAGAGTCAGGGGTGCAGGGAAGCGTTGGGTCCCACTGCACAGTGCACCTCACACCAACCAGAGCCTCACTGGAGAGGGTCCAGCTCTCTCGGCCCAGGAGACAAACCCTGCGCAGGTAAGTTTCACTGGAGGAAGCAGGAAACAGTTTTTTCTTGCTTTTTAAAAAATGTAATCGCCCCACATTTATTTATTTAAATATACATACTTTGTCTTTTATTGACATTTCTATTAAAGAGACCGGATTGAGGAATTCATAGATACCATTCTAAGATGAAAATGGTACCTTTCTTCCTCCCCCAGTTCTCCCACAGGAGAAGTGACAGTGCAGTCACACCCCAAGGTCTCCCCCTGGGGCTATGTTTCTCTGGAAACCTTTTCTCTTATCTGGTGGCTCTGATCCTCCATCAGCCAAGGCCTTGATGTGGAACTAAGCAGTCACTTCTCCCTTGAACTGGAGGAAGAAGGTAAGTGAATCCCGGGCAGTGTCCCCCCACACTTGCCAGTCTTCCTCTGACCTTCAAGCTCATCTCCAACAGCAGTGCTGTTTGTTTTTACAGCTCACAGAGTGCCTTCGCTTTCACCTGCAAATTGTCTATTGATTTTTGCGTAAAAGAAATTAGCTCCTAATGTGGTGACTTCCCTGTCAGCACTCCTAACTGCTTGCCTTCTGGAACTAGCACCCTATTAAGCTGACCATCTCTCTAAATGTGTTTTTACTTCAAAAATTATAATTAAATACCATTCCAACCACAATTATTTAGACAGTATTTTTCACATTAATATCCACTCAATTATCATTCCCTGTGGCTATACTGTTAACCCCAAATGGAGTTTAGAAAGATATGCTTTCCAGGCCAGCGCTGTGGCATACTGGGTAGGGCTGCTGCCTGCAATGCCAGCAGCCCCATGTGGGCGCCGATTTGAATCCTGGCTGCTCCACTTCCCACCCAGCTCTCTGCTATGGCCTGGGAAAGCAGTGGAAGATGATCCAAGTCCTTGGGCCCCTGCACCTGCATGGGAGACCCAGAAGAAGCTCCTGGCTCCTGGCTTTGGATTGGCGCAACTCCAGCTGTTGCAGCCAACTGGGGAGTGAACCAGTGGCTAGAAGACCTCTCTCTCTCTCTCTCTCTCTCTGCCTCTCCTTCTCTCTCTGTGTAATTCTGACTTTCAAATAAATAAATAAATCTTAAAAAAAAAAAGAAAGATGTGTTTTCTCCATTTGAAGTTGATGTTTTTGTTCTTATTCTTCCATTATTTTCAATTTCCTTGACTCCAAGTGGAGCCTTTGAACTCCAAGAGAGGCACTTGGTAAGATCTTCAAGAAGCCTGCATGCAATGGGCAACTCATTGCTTATACGTGAGCAACACTGAGGTCCCAATGTGTCAGAGACGTGTGCACCATATGGCCTTGATACTGGGAACGAGGAAAGGGCCAGAGCCACCTCCCACTGAGACCAAAACCTTCCCTGCCATCCTCTGCCCATGCAGTCAGGAAAAGCACCACTGACAGACAGCTACTAGCAGAAGTGGTGGGGTTGCTATATGCCAACAAACCGGAAAATCCAGAAGAAATGGACAGATTCCTGGATATTCACAGTGTCCAAAACTGAGTCATTAAGATCTAGAAAACCTAAACAGACCAATAACTGAAACAGAGATCGAATCAGTAATAAAGACCCTACCAACAAAGAAACGCCCAGGACAGGATGGCTTCACTGCTGAATTCTCCCGCACGTTTAAAGAGATGATTCCAGTTCTCCTCAAGTTATTCAAAGCAATTGAAAGGGAGGGAGTCCTCCCAAACTCCTTCTATGAATCCAGCATCACCCTAATTACTAAATAAGGAAAAGAAACAACAGAGACAGAGAGCTATAGATGAATATCCCTGAAGAACATAGATGCAAAGATCGAAATACCAGCTAATCAAATCCAACAACACATCAACAAGATCATTCAGCCAGACAAAGGGGGATTTATTTCTGGTATGCAGGGATGGCCCAACATTTGCAAATAAATAAAATGTGATACATCACATTAACAACCGAAGCATAAAAATCATGATTGTCTCAATGGATGGAGAGAAAGCATTTGATAAAGTGCAACAACCTTTCATAAAAACCTCAAGCAAATTGAGTTTAATTTTTATTAAAAATTTATTTATTTATTTGAAAGTCAGAGTTACACAGAGTTACACAGAGAGAGGAGAGGCAGAGAGAGAGAGAGGTCCTCCTTCTGCTGGTTCACTCCCCAAATGACCGCAATGGCCAGAGCTGTGCCGATCCGAAGCCAGGAGCCAGGTGCTTCCTCCTGGTCTCCCATGCGGGTGCAGCGCCCAAACACTTGGGCCATCCTCCACTGCTTCCCCAGGCCATAGCAGAGAGCTGGGTGGGAAGTGGAGCAGCCGGGTCTTGAACCGGCGCCCATATGGAATGCCGGCACTGCAGATGGAAGATTAACTCCATTGTGCCACAGCGCCAGCCCCTGCAAATTGAATTTAGAAGGAACATTTCTCAACACAATTAAGGCAGTTTATGACAAACCCACATCCAGAATCTTATTGAATGAGAAAAATTTTTAAGCATTTCCACTGTGATCCAGTGAGTACCAGACAAAGTTGCCCACTCTCACTATTACTATTCCTGGCAGTTTTAGCAAGAGCCATTACTAAAGAAAAAGAAATCAAGGGATACAAGTTGGGAAGGAGAAAGCCAAATTATTCCTAGTTGCCGCTGACATGATTCTATATAAAGGGGAGCCAAAAGACCCCACTAAGAGACTATTGGACCTCATAGAAGAGTTCGGCAAAGCGGCAGGATATAAAATCAACAGCCTTTGTATACATAGACAATGCCATGGCTGAGAAAGAACTTCTAAAATCAATCCCATTCACAATAAACTACAAAAATATTAAATACCTTGGAATACATTAACCAAGGAGGTGAAAGATCTCTATGATGAAAATTACAAAACCTTAAAAAAGAAAGTGAAGAAGACACAAAAATGGAAACATCGTCCATGTTCATAGAGTGGAAGAATTAATATCATCAAAATGTCCATACTACTGGAAGTAATTTACAGATTCAATGCAGTCCTAATCAAAATACCAATGCCATTCTTCTCAGACCTAGAAAAAACAATGCTAAAATTTACATGGAAACACAAGAGACTCTGAATAGCTAATGCTATAAAAACGAAGCCGAGAAGTGAGAGACCTCTCTCTCTCTCTCTCTCTCTCTCTCTCTCTCCTTCTTTCTCTGTGTAACTGGGACTTTCAAATAAATAAATAAATCTTCAAAAAATTAAGAGAAGGAATAAGAGAGGAAGAATTACATGAATTTTTTTTTTACCTTAAGTTAAAAGAAAAAAAAAAGTCTCATGAACACATCCCCAGGCAGCCCCTCAACCTCTACTAACCCCCTGCTAAGAGGTCTAACCCTATAGCAGAAACAGCCAACATTCACCATTTTCTAAATGCTCCTGTTTCTGGAAATGGAATAATCTCTTTCCTTGTGTTATTTCTTCCTCTAAGAACAACTTAAGTTCGCCTTGTCAGCCTGTCTCATGCTTGAGGCAGGAAGAAATACTTGAGTCAAAGGTGAGTCACACAGAGAAAGTCAAATGGTAAGGGATGGCCCTGAGGCAGCAGATAACAGAGAAGTCGTCCGTCTGGCCTGTGCCCCATGGAAACACAGGCCAAGCCCTCTGTTCAGCTCCTACTTGGTTGTCTGCAACACAGCTTGACAGCCCTTCGCTTACAGCCAAGTCGGTATCTCCCTTTGCAGTTGAATAAAATCTGTAAATATCATGGCTACCCTGGCTGTGATGCTATTCCCTAACTAGTTAGGGACAATGTTCTCAGGGAGGCCATATTTTAGAAAGCAGGTATTCCAGTTGTCCACTGCTGTGGACAAGTCACCCCCAAATTCAATGACTTCAAACAATGACGATTATATGGTTGGTCCTCGCGGCTCCTGTGGGTCAGGAATTCAGAAAGTGCTCAGCTCAAGGGCTCTCCCATTGGTGCGGATTGCTGTATGGGCTGGGGCAGTGGGTGTCTGAGGCGGATGAGACTGTGTGTGTCTTCCCCGTGGTCACTCTGTGCGAGCTGGGTTGGGCTCCCTCAGAGCATGGCGATCTCAGGGGGGCTGGGGACACAGCTTCAAGAAGAGTAAGTGTTCCAGCAACCAAGATGCAAGTCCCACGCCTCCCAGCTTGCCAGTCCACCCACCAGGAAATAGTTGCAGAAGCCCATGTGATTATTTAAAATTTTTTATTTATTTATTTGAGAACCAGAGTTATAGAGAGTGAGAAGGAGAGACAGAGAAAAAGTTTTCCATCTGCTGGTTCACTCTCCAATTGGCCACAACTGCCAGAGCTGCACTGATCCAAAGCCAGGGGCCAGGAGCTCCTTCTGGGTCTCCAACATGGGTGCAGGGGCCCAAGGACTTGGGCCATCTCCTACTGCTTTCCCAGGCTGTGGCAGAGAGCTGGATTAGAAGTAGAGCATCCGGGACTCAAACTGGCGCCCATATGGAATGCCGATACTGCAGGCGGAGGATTAGCCTATTGTGCCATGGCACCGACCCTCATGTGATTCCAAAGGGAAGAGGCCAGGTGCCTACTTGTCAATGGGAAGAATGTAAAGGAATTTGAAAACATCGTTTATTCCCACCCCCCAACCCCCCGAGGCTGCACCCCGTCATGGCATCAGGCTCAGACCCGAGGCCCAGGACCTCGTCAGGTTCAGGCCAGGCTGCTGATGAAGATAATCAGGAGTGGTTCTTCTAAGTCTAAGTACCTGTGAGCTGCAGAGAGGAATTACCCTCCCCAACAGAGCCACATACAACTGGGGCCAGGCGTAGAACAGTCACGGGAAACACTGCCATTCAACACGGGGCGAACTAGAGGCACAGATTCTGGAGCACATCTAAGTTCCACGTGGGCACCTGCTGCCGGCTCCTTGGGTAGGGCTCAGTCCTTAATCCCTGGAAGGCATTGGCCATTGTTCTTGCTTTGCACATGGGCTTTTTTTTTTTTTTTGACAGGCAGAGTGGACAGTGAGAGAGAGAGACAGAGAGACAGAGAGAAAGGTCTTCCTTTGCCATTGGTTCATGCTCCAAAGGCTACTGCGGCTGGTGCACTGCGGCCGGCACACTGTGCTGATCTGATGGCAGGAGCCAGGTGCTTCTCCTGGTCTCCCATGGGGTGCAGGGCCCAAGCACTTGGGCCATCCTCCACTGCACTCCCGGGCCACAGCAGAGAGCTGGACTGGAAGAGGGGAAACCGGGACAGAATCCGGCGCCCCGACCGGGACTAGAACCCGGTGTGCCGGAGCCGCAGGCGCCAGCCCACATGGGCTCTTGATTCTCTTTCTTTGTGAGGGAAGAGTCTTGTCTGCAGCCTGCATCTTACCCATGAAAGGGCAGGGCGTCTGGGACCTCTAGTCCTTTTGTGTTGCCACTGTCTCTTTCACTCCAAGATGATGTAAGTACATTAAAACTCTGAGGGTTCCTGCGTATCAACTTCGGATCCACTTCATTTGATTCGAAACCACACTCCTAAGTCTTTTCTAGAAAGGTCTTTTTCTGATTTGGGGTCTTCTCTGAGACAGTGGTGAAATTGTCATAAGGTCTATTGTTTAACAGAAGGGGACTCCCAGCTCCACTCCTAAGGCCCTTCTAAGGATATCTGTCTGTCTGAAAAGGGGTGTAAAGCACCCCCTTGAACTTTTCTAGGGTCCTAACCGAGAGCTTAAGGGTTGTCAGTCTCAGCTTCCTCTTCACCGCGTTCTCTTGACCACAGCCCGGGTCTGACGTTGTCCCTGGGGCCTTTTCTTTCATGTGGAGTGCTTTGCTAGCTGAAAACACCATGCAGGGCTGTCTGGATTCCCTTATTGTCTCCAAAACACACTCAAAACCCGATAGTGTGTGCTGAGGTCTGTCTCCCTCCTCTGCCATCTTACCACAGGAAGCTATCCCAGGGACCTCCCTTGAAGCTGCCTAGGATCTCCCTTGCTGAACCATAAATAAAAGTTATTAAATCATAAAATATAAACAAATTTATTAAGCTCCTTTTCCATTTGCACATTATATCAGATATTAGATTCCTAAACTGTTGCTACTAAGGGGAACAGTTTTGATACAAGCCATTCATAACCAGAGTCTCCCTTCACTCTAGCTTCTAATACCATGCTTCTTACTTTCACTTAGGCTCTCACTGAGAGCCTGTTCAAGTCCCGTGCCAGCCCCCTAAGGCAATGCCAGTGCAGCACCCCACTTCCAGGCACAGCATTCTGTTTCTGTTAAGACTTAGTGTTCAATAAATCATCAACCAAACCAACACCAATCATTTTCACTTCTCTCATGGACGGTGGATCAGAGATTCAGGCAGCGCTGACCTGGGCAGTTGTAGCTGAGTGCACCATCTGTGGTGGCTCAGTGGTGTGAAGGAGTAGGTAGGACTATTTGGATTTCTCTCTCTCTCTCTCTCTCTCTCTCTCTCTCTCGCTCTGTTGCTCGCTTGCTCTCACTCTCGCTCTAGCTGTGTCTCTCTCTCACACACAATTAGAACATCTCCCTATGATCTTTCTGCACAGGCTAGTTTAGATTTTCTCACAGCATGGTGGCTTCTGGGTACTTAGATTGCTTCTACGGTAGCTGAACTCCTCGATGAACCAAGAGGAGCCTCTGTCCCCTTTATAACTCGGTATTAGAAGTCATGTAACTTCCCTTCTGCTGTACACCATTGAGCAAAACAATCACAGAAGCCTTCTTACTTTCAAGGGAAGGAACAGACTCTACCTCTTCTATGAAAGAATGTCAAAGAATCTGTGGATCTCTTCTTAAGCGATCACAACAGAATCATTCCTTCAATTAGCATTCAATGAAGCATCCATGGTGGATTCGGTATAAACTCCCTTGAGGAGTTTAGTGAGGGGAAGAAAGGCAAGAAGAACATTGCAACAGAGGCAGTATGTATCTTAAGGGAACCGGGGGAACTACTGTGGGACAACAGAGCTGGGAGAAAGTTATGTTTGCAGGGATTATAGTTTGGGGTTCTTGTCTTTGCACAAGAAGGAATTCAGGCATGAGACGGAGAGCAGTGATAAGCAGGGTAGCAAGGTTTATGAACACACCTGGTAAGCCAGGTGGGCGGCTCAGCAGAGAGCTGAGAGCTAAGTGCATAGTCTGTAGACTGTGATGTTTAAGGGGATGGGTCCAGTTCTTCCCGCTGTTTCTCCCTCCCCTCCTCCAAGACAAAGGGTTTGCTGAGTGTAACTAGGAAAATGCCTCCCCAGGTTCTGGCATAGTTGTGGTCAGGAGAGCCTCTCTTAAGAGTACCCGCCTTGGAGGAAGGAGGTGAAGGTTTTATTGCTCCATGTTATCAGGCCAGGTAACCCATTTGGTGCTGAGAAGAGAGGACTTTCCTGGGGAGCTTTCCTTTGGGGGTGGGGAAGGGCTGAGACCACTTCTAAGGTTATCAGGGTCTAGGCAGGACTTTGCAGTGTAGAATCCTGGGCTGCAGACTCATAGAATGGCAGATGCCCTAAATAGCACCCTGGCCTCAGAATCAGCCCTTAAGGCATTCAGATCTGGCTAAAAAGCCCATAAGAGTTTTGCAGGCATGGAAAGCCAAGACACTGTGGCAAGAAACATGACCTAAATGAAAGATCTCTGTGAGTGAGATCCCAGCAGAAAGAACGGGCCATCAAAGAAGGAGGTACCTTTCTCTGGAGGGATGAGAGAACTTTCACTTTGACTATGACATTGTCTAAATAAGATTGGAGTTTGTGAACTCAAGAGGCTTCCATAGCCTTGGCAGCTCATGACACAAGCCTCGGGTGATTACTGACGTCATAAATAAGAGTGTCCATTGTTAAATCAGCAATGGGAGTCACTGTGCACCTACTGCCCATGTAGGATCTCTGTCCTTAATGTGCTGTACTATGAGAATTAATGGTAAAACTACTACTCGAACAGTACTCTATGCTTTGTGTGTCTTCTTGGGTGCAGTCTGTTGAAATCTTTACTTAGTATATACTAAGTTGATCTTCTGTTTATAAAGTAATTGAAAGTGAATCTTGATGAAGAATGGGATGGGAGAGGGAATGGGAGATGGGATGGTTGTGGGTGGGAGGGAGGTTATGGGGGGGGCGCAATGATCCAAATGTTGTACTTTGGAAATTTATATTTATTAAATAAAAGTTGAAAAAAAAGAATCCTGGGCTGCCCAAGGCGAGCTTCTGCGGACGCTGTTTGCCTCAGGCCCGTCTCACACATGTGTAGGCTAGTTTCTAGCTTCCTACCTAACAGTACCTACCCAACACTGCAATGCAGTTCAGGGAGGCACCTTGGAGAACACAACGTTTGCATGAAGCCTTGAAGGGCAAGCAGGAGTTTCCCAGCCTCATGGAAACCAAGGTTGACTAAGGAACAGGAATGGCATGGAGTCGTGAATCACCTCGGGGGTCTTTTCACTCTGGTTAAAGGCTGGTGATGTTCACTAAGACAGGAAATGCCCGGGAAATCTCAGAGTCCAGTTCAGGAACTGACAAGTGCAGGTGCTCACAAGGCGTCTGGAGGTCGGGGGATCAATGGGATCCCTGGACTCCCCCAAACAACAACCCTCTGGAGGGCTCCCTGCTTCTGTTTTTCAACAGTCACTGGAAGAGGGTCCAATGCTCTGGGTGGTGGTACTCCTTCCACCTGGGCTACTCTGGGCGCCTCCTTCCAAATGTTCTAGCAGTTGCTAGCATCCATGTCCTGAAAGAATACTCTAGAAATAGGAGTATGGCATTTGTATGCCTTGCAAGCCCACCTGAGACGCCACCCAACCTGAGTAACACACATTCTACCTAGAGTGATGGTAAATATGTCTCCCAGGGAAGCAACTGGTCCAACCTTGGGTGCCTAGTCACTGTCCTGTGGTGACGTGGCATGCATACGGTCAAAGAAGAAAGGGGTCTTTGAGAAGAACCCTGGAGCACACCAACTGGTGTGAGGGAGGCTGAAACGGGCTTGTTTAAAGTGTTGAAGATGAAATCCATTGATAGCATTAAACAGAAAAGTTCCTCAAAGTGTCTCAATTTCAGCTTCCTTTGAAAATTCAGATCTTTTGTAACCCAGCACAAATTCCCACATGGTAACAGTCACCCGTCATTGAGCTAGGACCGTGCCTCCCACTTGTTAAGTGTTGAGAAGTTGAGGAAATGCTCTTATCACCCTCTCCTAAATTGCCAGACAAATTGGAGGACAATCTTTTTTAAAAGTTCTATTCGGACTTAAAATTCACATGACATTGACCTACCAACAGTACTTCTGGAAACCAAGCTACAAATGTGCCCAAAGGTGAGCACAAAGTTGGGCTGCATTGTGGCATTACTGGTAATTTTTTTTTTAATCTGGAAATCTTCAAATCTTCCTCAACATCTTTGTTTTTAAGACTTATTTATTTAATTGAGAGACAGAGTTACAGAAAGAGGGAGTGATGGAGAGAAATTCTTCTATCTGGTGGTCCACTCCCCCAGAACTGAGCTGCTCTGAAGCCAGGAGCTTCTTCTGGGTCTTCCACATGGGTACAGGAGCCCAAGGACGTGGGCCATCTTCTACTGCTTTCCCAAGCCATAGCAGAGAGCTGGATCAAGGGAGGAGCAGTCAGGACGGAAACTGGCACCCATATGGGATGCTGGCATCACAGGGGGAAGCTTAGCCCACTATGCCAGAGAACCAGTCCCAATTATTACTGGCAATTTTTTTAAAAAATGAAAGCAACTTACATTTCTCTCAAAAATGAATTGGCTAAATAGATCAAAATACATATGTGAATGAAATCAAATCTTGGGGCCAGTGCTGTGATGCAGCGGGTTAAAGCCCTGGCCTGAAGCACCGGCATCCCGTATGGGCGCCGCTTCTAGTCCCAGCTGCTCCTGTTCCGATCCAGCTCTCTGCTATGGCCTGGGAAAGCAGTAGAAGATGGCCCAAGTCCTGGGGCCCGTGCACCTATGTAGGAGACCCGGAAGAAGCTCCTGGCTTTGGATCGTCCCAGCTCCGGCCGTTGCAGCCATCTGGGGAGTGAACCAGCAGATGGAAGACCTCTCTCTCTCTCTCTGTCTCTACCTCTCTCCGTAACTCTGTCTTTCAAATAAATAAAATAAATCTTTAAAAAAAAGAAATAAAATCTTATGTGTTCATTGTGAAAAAAATGAGGTAATTCTACATTAACTTGCAATTAAAGGTACCTAAAAGACATTCAATATTGTATCAAACACATATCAAAGGATAATGTGTAGAGTATTATCATATTTGGTCTAAAATTAAAGCTATACTAGCAAACAGCATAGTGAATGGCAGAAAGTGGAGGGCTTTAGGTTTAGACAATTTAATGCTGTCGAATTCTCTAAAGTATCACAGGACAACCGATTAGGATTCATAGTGGGAGGAGAAACTATCTCAACAGAGTCTTAGTCATATCTTAGAGAGGGATTCTCAGGTAGGACCGTGAGAGGATGCTGCAAGATGGAACTGAAGTAGTCTAGGGCATTTTTCAAAGATAGGGAACTGATTTGGATTGGGTGAAGTTTGTGATTCAATATTTAGGATCAGTGGGCACATCAAGAGAGAAGCAGCAAAGTGAGGCTCACTGGGCAGACCACTGTTTGATGAGCACCTCAATGCTGTCTTCGGCAAAGTGAGCGGTAAGAATTTCCTGGAGCAAAAAATGAGGTTATTCCTTGGCTTATCTTCATCCAAGCTGAAGGTCACTAGGACCAGCAGCCCAGCACATGGGTATTATGGCCCACAGGCTTATCCCCCTCTACAACTAAGTTGTAAGGACACAGAGTTCACTCTGCAAACCCCACCTCCCTTGTGTTCCAGCTGTGTGAAGTTGGGCAACGTATTTAAGGTGAAACTCTGTTCTTAGGGTTGGTGGCCATAGGATTGTAGAGGGTTGTGTTGAGGATTTAAAAGGACTCAAGTACCTAGAACATTAAAAACTGTCAGGAAACATAGCAAATTTTATTCCATCTGGATAGAAAAGCCTAGAAAAGGAGCAAGAGCAGTTTCTCAACCTTGACGCTGGTGACATTTTGAGACAGACTCTACTTTGTTATTGAGGCTGGCCTGTGCATTGCAGGCTTTTGATACCCTCCCTAGTTTCTACCCACCAGAAGCCAAAAGCACAATCCCCCAAAATTGTGACAATCAAAAATAGATCCAGACATTAGCTAGTGCCCTCTCTTAGGAGCCACTGATGTACAGGCAACACTTGTGTGGGCTCTATAGGGAAGACAATGGCTTTGGTGGGGTTATAAACATAATGGCTTGCTTAGACCCTGACTATATTCTGCTTTTCTAATTCTGGAGCCCTGGTACCACCTGCCCAGTAAATTGTAGGCTACCCATGGGCGCTCACCTATGCATCTTCTGCAAGCGCTAGTGATTTGCAGACAGTAAGAACTAGACAAATATTTATTGTGACAGATGTCCAGCAGGTGCTTCCAGACAGGGAAAAAGATTGTGGCTACTGACCCGTGTATAGGTCTCAGAAAAGAGAAAGGTTAACTTCATTCATTTCAGAGATGAGTTCAATTAGACATTAAAATTGAAAGCTGCTTCTTAGCCAAATTGTTCTGCCTTTAGGCCCCGCGATGTGTTCCACGAAATTCAAAATGACTGCAAATGACTGGGCGAGGCTGTGAGCCAAGGGAATCTGCGTTGCAACAGAAACAATCTCAAGGAGCCTCTGTTTGGCAGCATTGGCCACCATTGGTCATCCATTTGTGGCTGTCACCTTCCTCTGGCGTCTGGGAGAGAAGTCAGGGGCACAACGCCACAGGTCTGAACAACTTGGCACCTGCTTCTGGAGCATGGAGCCAGAGGAGCCACACTCAGCCTCCAGGCAGTGCCTCCTGGTGGTGGTGGCCTGGATGTTCATAGAGACTGCGCAGTGTTTCTTGAACTGTGGAGGGGAAGGAAAAGGCTGGGTCAGTGCCGAGATTTCAACACAGTTTGCGGTGAGAGAACCGTACCAGGGACCAGCCTTCATCACACAAGAGAGACCTTCCAAACACACCTGGAAAGGAGGCCAGTGTAGTGGCTTAACGTGGCATCAAGAAAATACACCCTGTCTCCTGTTTATCACAATGAGAGAAGCTATGTTGATTGACTTCTACGAGCATTCTTCAAAATGTAGAAACTATGCATTTGGCTTCGGGTGGGTGGAAACCAGGGAGAGTATAAAACATCCTGCAAACAAGAATGAAAGAGAAGTTTCCATTTGTGCAAAAAAATGAAATCCATGCAGTTTTTTCATAATACATATTTTTCTCAAGCTTTTTGAAGAACCCTAATATGTGTGGATTTCAAAACCTTAGCATCAAAATAACATGTTTTAATTCCATTTTCCACAAACTTCTTTAAGTGTTCTTATAGCAGCCAACAGCCAAGTTCATGGAGACAAAACAGAATGATGGTTATGAGGGATTAATGGGAGGAGAGAATGGGGACTTAGTGTTTCGTGGCTACAACTGAAGCCAGATGGTGGGGATGGTTGCATAACAATAAGAACGCACTTAATGTCACTGAACCGTGCACTTAAAATGATTAAAATGCTAGATTGTATCTCATGTGTGCAAGGTCTTCAAGAAGTTCATAGAAATCTGTATGAAAACACTATGCATGGATTTCGGAATGTTTTGCACCAGAAAGAACTTAGACTTTCATTTCATTTTCCAGGGCCAGTGTTGTGGCATAGCTGGTTAATCTGCGGCCTGTGATGCTGGCATCCTTTGGTAGCAATGGCCCAGCTCCCTACTAATGTGCCTGGGAAAGCAGCAGAAGACAGCCCAAGTACTTGGGCCTTGCCACCCATGTGGGAGACCCAGATGGAGTTCCAGGCTCCTGGCTGCACTCTGGCCCAGACCCAGCCATTGTGGCCATTTGGGAAGTGAATCAGTGGATGGAAGATTTCTCTCTCTCTCTCTCTCTCTCTCTCTCTCTCTCTCTTTGTCTCTTCCTGCCTTACAAACAAATAAGATAGATCTTCTTTAAAAGTTCCGTTTTTCCGGGCTGGCGCCATAGCTCACTTGGTTAATCCTCCGCCTGCAGCACTGGCATCCCATTTGGGCACCCGGTTCTAGTCCCAGTTGCCCCTCTTCCAGCCCAGCTCTCTGCTGTGGCCCGGGAATGCAGTGGAAGATGGCCCAAGTGCTTGGGTCCCTGCACCCACATGGGAGACCAGGAGAAGCACCTGGCTCCTGGCTTTGGATCAGCGCAGTGCCAGCTGTAGTGGCCATTTGGGGAGTGAACCAACAGAAGGAAGACCTTTCTCTCTGTCTCTCTCACTGTCTATCTGTCAAATAAATTTTTAAAAAGTTCCATTTTTAAGTGCCCTCATGTATTTTACTATAATTTTTTAAAAAATGAGAGAGAGGTACCTACTTTCAGAAGATAAGATTGGGAATGAATTAAAATAGCTTGCATATCAAGGCAAATGAGTTGCTCCTCAAGGCTTACTTCACAGTCCTCAAGGCTTACTTCACAGTCCTTACTGTGCCCACCAACCCAAAGGTGCTGGGTCATTAACTTCCCAGATTCCCGCAGGTCCTTCTCTGCAAGACTCTGCTAAAACTGCCCAGATCAGACCCTGAAACTACAAACCCCCTCCATTCTGATTCCCACTTTAAGGGAGCATCAGGATTCTTTCTCTGTGTCTTTCTCTCATTCTCTCTACTGCGGTAGGTTGAATGAAGTTCAATTTGCCTGATCAACAGCCTGTATCCAGGGGTGGGAGGTTGACAGTGGATAGATCATGGATTTCTCTGCTGAAAATTCTTCTGAAGGCCCTCATCACCAATTCCTGAGGTTGCGAATGGGTGGATGACCTGGCCTGCAGGCATGTTTTATTTGTTGCCAAATTTTAAAATTGAGCTTTTACCATGAATTTCTGACTTCTCTGGAAAAAAGCAGAAGCAAGTCCATTCACCACCTCTATCTCCAATGTGTGGAGCAGTGCACCCAAGGCATTCTCCTGAGTGAAGACGAAATGTGTGCTCTGTCTTGACGCTGCGTGTGCACGTCACAGTCAGGCACGGTGGAATTTCTTAATCACAGGCGAGCACCGCCCATGAAGACTTAATCTAACCAAATGCCAAAGGGACGCAGCAGGTGTCACCATGTGGGAGCCAGGCGGAGCAGGCACAGTTCTTGCTTCTGTCACCCCCACGTGGTTTGGGGCCAGTGCTTTCGCCTCTCTGAACCTCAGTTCCTCATTTGTGACATTGGGGTAGCAGCAGTGGACCGGAGGACTGAATGTACAGCTCTGGGTCCTGAGCCTCAGCGTGCGGCAGGTACAAGTTCTCGTGACTGCAGTTCTTATGTCCATGGCTTGCGTTGAGGCTTTTCTTTCTATGAATCCCTTCTTCATCCCTCCATCTTATTAAAGATTGTTTGTTTATTTATTTATTTTAAGGCAGAGTTATAAAGAGGTAGAGACAGAGAAAGAGGGAGAGAGGAAGAAAGAGAGAGGTATTCTTTTCTTTTTCTTTTTTGACAGGCAGAGTGGACAGTGAGAAAGAGAGACAGAGAGAAAGGTCTTCCTTTTTGCCATTGGTTCACCCTCCATTGATCACCGTGCTGATCCGAAGCCAGGAGCCAGGTGCTTCTCCTGGTTTCCCATGGGGTGTAGGGCCCAAGCACTTGGGCCATCCTCCACTGCACTCCCTGGCCACAGCAGAGAGATGGACTGGAAGAGGGGCAACCGGGACAGAATCCGGCGCCCTGACCAGGACTAGAACCCGGTGTGCCGACGCCGCAGGAGGAGGATTAGCCTATTGAGTCGCAGCGCTGGCCGAGAGAGGTATTCTATCTACTGGTTCACTCCCCAGATGGCCGCAACAGCCAGAGCTGAGCTGATCCAAAGCCAGGAGCCAGGAGCTTCTTCCAGGTCTCCACGCAGGTGCAGGGGCCCAAGGACTTGGGCCATTTTCTACTGCTTTCCTAGGCCATAGTAGAGAGCTGGATTGGAAAGGGAGTAGTCAGGTCTTGAACTGGCACCCATATGGGATGCCAGCACTGCAGGGAACGGCTTTACCCACTACACCACAGCACCAGCCCCTTCCTCCATCTTTGACAGACAGTAATGTTGCTCCAATGTTCAAGTCACAAAGTGTGATGCTGTGTTCTGAGAATGTGGCTGTTACCATGGCAGTATTTCCAGCTAAAGGAAAAGCAGTAGCAAATATCAAAGCTTGGGAGAAACTTCTATCTTGAGCATCTTCAAACTACTTCTAAAATCCAGGAAATTAATTTTTCCATCACTCTGTACAGAGAGCATATTTGGATATGGGTCTCTATACATGCATACGCTCAAACACAAACGGATATCAAAAAGTGCACACTCCATAGGGAAGGGCGAGTCGGCAAGGGCTAACACTGTGATTACGATTCTCTTTGGAAAATACGTTTACCATGAGTTTTCTAACAGTAAGAAAGTTCAAGAAAATCAGCTGCTGCCCACCTTGGTTGAAGCATATCTTCGCCCTTGGCTACATTTGCTTCAGGTCTTTTCCCTGTCCTTGTTAAGAAAAGGAAAGTCCAGATACGGCTGAAGCGCCCTGTCCTCTGTGATTTCAAGCCATCTGTCCGTCCCCAGAGAGAACCATCATGCAGCAATTGCTGCCCGTCACTCCCAGATGTGATGCTGTGCTCTCACTCCGGATGCGTGCAGTGAAAGCAGTCCACTGTGTTCTCCTGTGTCCTTTTAACTTCGTATACATTCCAGCATGTCCTGGGCTTCTTGTTGTTTCCTTTTCCTGTGTTCTGTTGCTTTGGTTGGATTAGTTTAGGTGCTGCGTGGTAGGCCATTACTTTTGATTCTTAGTAATCATGCTTCCCAACTCATGACACATCTATATGATCGAGAGAGAGAGAGAGAGAGAGAGAGAAGAAAGGAAGGAATCACAAGTCGTTTTCTTCAGGGACTCCTCACTCCCTACAAATAAAATCCAAATAGGTCAGGCAGTCTAGGCCCCTTCAGGATCCATCCTGTTTCCCTCTCCACCAATCAGCTACCAGCTATATCCCAAGCACCAGGAATCCTGTCCCCCCAGAGTATTACCCTCTCACTCCACAAGTATGAAATGTCATTGTGTCTGAGAATCGGCTTCTTTAGACTAAGCCCTAGCTTCTCACGGCATTTCTCACAAACCTTGACTATAATTCTTTTTTAAAAAGATTTATTTGTTTATTTGAAAGTCAGAGTTACAGAGAAGTAGAGGCAAAAGGAGAGAGAAAGAGAGAGAGACAAACAGAGGCAGAGAGAGAAAGAGACAGAGACAGAGAGAGAGGTCTGCCATCCAATGGTTCACTCCACAATTGGCCACAATGGCCGGAGCTGCGCCGATCTGAAGCCAGGAACCAGGTGCTTCTTCCAGGTCTCCCACACAGATGCAGGGGCCCAAGCACCTGGGCCATCTTCGACTGCTTTCCCAGGCCACAGCAGAGAGCTGGGTTGGAAGTGGAGCAGCCGGGACTGGAACCCGTGCCCATATGGGATGCTGGCGCTGCAGGCAGGGCTTTACCAGCAACGCCACAGCCTGGCCCTTGATTATAACTGTTAACTCTCAGTGCTGTTCCCCATCTGCCCTGTCCTCGCCCCACATACACACACCTGGGAGTTTAGCTGTGGTTTATTCAACTTTGTATCACCAATATCAAACACACCCCAGGGTACATGACAGAAGGTGCTCAAACAGTGATCGTTGATTTGAAGAAAAATGATTGTGCAGACCATTTGGGGTAAATGTGGAGGGGACCTACAGGAAGGTCAACATGGCTGCAGCGGGAGACCCATGCAGAGGTGAGGCTGCAGAGGGGTGAGGTTCAGTTGATGGAGACACCCAAGATTGAGCATGGCATGTGGGTTCAAACTCCAGCACTGTGCCCCTGCCTGGGTCCCCAGTCTCCTTCCCTGTGCTTCCCTACAACACCTACAGGCCTGCTTTGAACTCATCCTGCTCCCTCCATCTTTGGGGCCTTGTATACTCTCTTCTCTCCGTGTAAAACCCCCTAATCCCAATCCTCCATCACCTACTTAATGAATTCATCAGAAAACTTGGACCCCTGAGGATGTTCTCACCACACATGTCCTAGGTAGCCATGGTCTGTGTGTCTGGTACTGTCTAGGACCCATTTTTTCCAGTTGCATGTCAGGCTGTTGGTTCTCTGCTGTGTCCCCAGTGCATAGAGGATGATCTTACTCATTTGGTGGGCAGGTGGATGCAAGGAGAACAGGATCAGTGGTTGGACGACGGAGAGACGGAGGGATAGATGGATGATGGATGGACGGAGGGATGGGTTGGAAATGCCAGTCTGTTGTTGACGGATAATCCCCTGGTTTCAGAGAGGGAAGAAATCTCCTTTGCCTTCAAACTTCAACGCCATCAGAAGACTAATTTGGCTGTTATCTCTCTGGGTCTGACCAAGGAGATTCTGGCTCCTTTGAGGCTGTCTGCACCGAGGTCTTTGGCTTTACAACTCCCCCACCTAGTGGCCACGTCGTGTATTCTGCAAGGAAGGAGATCTCTGCCACCTTGCAAGACGGGAGATCCTGGCTCTGACAGCACTGGTCCTGCTGCTGGAATCTCTCCCAACTAGTCTGCACCAAGGGTTTTCATTCTCACAGGGACCACATGTTTATGGAGAGCGTTTACTAGAATGGAAATGTACTGTTTTAGGAAAAACAAGCAGGATTCAAGCAATTAACTTCTAAGTTATGAATGATTAACTTCAGACATTAATTTGGGTGTTGACTTTTAGAGCTTATTCTTGAAACATGCAAATACAGTACCTCTGCCTTTTTATTTATTGATTGATTTATTGATTGATTTATTTGCTAGGCAGCAAGCTGTGTTGGGTGACACCGGGGCACCCTGAGATATGCATCTCTTTCTGTCTTGATAACATTCCGTGGGGTCTGGATGGTGCCATCTTGGGATGGCAGGGAGGAGTTGAACAGCCATACATATTTGATATTACATATTCCTGATATTTAGTATTCCCATTTTACAGATCAGGAAATGACTCAAAGGAGTTGGAGAGGCACAAAGCACCAGAGCTGGCAGCCACACCCTGGGACCCCAGTTCCCAGGGCCAGGTCTTTTGCATTCAGTAATTTTGGATGAATGAGCACCTTCCATGTGCAAATGGCTCATGAATTAATTGTGAGTTGGCAAACACTTTGTCTGTCTAAATGCTTGCTAATCCCCCAGCCCTGCAGCCCTCCACCTCCAAGGCTGGCCTGGCGGCTCAAGGGTGTGTGGGTGTTATCCTGTAGTTGGCATCAGTTCAGCAAGAGGAGAAAGAATCTCTCTCCCTTTTCCAACTGCAAAAAAAAAAAAAAAAAAAAAAAAACCCACAACAACAAAAACTGAAGCCGGCTAAATCCTCTGAGTTCTTCAGATGAAAGGATGGCCTGAACCACCAGATAAATCCAACACGCATGACTGTTGGATTGATTGCCTTTTACACTTGCTGGCCACACAGAGCTAAAGCCAGCATTCTTGTTCTTTGAGTTAGTCTTCAGAAGACCCGGATATTTCAAATCCTGTTTATCTTACCTCCATCCTGACATTCCGTTTTCTGCTGTTTCCTGCACTTGCTCTGCTGGCTTACTTGAAGCCATGCAGAGCACATTTTAAATCATTTTAATCAGCAATGAAATGTTACCAGATGCTCTTCTAGTAAACCCATTAGGAGATGCAAAGTAGAAATAGCAGGCAAATTGGGCCGGCGCTGTGGCGCAGCAGGTAAGAGCCCCAGCCAGCAGTGCCGGCATTCCATGTGAGCACTGGTTCAAGACCTGGCTGCTCCACTTCTGATCCAGCTCTCTGTTATGGCCTGGGAAAGCAGTAGAGGATGGCCCAAGTCCTTGGGCCCCTGCACCCACGTGGGAGACCTGGAGGAAGCTCCTGGCTTTGGATTGGTGCAGCGCCAGCCACTGCCGTCATTTGGGGAGTGAACCAGAGGATGCAAGACCTCCTCTCTCTCTCTCTTTGGCTCGCTCTCTCTCTGGTTCTACTTCTCTCTGTAACTCTTTCAAGTAAGTAAAAGAAATAACAGGCAAATGGACACTACCTGATCTCCACACACAGGTTACAGACACACTTTCACAGGTACACATTCCACATAGAATGCTTCCTGCTTCCCATGCTTCCTGGGTTTGCTTATCATCTATTCTTTCATTCATTCACCTAATATTTATACAGTACTACTATGCACTTGGCTGTATACTGGTAGCTAGGGGCCTTCCAGAGGAATAAGACCTAGCAGTCAGCAAGTCAGCACAGACTTGCATGACTTTGAAATCAAACAAATGCAGGATTTTTTCTTCTTCTTGGCTTGACCATTTCCGGCTGTGGGACATCAACAAGTTGCCTAACCTCCTTGAGGCTTCATTTCTTCAACTGCCAAATAAAAATTGATTGCTGATGCACTTAAGAAAGATCCTGGCCTGATGCTGAGTGAACAGAGTATCCAAAGCATATCTCAAGTTGTGTAGTTTCCTTACAACTACACAACTACTAACTGTCTGCCAAGAACTCAGATACAGCAGAGATCACAGGCAAGCTCTCTATGAGAGGTCATCACAAAATTCGTGGAGGGGCCAGCACTGTGGCTCACCAGGTCAAGCCGCCACCTACGGCACCGGTGTTCCGTATCCCCACCCTTCTGATTCAGCCTCCCACTGATGCACCTGGGGAAACAGTGGAAGATGGTCCAAGTGCTTGGACCCCCACCCACATGGGAGACCTGGGTGCTCTGGCCATCTGGGGAGTGAACCAGCACATGGAAGATTCTCTCTCTCTCTCTCCCCCGCCCCCTACTATCTGTCATTCTGCCTTCCAAATAAATAAAGTTTTTTAAAAGAAGCTCATGTAAAATGTGTACTATGAAAAACCTGTACACAGGGCTGGTGCTGTGGCTCATTGGGTTAAAGCCCATATGGGCACTGGTTCGCGTCCCGGTGGCTCCACTTCTGATCCAGCTCTCTGCTGTGGCCTGGGAAAGCGGTGGAAAATGGTTCAAGTCCTTGGGCCCCTGCACCCACGTGGGAGACCCGGAAGAAGTTCCTGGCTCTTGGCTTCACAGCGGCCAAGCTCCCCTCATTGCGGCCAGTTGGGGAATGACTCAGAGGATGGCAGACCTCTCTTCCTGGCTCCTCCTCTCTCTGTAACTCTGTCTTTCAAATAAATAAAACAACAAATATTTAAAAAAAAACTATAAACAAGTTTCAAAAAATTTTGTGCAAAATAAGTTTCCCTTTTAATTGCATTTTTCCACGCAATTATTAGATCCCCTACTATATGCATGGTCGTCCCTCTGTGCCCACAGGGGACTGGCTCCAAGCCCCTTGTGAACATGAAGATCTGCGGATGCTTATGTAACACAGCATTGCATTCCCATAAAACCTCTGACCATTCCGGGAGTCTAAATCAGCTCTCAGGTCCTTGCAATATCTAACAATGTAAATGCTATAGAAATGGTTGTTACATTGTATCTTCTAGGGAATTAGGACAAGAAAGAAATTCATGCACACTCAGGAAGTTTCATGCAGGGGTTAGGCTATCACTCGAGCTGCCCACATCCCCTATCGGTGTGCGTGGGTTCGAGTCCCAGCCCCCTTCCCAAATCCAGCTTCCTGCTACTGAGCATCACCTGGGAGCTGGCAGGTGATGGCCTAGGAAGTTCAGTTTCTGACGCCCCTGGGGGGGACCCAGGTGGAGTTCCTGGCTTTGAGCTTCAGCTTGGTCTTGTCCCATATGTTCCAGGCTTTTGCATGCTAAGCGGATGAATTAGAGCTCTCTCTCTCTCTCTCTCTCTCTCTGACTTTGTCTGACATATAAATAAATATTTTTGAAAAGCACTGTAATTCTTCATTTGTAACAACTTTTAAAAATGTCAACATTTCTCTGTTTTTTAATAAATCTTTCTGTATTCATTTTCCCTCTGCTAATGAGAGGCTAGAAATTGTATTTCTATTCTTTTTCTAGCTATTTTTAGATTTTTTTAAAAATTACACATTTAACTTGCTTTCCTAACAATGTCAGCAGTTAATTCATAGTTCTGCTTTCCTCTTGACCACGCCAAAACCTGTTGTTCAGTCAGGAGATAAATCACACAGTAATATGAAGAGGGGAAGTTTATTATAAAGAAGCATTAATGGGACTAAGATTGTGGTATAACAGGTTAAGCTGCTGCCTACAATGTTGGCATCCCATAGTAGAGTGCTCGGTCAAGTCCCAGCTGCTCCACTTTAGAAAGCAGCAGATGATACTAGTACTTGGGCCCTGCATCCACGTGGGAGACCTGGATGGAATTCCTGGCTCCCGGCTTCAGCCTGGCCAGCCCCGGCCATTTAGAGAGTGAACCAAGGGGTAGATCACTTTTTCTCTCTTTCTCTTTCTCTCCCCCCCATTTGTATCTCCCTCTTTCTCTTTCTGTCACTCTGCAGAGAGAGAGGTCTTCCATCCTTTGGTTCACTCCCCAAATGGCTGCAACAGCTGGAGCTGGGCCGAGTCAGGAGCCAGAAGCTTCTTCCAGGTCTCCCATGTGGGTGCTGAGGCCCAAGCACTTGGGCCATCTTCTACCACTGCAGTTTTTTTTCCTGAAATCTATGCATAGTACTTTTATCGTACCCATTCTCCATGAACCTGCTACGATGCCTGTGGATCCTAAGACTCCTTGTGTTGTGTCCCGTTCATGCTCTTGGTGTGGTCCCAGCTCAAGGCCTCCTGGTTTAACCACCTTATTTTGCTCACACCTGATGACTTCTTTCTCAAAGTCATCTGTAACGTTCATTTCTTGATTTCTTGGGCTTTAGTCTCTAACTATCGCACATGGCCTTACTTTGAAGTCTTTTCCAGATGTGGATGCAGTAATGATATCCAGCGTGAACTCACGTTCCAGCCATCAGTTTGGGTGTGTTTTTCTTGGTGTTGGATTTCACCCTGAATGTCCATTTTATAATTTGCTGACTCGTGTTCATTTTTCTTCATTTATTTTATTTGAGAGACGGACAGCCAGAGAGCTCCCATCTGTTGATTTACCCATCCAAATGTTTGTGATGGCAAAGACTGGGCTGTGCTGGAGCCAGGAGCCAGGAATCCCATCCAGCTCTCCCATGTGGGTGGCAGGGGCCCAACGACTCAAGCCATCACCTGCTGCCCCACAGGGTGCTCATTAGCAGGAAGCTGGAGGCAGGAGCCAGAGCTGGGAATCAAACTGAGATACACTAATGTGGGATGTCCCTAATCACTGGACCAAGAGCCCACTCCTCATAAAGCCTTTAGTGACTGCACAATAATCGATTCCATCAGTGGGCACCAAGGTAGAACCAGCAGAGCTAGGGAAAGGTGAATTCAGTAAAAAGAAGAGAAGAGATAAGGCGAGGGCAGAAAAGAGAGGCACCTAGGTGGCCTGGATAGAGCTCCCGACTCCTGGCTTCAGCCTTGGTCAGTCCCAACATTTGTAGGTATTTTTGGAGGCGACCAAAGGATAGGAGATCTCTCTCTCTCTCTCTCTCTCTCAAAGGAAAAAATTTAAAAAAAAATAAAAACCAACTTAAAAAACACTTTCAAGTGTTCTTAATGTGACACCAAACAAAAAGCCAGGAACTAGAGTTTTATGTCTAATAGTTAACCAAGTATACAATTTAATAAATGTAGACACACATTGCATAGCCTACTTGGCATCTGTTTTTTCTTTGTTTTTGGAATGAAAACTCCTTTCTGTTTCTGTCTTTATTCTGGTTAGCATTTTGCATGATCTCAACACCTGGGCATCCTTCGGTTTTGCCATCAGGAAAGTGAACACAGGAATTTAAAAATGACAGCATGGGGGCCGGCACTGTGGTGCAGCGGGTTAATGCCCTGGCCTGAAGTGCAGGCTTCCCATATGGGTGCCGGTTCGAGACCCGGCTGCTCCTCTTCTGGTCCAGCTCTCTGCTATGGCCTGGGAAAGCAGCGGCAGATGGCCCAAGCCCTTGGGCCCCTGCACCCACGTGGGAGACCAGGAAGAAGCTCCTGGCTCCTGGCTTCAGATCTGCATAGCTCCGGCCGTTGCGGCCAACTGGGGAATGAACCAGGGGATGGAAGACCTCTCTCTCTCTGCCTCTCCCTCCTTCTCTCTCTCTCTCGCTCTCACTCTCTACCTCTTCTCTTTCTGTGTAACTATGACTTTCAAGTAAATAAATAAATCTTTTTTAAAAAATGACAGCAGGGCGCTGTCTTTGCTGCTTCTGCGTTTGAGCTGTAAGTGGGCTCTGCTGGAGGCTGTGTCCCACACCCTCCTGACTCTCAGCTCCATCCTTTGGGTCCTGCTGCTGGCACAAGGATCCCTGAGCTCCGGAGTGGCCGCTTGCCTGAGGCTCCAGATATTCCCAGCCTCTCAGATCGTTCTTCCGAGTGGCGATACCCGGGCGGCCCCACTGCCACTATCTGCTTGCAAGACCATTCTTGGGAGTGTTCAGTTGCACCCACAGGTGGCAGACGCCAGCTCAAAGCCATACACACCCTGTTTTCTCAACCTGACTTGCTTGCCAAGTCTGGTCACTCGTTGCTTAGCAACGGAGAGGAGGCGTGGTCCACCACAGAGCAGGGCTGACCAGCGCGCAGGTGTGGTGTAGGTGGTCCATGGCTCCCAGGGCCGAGACGAGCAAAAGAACACGCGATGACACACCGAACACAGGTGTACGGTTCAGCCGCAGGCATCACACTGTCTCACAGCACATTTTTTCTTATATAAGCAGAAGGAGTATACTCTAAAATACTGATTGAAAAAACAACGGGATAGTAAATACATTCGGCAATAACATAGTCACTTATTATCATTGCCCATAACCGTCCGTGCGGTCTGTGTGCGTGGCTGGCAGTGTGGTTGGTGTGCTCACCCCGGCCCCGCCACACACAGCGGAGGAATACGTCGGCCGGGATGTTAAGGGAGCTCTGACATCACTGGGTGAGAGACCTTGAGAAATGAGGCAATCCGCCTAAGGCTGTGGAAGGAGGGAGTGACTGAGCCCAGACCTTTCCCAGCCTGGGGCCTGAGCCCTCCCCCTGCTCAGGGACCACCACCGAGGCCGCTGCATCCTGCGTCTCCTCACACGGCCCGCTGCCCTGCGTGCTGAGCCCGAGTCACTCCAGCGCCCTCCTCAGCCTCACCAGCGCCCTGCGCCCAGCTCCCCAGAGGTGAAAGATGAAGGCCCGGTGGGTGCTGGAGGCATTGGAACTGCAGAGAGAAGGGAACAACAAAGGAGACGGGGCAGGAGCAGGCGACAACGCAGAGCCCAGACTCCTACAGCTGATGTGACGCACTTGGACCAAAAAGACACAATCCCAAATGATGGAAGTACTGGGCTGCTATGACTTCAAACCCGTGTTAACAGCTTCAACCGTCCCCTTGGCACCATGGAAACCTGGGCACTGTCCTGCTCTAGGCAAGATGTAGAAGAGCCTGAAATTGGGTGGGCACTGGCTGAACCCTCCAGGGGCTGGGACACCCCTCAGGGAGCTGGTGGTGGGAGTGCAGAGTGCAGAGGGGCTCCTGGGACCCAGGGGGCGGGAAGTGAGGATGAGTTGGGTTAGGGGATCTCTGAACTCTCTGAATTGGCACCAACCAGAAGAGGCGTCCATCTGGGTTGCTCATACTGCGCAAGGCGGGGGCGGGGGGGGACGCTGACTCCACGCGAGACATACAAAGCTCATTAGTGGCCACAGAAGAAAAATCCAGAAGACACCTGCTGCCGTCGGAGGAGGGGTTTCTGGCACGTTGATTTCTGTCCACAGCCCCCACCGGCTCATCTCCCAACCCTCTGTGCCCCTGACTTCTCATAGACTGTTAAACATCAGTCATGGCCTGCAACTCTGCCCCACGAACAGTGGCAAACGGGACGAACCAGGGGTATTTTCCGTGTCTCCCCAGCTTTCTTCATTTGGAAACTGCCCTGGAGACGTCTGTAGCTCCCCAAAGTCTCTCCAAGTGCAGACACCTCCGCCCATCACCATGTCCAGCTCAAGCCGCTCTTCTGGGCTCCAGATGCAACCTCAGGCTGCCTCCCAGGTCCCTCTTTCTCCATCCACTGCTCGCCCCTAAAGCCAGCTCCTTCTCTGGGCGCTCACTTCGGTGAGGGGCACTATTGTTCCCCAAGCCAGATCTTTGGCATCAACCTGGATTCCTCCCGCTTTAAGAATTCTGATGAGCCAGGGCCCGCATGGTGATGCAGATGGTTAAGCTGTGGCACCAACATCCCATAGGGGTTCTGGTTCACGTCCTGGGCCATGGGCCCACAAAGGGCAATGAGAACAATCAGCAATCCCAAGACCCTGGCTGGCGCACCGAGCCTCTGCCTGCCTGCACAGAGCCAGGGCGTCTCCTGCTCATCTGGTGACCTCGTGCCCCTACCACAAGGCCAGCTTGGGCAGCTCTTCTCTGGCAAGTCTTCTCTGTGCCACGTCCACCCCACAGGTGGAACAGGCTATGTCATCTCGGAGGAGGTGACACTGGAACGAAGACCCGAAGGATGCACAGGAGCCAGCCAGAGGAAACTCAGGTGCTGAGAGTTCTGGGTGGGGGCGTAGTCAAGTGCCAGGGCAGAGAGAAGCTGCAGGTGCTCTGAGCCCCGCACCGTGAACCCCTGCAGGCCTCTGTGGCACCCCAGGGCAGCAGTGGCTTCAGGGACTCCTGGTTCAACTGCATCCACATTTTAGATGCCCTGGGCCTCTTTAGGGGGAAAGGGAGAAGAGAAGCATAAGCTACCACTGTGATAACTGAGACCTCACTCAAGTGCTAGGACCTTGGCCAGTAGCCAGACTTCCTGCCAGGTGGCTGAGGCTGCCCTCCCCACTGGCACCTCAACGGACACATCAACAGCTCCATCACCAGCGGCCGACCCAGCTGGACCGCTCTGGATCACCCCCAACCCCGATGCCGCAGCGGGTGTGGGTGTGTGCCCCACCCTCCCTGCCCCGTCCCTCGTGACCTCCCTGCCCTGTATTCTCCACCTCCTGACGTTGCACCTGTTGATTGGAAGATGGGCTGGCTGGATTGACAGCTCCGTGGAGGCAGGCTTCTGGAAGGCTGCCTGGCCCATTGCAGACTGAACAATGCTAACCGTTCGTGCAAAACCTCCCCTGCCATTTCATGCCGCTGGCCATTTGCCGAAATAGAAAACAGCCAAAGAAACTTCTCTAGGAGGAAAAATGAACACAAAGCGTTTCCCAGGAGCCATGCGTCAAGGGAAAGGTACCGAATGCCCGTCAGGTGCCAGCCTCGCGTTTTCTGAAGTCGGCCTGCTCTCAGATGCCCCTGCCAGGCGGCGTCTTTGGCTGCGCGGGCACTGTGCTCCACAAGACACCTGGTGACCTTCTGCGTTGCTCTGTGGTCAGCGGAAGCTTCCACTGGTACCCCGAGCCTACACTGCCACCTCAGGTGCCAACGGCTCTGCAGAGTCACCCACAGCCATGAAAGTGGAGAATTCGAGCCCCCATGTGTGTGTCTTCGAAGTTCAGAGCCACCAGGTAAAACTGAACAACAGTGATGCATGCACACTTGGGCGTGAAATTCCCAGCTCCCCAGGCTGGAGCGAGCGGGAGGGGGATGAGGAGGGTGCTGCTCGGTGGGTGCAGAAGCTGACAGCCCCCCCTCCCATCCCTAGCAAGGGCTGGGAGCCATGCAGAGCCCAGGGTAGGGCTGAATGGAGAGAGGAGACGAAACATACCTGTCATTTTTGCCAAAGCCTCCCCTTACCCCCCCAATCACCAGGGTCAACGTCTGGGCAGGGTGGTTCTCCAAGCCCCTCGGGACAGTGGCAGGCAGTGCGCAGCCCGAGTTCACACCTGTCTGTGACGGAGTACTCTCTACCATATACCCATTTTGCAGACCAAAAAACCGAGGCTTGAGAAAGTGAAACCGTTTGTGCAAGGCCAGAGAGCTAACGAAAGGAAGAGTTCCAGCTTCCGATCTCTTTGACGCCAGGGTTCCCGACGTTTCCAGCGTCCAGAGCAAATCCATCGCCCACCCGCGGGTAGAGCCTTCTCTGCCTCTGATCCCGGTATTTCTAGGGAAGGGAGAGCGCCCAGAGGAATGGGCCACGATTTCCCATGTGACCACCAGAGGGCAGCAGCACTTCACAGACCCACCCGTGTATCCACGCCACAGTGGGAATCTTTGAGACCAGGCGAGCCTCTGAAATCCACCTTACCCGGCTGCTGTGGGACCCCGGGAGGAGCAGCCGCCGTGCAGGACTGCAGAACCGCGAACATGGGTGCCGGGACTCACCCCGAAGCGCGGCTGGGTCACAGGCTCGGCCGCACCAGCTGTGGTGGAAGCGAGATCCGGCCCCTGGGCCCCTTAAAGAATGAGGCCTCTTCTCCCGCTGTCAGTCACCTCGCAGAGCCCTGGCCGCAGGGGCCTGACAGCGAGGTTTTGGTGAGGGGGTTTCCTTGGCATCTTTGCCATCCAGACTACGGCCATTCGGTTAAGATGAAAAGCTAATTTCTCATTCACATTATGACTCAGTGAGAATGGAGAGGTGGGAGTTCTCTGCTCCATGCAGTCATTCCAGGGTTGGGTTTCTTTTCTTTATTTTTTTTTTTAAAGATTTATGTATGTATTTGAAAGGTAGAGCTACAGAGAGGCAGAGGCAGAGGCAGAGAGAGAGAGAGAGAGAGAGAGAGGTCTTCCATCCACTGGTTCACTCCCCAGATGGCTGCAACGGCCAGAGCTGTGCTGATCTGAAGCCAGGAGCCAGGAACTTCTTCCGGGTCTCCCATGTGGGTGCAGGGGCCCAAGCACTTGGGCCATCTTCCACTGCTTTTCTAGGCCATAGCAGAGAGCTGGATTGGAAGTGGAGCAGCCAGGACTCGAACCAGCGCCCACATGGGAATGCCAGCACTGCAGGTGGCAGCTTTACCTGCTACACCACAGCACTGGCCCATGGGGTTGTTTCCTTCCATGTCATGGCTCCACCTTTTTCTAGGGTCCTGAGGCTCCTGATCCTCTGTGCCTGGCCACAGCCGAGGGGACAAGGATGGTGTAGGATTTTGTACGGGAGGTTTGGGGGGTGGCCTGAAGATGGCCTAGGAGGGCCAAAGAGGTCAAGAACTCAGTTACACGGGCTCCACTGAGGTCGAAATGCATGAGAGCAAAGAGGAGACAGCTGGCCCTGGAGAGCTCTGCCACACAGGGCCTTTGAGAAAAACAAAGAAAAACCCACTAACACGGGGCTGTGAGTGCTGGAACAGAGTATGAACCAACAGCTTGGGAGCTCCCCAGCGTGGCACCTGATGATCCATCTGCAAGGTATCTAAAGTGGTCCTAGCATTTGGCCTGGGCTCGGAGGAGTGGGTAGGAGTTTACCAGCCGGAAGGTGAGTCTCAGCAAAGCCTCTTGAAAAGGACCTACTGTAGGGAGACAGTGCTTAAACAAACGGCCACCAAAATGGGTTGGACCCAGTCTGGATGGCCCGGCTGGAGTCTCCCCAGAGGCGCCTCCGTGCCTTTTAGGTCCCTGCAGCTCTGGGCTTTAGAGACTTGGAGCTGAATGCAGCCGTTTGAAAACCGGAGCCCTGGGGAAAAGCCCTTTCAAACCTCTAGGATCCCCTGTTTCTATGGAAACCACATCCTTTGCCTCGGAAGGAGTCCTCCCGGAGGGCGCTGGAGAAGAGCCTGCTAACACACTGGCAGAAAGCCTTGTCCAGCAAGCTGCACCACTGCTCCCCACTCCCTGACGCCTTTCTGCTGACTCTCACCTGCTCCTTGCCGCCCAAGCCTGCCCGTCTCAGAACCTCTGTTGTCTCATCCGTCAAATGGGCACCATAGCAGACACAGTGGTACACACCCCTCAGTACCTGCGGAGGCCATGCTTGTCCCCAAGGCTCTCTTCCCCGGCTACAGAGGACCGGATGAGCTGTAGCCGCCAGACCCTTGATGAGCCCGTCCTATTCTCCCCTGTCAGACTTGGACCTGGGAGACACAGTAAGTCTGTGGTAGCTGCCACCCGGGGGTGGGGATGGGTACAAGCTGGTCAAGGGGTAAATAGGGACCGTTAGGGGGCCGGTGCTGTGGTGTGGAGGGTAAAGCCACTACCTGTAGTGCCCACATCCCATATGGACGCTGGTTCAAGTCCCAGCTGCTCCACTTCCAATCCAGCTCTCTGCTATGGCCTGGGAGGGCAGGAGAAGATGGCCCAGGTCCTTGGGCCCCTGCACCCATGTGGGAGACCCAGAGGAAGCTCCTGGCTCCTGGCTTCAGATCAGCCCAGCTCCGGCCTTTGCAGCCATTTGGAGAGTGAACCAGCAGATGAAAGATTTCTCTCTTCTCTCTCTCTCTCTCTCTCTCTCTCTCTCTCTCTCTCTCTGCCTCTCTGCCTTTCAAATAAATAAATATCTTTTAAAAAAAAAGTTACAGTTAGGTGGGAGGGTGAGTTCTGGCGTTGTGTTGCACAGTAGGACGGCCAGCTAACAACAACACAGTGACTTTCAGAAGAGCTAGAGGAGATTTTGAATGTTTTACCACAGAGAAATGAAAACTACATGAGGCAGCAGATATGGCAAATATCCTGATTTAATCATCGCACGCTGTTGGCATGCTCCAAAACATCACATTCAGCCCACACGGGTAGGCGTCAGTTGGAAAATAAGCCAAAACCTTAAAAAAAAATGAATGAAATCAGATGGATGGACAGGCAGTTTGGGTGCCCCATGTCAGAGTAACTGTTTTTTTTTTTTTTTTTTTTTTTGAGAGGTGGAGTTACAGACAGTGAGAGGGAGAGACAGAGAGAAAGGTCTTCCTTCCGTTGGTTCACTCCCCAAATGGCTGCCACAGCTGGCGCTGCGCCGATCCGAAGCCAGGAACCAGGTGCTTCTCCTGGTCTCCCATGCGGGTGCAGGGCCCAAGCACTTGGGCCATCCTCCACTGCACTCCCGGGCCACAGCAGAGAGCTGGACTGGAAGAGGGGCAACCGGGACTAGAACCGGCGCCCATATGGGATGCCAGCACTGCAGGGAGAGGATTAACCCAGTGCACCACGGAGCTGGCCCCTGGAACCTGGGTTTGAGGCCCAGCTCTGCCTCCTGGCCCCAGCTCCTGCTAATGCAGAGAGCTCTGAAGTACTTGGGTCCCCGCGACTCCCAAGACAGATTTGGATCGAGTTCCCAGCCCCTGGCTTCAGGCTGAGCCAGCCCCACTCCCTTTGGGAATGAACCTGGGGACGGGAGCTCTGCCTGCCTGCCTGCTTCCAAATAAATAAACAAAGCATTTTACACACTGAGCGGAAATGTTACGGCGCTTACGTGAGGTGATCCGTGAAATGCACAGTCCTTGGCACACACTGGGTGTACCGATGGCTACTGTCCTTCTCAAAGACCCCCCCACACACACACCCATGCCCCATACACACCCATACACACACACCCATACACACACTCCTGTCCTTCTCATACACACACACATACTGTCCTTCTCAAAGACCCATACACACACACACACACCCATACCCCATACACACACATACACACGCCCATACACACACACATCCCACACATACACACGCCACACAAACACCCCAAACATCCCATACACACACAAATACACACACAGCACTCCACACATCCCATACACACACACACACACAACACTCCACATATCCCCATACACACACATACACACACCCATACACACACACATCCCACACACACACACGCCACACAAACACCCCAAACATCCCATACACACACACAAATACACACACAGCACTCCACACATCCCATACACACACACACAACACTCCACATATCCCCATACACACACATACACACATGCACACATGTACATACCATACACACACACACACACACCACACAAACACCCCAAACATCCCATGCACACACATACCCATACCCCATACACACACACACACACACATGCACATATCATACACACAGACACCCCATACACATACCCAAGCACACTCATACACAACATCCCAGACATTCCAGACATACACACACCACACATCCCATTCACATACACACATACACACCATACACACCCATGCCCCCCCACTTCTGTTAAGTGCCATGATTCTACCAAGGATGTCATTGAGAAGAGGTGCTAGGGACTTGCTTGCCTGGCACATGACTGCCGAGTCCCTGCATCTACCACGTGTTCCCGTCTAAGATTTCCCAGCCTCCTGACCACAGTTCCTTTTGTCTTCCCTGATCACATCCCAGGCTCATGATCATTTCTCTCCCTCTAAAATTCCCAGCTTATTACTGATGTCATAAATAAGTGTCAATTGTTAAGTCAACAACAGGAGTCACTGTGTACCTGCTCCCCATGTAGGATCTCTGTCCTTAATGTGTTGTACTATGCGAATTAATGGTAAAACTACTACCCAAACAGTACTCTATACTTTGTGTGTCTTTGTGGGTGAAGTCTGTTGAAATCTTTACTTAGTATATACTAAGTTGATCTTCTGTATATAAAGATGATTGAAAATGAATCATGATGAAGAATGGAATGGGAGAGGGAGTGGGAGATGGGATGATTGTGGGTGAGAGGGAGGTTATGGGAGGGAAAAGCCACCATAATTCAAAAGTTGTACTTTGGAAATTTATATTTATTAAATAAAAGTTAAAAAAAAGAAAAAAATAAAATTCCCAGCTTAGCCCAAACTTCCCCACCCAAACTGATCCTGGCACTGCACAGAGCAGGAGCGGAGCCCTGCGGTGGCCCGGCGATGGCTGACACGTTCAGCGGGGCCCAGACTGGCGGCAGGGACCCCGCGCACCTGCCAGCAGGGAGAGGCTGGGCAGCTCTGCCGAGAGGCCTGCGGGCCGGGCATCACGTCCATCAAGGACTTGGGTGTAATTCAGTCTCTTGTGGCAGATGCTGGGGGGAGGGCACTGCTGGGCCTGCCCCTCCCCCCCGCCCTGCCCCTGCACCGCCCTCGCCTTCCCCTGCCTCTTGAGGCTGTGACATCGGGCAGATGCCAAGTTGTCAGCTCAGGAGGCGGAGTTTGGATGGGTCCTTAATGGAACATGAAACTGACAGAGGAGAGAGGGCCTGAGGCCTGTTCTGTCTCCCACAAAGGGGAGAAGTCCGGGAGGAAAAGGGGCGTGGAGAAGCCGAGCGACATCCTTCTAATGTGCCAGATGTGCCCTGACACGTCATGAGGCTAGCGCTCCGCAGAGTTCCCAGGCAAATTAAATGCACCTGACAAACGGGAAGTGGACGTGGCTGCGAGTTTTGAAACTAGAAGGAGCTGCCAGGCGGCATCACAATGAAACTAACATGGTCCCTGAATGACTTTTGGTTGCAAGTGTTTATTAACTTAATTTCAAGCCCATCGCCTATGAAACAGACGTGCAAACAATCGTGTTATTGGCTCTGAGAACCGTGATGCACTTAAGCATTTAATTTGTTCAGTATCATAGCAGTCTTTCTGAAACAGATTAATCATTGCTACCCACTGCTGATCTCAGGTTTCATCACCCAAGCTTCCAGTTTGAAGTTGCAACAGTACTGGCCAGGCTGAGGATGCCGGAACAGTGTATGTTGCAAGAAGAAATTTGCAAGAGGGCAGGCGTTTGGCACAGTGCTTAAAGACACCACTGGGGACATCTGCCTCCTACAAAGGAGTGCCTAGGTTCAAGTCCTACACCACTTCTGATTCCAGCTTCTTGCTCATGAACACCCTGAGAGGCGGCAGGTGACAGCTCAAGTTCTGGGGTCTTTGGAACTCATGTGGGGGACTCAAACTAAGTTGCTGGCTCCCAGTTTCTACGTGGTACAGTTCCAGCCACTGTGGACAGAGTGACTATAGATGCAGTTCTCTCTTTCTCTCTCTCTCTCTCTCTCTCACCCCACATTCAAATAAAATAAATAAATAATTGCTTTGTAGGAACAAGAAATTTGACAAGGAAGCTTTCATTGTTACATAGTCACCTAAATGCTCCCTGATCTCTTTCTCTATAAATACAGCAGCATATTTTACAAACAGGACTTCTCACTTAAATATAAGGTATTCCTAAATACCTTAAATATAAGGTAATCCTAGCCATCCACTTACCTGGGTGACTCTGTATGTAACTGCAATCTCAGAAGAAGAGAGACAGCATCGTGAATAAAAGTCAAATGAAAGTATAATGGCTGAAAATTTTCTAAAAATGACAAAATACATCAAACTATGCATCCAAAAATCTCAAGGAGACCAAAGCAGGATAAATTCTCCCATTTCCCCTGCCCTTCCCCCAAAAAATCCCATGTCTATTGGTTGTGTAGACACACATACATTCAACTTACTGAAAAACCAAAGATGAAGAAAAAATCTTGAGGATTTTCCTGGGAAAGGAAAATTGAATGCACAGAGTTTCAAAGATAAGAATTATCAAAAACTTTTCATCAGAAACTATGCAAGCCATAAGACGATGGAATAGCATTTTTAAAGTGAAAAAAGAAAGAAAAGGACTGTCAACCTAGAATCCTATTCCTACAGAAAATATGTTTCAAAAATAAAGGACAGAGGCCATCTACTTTTAGCTATGAAGGAGTAACAGATACAGAATAGATGTTCCCATCTTGAGTCATTGGAAAAACAAGTGAAATACAGGGAGAAAAACGGTTTTCAGATATTGGACAACCTTCAGCACAAGACAGTGATCCTTGAAGAAAAAAGTATCAAACACGATGGGCACAATGACAGCCAGAATGCTGTAGGGAGGCGCTTTCCAGGCTGCACTGGGAGATGGAGCTCAAAGAAAGCCTGACAGATATGCTGAGTTGAGACAGTGCAATGCTGAGGAAGGCAGCTGGATTGTGCGTGGCGGATGACTGGGGGGAGGAAGATGATGGAGAGCCAGCTCTTCAGTTCTGCAGGGAGTTGCTCTTTCCTTAGCTGAGTAGCTTCTGTTCAAGGAAACAAAACAGGTAGCAGCAGGCTGAAAGACGTCTGGATCTTACGAGAAGCTGGGAACATTGCAGGCCCCCCATCAGCCAGAGAGGAAAGACCTCAACACAAAGACATACATGAAGTCCTTAAAAATATTGCTTTATTAAAGAGACGAAAGGCACTCTAAAGAACGCTCTAAAGAAAGCCCAAATGCAAACCTCTAAGAGTTAAAACTAATCACAGGTAATTTAGCTAAATTTCAGGACAAAGACTCATACTTCCAAAAGAACAAAGTAAAATCCACGACCCACAAATATAAAATACAAAATACACAATAACTGGTGTCCAATTCAGCAATACTAAGTACTCAAAATACGACGAATGAGTGGAGGAGAGCAGTCGGTAGGAGCAGAAGCAGCGCTCACACAGATGATCACATCAAGGAAGCAGGAGCTGTGAAGCAGCGTTTGCAAATAAGAGACCTTGTTCAAGATGGCAAAGAACAGCATGACACAACGAGATAAGAACTGGAGGATTCGGGAAAGATGCAAACTGAAATTCTGGAGATGAAAAACTACATCTGAACTGAAAAGTGTACTAGATAGAATTAACATCAGACTATTATCATAGAGATGAAAAAAAGGTCAGTGAACAAGTAAGCATAGCAGCAGATAATACCCAAAATGAAGCTTCTAAAGAGAAAGAACAGAGGAAGTGAATCAAAGCTCAGTGACCTGCGGGGCAGCGTCAAGTGGTTTAATGTTGGGTTCCAGGAGGACGTAAGTGGCAAGATAGTGGCAGAGGACAGCACTGACAGAGAAGCTTGTTTAAAGAAATAATGGCCAAAATATTTCCTAATGTGAAAATCCACAGATTTAGGAACCTGGGAGAACCCCAAGAATAATCATGAAGAAAGGCATCATAATCATATTGTTGGAAACAATCTATATAAAACCTCAAACACAACCAGAAACTTATATGTGTGTACTTATACACAGGAAGAAAAATACAAATAATGTTGTATTTCCCATCAGAATATATGCAAGCCAGAAAGCAATGAAGAAATATTTTTATATATTGAGAGAAAAGAAAAAAGAACAAAATATATTAACCTAAAATATTACAGTTAGAGAATATATGAATATAAATATAAAATCAAGAACCATGTGTTCCTTATAAGAAGTCTACTTCAAATATTAAGGCAAACATAGATCAAAGACAAAGGAATGAAAAAAAAGTATAGGTAAGCAAACAGTGAAAGTAGGAAATCTGTAGATCAGTGATTACAAAGCGTGTAAAACAATACTCAACATCACTGTCAGGGAAATACCAATAAAAACCACAATGAGAAAACTTCACTCAAATGAAAATGACTATAATAAAGAAAAATAAAAGACTAAAAAATTCTGGTAAGAATGCCAAGAAATTGGAACTCTCATGGGAGTGTAAAATAGCTCAACCATTTTGAAAAAGAACATGGCTATTCTGAAAAGTAAAATCAAACATGAAATTCCTCATGTCCCAGCTATTCCACTTCTGCGGATACACTCAAACATAGAACCACAAACAGATATTTGTAGCATTTGTAATAGTAGCCAAAAGGTGGACACAAATCAACTGTCCATAGGTTGATGAGTGGAAACACAAAAAGTGGTATCAGCAAACAATGCAATACGGTTCGGCTACAAAAGGTAATGAAACTCTGAAACATGGCACAACATGGATGAACCTTGAAGACACTGTGCTGAGGGAAACAGGCCAAAGAGGAAACAATCAAACCCATTCCACGTATATGAGGTCCCCAACGAAATAAAACACGAGGCAGAAAGCAGAATGGTGACTGGGAGGGGCTAGGAAAACAGTTGCTTCATGAATACAGAGTTGCAGTTTGGAAAGATGAGAATGCTCTGGGGAGGGTCAGTGAGGATGGTTGCATGACAGTGGGAATGTACTTAGTCCCACTACAATGACTTAAAATAGTAAAGACTGTGCTATGTGTATTTTACCACACTCAAAAAGAGATGTTATACCAACACAAAAGTAGACTACATAATAAGGAGTGTTATCAGAGACAAAGATTATTTCATAATGATAAAAAGTCAGTTCATTATAGTGATGTGACAACTCAAAATATGAGGGTGCCTAATGACACAGTAACAAAATGCAGAAAGCAAAAGCTGATAGAATTGAAAGGAGAAATAAATAGATAAATTTGTGATTATAGTCAAAAACTTTAAGAATCCTTTCTCAGTAAGTAGTAAAGGTGGTCAGGAAATCAGTAAGGACTAACTCTATCAACTTAACCTGATTGGCATTTTTCAAATTCATCATGCAACAGAGGTAGAAACCACATTAATTCAAGATATTCCATGCTAACATAAAAGAGAGCTGGTGTAGCCATCCTAATATCAGACAAAATAAACTAACATAAAAACTGTTAAAAGAGACAAAGAAGGGCACTATGCAATGATTAAGGGGTCAATTCAACAGGAAGATGTAACTATTATAAATGTATATACACCTAATTACAGGGCAACGGGCTATTTAAAAGATATGTTAAGAGACTTAAAGGGAGACCTAGACTCCAATATAACAGTATTGGGGGACCTCAATACACCACTTTCAGCAATGGACAGATCAACCAGACAGAAAATTAGCAAGGAAACATCAGAGTTAAATGACACTATTGACCAAATGAACCTAACAGATATCTACAGGACTTTTCATCCTACAGTTGCAGAATACACATTCTTCTCAGCAGTGTAGGATTTCTCTAGGATTGACCACATGCTAGGCCATAAAGGAATTCTCAGTAAATTAAAAAAAAATCAGAACCATACCATGCATCTTCTGGGACCACAATAGAATGAAGCTGGAAATCAGCAACTCAGGAATCTCTAGAACATATGCAAACACATGGAGACCGAACAACATGATCCTGAATGAACAGTGGGTCATAGAAGAAATCAAAAGAGAAATCAAAAAAAAAAAATTCTGGGAACAAATTAAGATGACAATACAATATATCAAAATGTATGGGATGGGGTTGGTGCTATGAAGTAGCTGGTAAAGCCGCCACCTGCAGTGCCAGTGTCCCATATGGGCGCCAGTTCTAGTCCCAGCTGCTCCACTTCTGATCCAGCTTTCTGATATGGCCTGGGAAGGCAGTGGAAGGTGGCCCAAGTCCTTGGGCCCCTGCACCCATATGGGAGGCCTGGAAGAATCTCCTGGCTCCTGACTTTAGATCAGTGCAACTCCGGCCATTGCAGCCCTCTGGGGAGTGAACCAGCAGGTGGAAGACCTCTCTCTGCTTCTCTTTCTCTCTGTGTGTAATTCTTACTTTCAAATAAATAAATTAATTAAAAAAAATGCTTATGGGATACAGCAAAGCAGTGTTAAGAGGAAAGTTTATAGCAATTGGGGCCTACATCAAGAAATTAGAAAGCCACCAAATAAATGAGCTATCAATGCATCTCAAGGATCCAGAAAAACAACAGCAAACCAAACCCAAAACTAGTAGGAGAAAGGAAATAACTAAAATAGAGAAGAAATCAACAAAATTGAAACAAAAAATATGCAAAAGATCAGCTAAATGAGAAGCTGGTTTTTTGAAAAAATAAACAAAATTGACACACCACTGGCCCAACTAACCAAAAAATGGAGAGAGAAGACACAAACCAATAAAATTAGAAATGAAAAAGGAAATGTAACAACAAGCACCACAGAAATAAAACGAATCATCAGAAATTACTACAAAGAGCTGTATGCCAGAAAACTGGGAAACCTAGAAGAGGTGGATAGATTCCTAGACACATACAACCTACCTAACTTGAGCCATGAAGACACAGAAAACCTAAACAGACAAATGACAAAGACAGAAATTCAATCAGTAAAAAAGGCTTCACAACTAAATTCTACCAGACATTTAAAGAAGAACTAACTCCAATTCTTCTCAGGTTATTCAAAACAATTGAGAGAGAAGGAATCCTCCCAACTTCTTTCTATGAAGCCAACATCACCTTAATTCCTAAATTCAGAAAACACAACAGAGAAAGAGAACTACAGACCAATTTCCCTGATGCACATAGATGCAAAAATCTGCAACAAAATTCTAGCCAATCAAATCTAACAACACATCAAAAGGTCATTCACCCAGATCAACTGGGATTTATCCCTGATATGCAGGAATGATTCAACATTCACAAATCACAAATGTGATCCATCACATTAACAAATTGTAGAATAAAAACCATATAATCATCTCAATAGATGCAGAGAAAGCATTTGATAAAATACAACACCCTTTCATGATGAAAACTCTAAGTAAATTGGGTATAGAAAGAACATTCCTCAACAGCATCAATGCAGTTTATAGCAAACCCACAGCCAGTGTCCTACTGAATGGGGGAAAGTTGGAAGCACTCCCACTGAGATCTGGAACCAGACAAGGATGCTCACTCTCGCCATTGCTATTCAATGTAATCCTGAAAGTTTTAGCCAGATCCATTAGGCAAGAAAAAGAAATAAAAGGGATTCAAATTGGGAAGGAGGGAGTCAAACTATCCCTATTTGCAGATGACATGATTCTATATATAGGGGATCCAAAAGACTCCACCAGGAGACTATTCGGACTCATAGAAGAGTTTGGTAAAGTAGCAGGATATAAAGTCAATGCACAAAAATCAACAGCCTTTGTATACACAGGCAAAGCCAGGCTGAGAAAGAACTTCTAAGATCAATCCCTTTCACAATAGCTACAAAAACAGTCAAATATGTTGGAATAAATTTAACCAAGGAAATCAAATACCTAAATAATGAGGATTATAATAAATTAAAGAAATAAACAGAAGATTTAAAAAATGGAAAAATCTTCCATGTTCATGGGTTGGAAGAATCAATATCATCAAAATGTCCACTCTTCCAAAAACAATTTACAATTTCAATGCAATACTAATCAAAATACCAAAAACATTCTTCTCAGATCTAGAAAAAAAATGATGTTGAAATTCATATACAGGCACAGAAGACCTCAAATAGCTAAAGCAATCTTATACAACAAAAACAAAGCCGGAGGCATCACAATACCAGATTTCAAGACACACTACAGGGCAGTTATAATCAAAACAGCCTGGTACTTGTACAAAAACAGATGGATAGAACAATGGAGCAGAATAGAAATGCCAGAAGTCAATCCAAGCATCTATAACCAATTTATATTTGACCAAGCATCTAAAACCAATCCCTGGAGCAAGGACAGTCTCTTCAACAAATGGTGCTCAGAAAACTGGATTTCCACATGCAGAAGTATGAAGCAGGACCTCTACCTTAAACCTTATACAAAAATCCACTCAACATGGACTAAAGACCTAAATCTATGACCTGAAACCATCAAATTATTAGAAAACATCAGAGAAACCCTTCAAGATATTGGCACAGGCAAAGAGTTCTTGGAAAAGACCCCAAGGGACAGGCAATCAAAGCCAAAATTAACAAATGGGATTACATCAAATTGAGAAGCTTCTGTATTGCAAAAGAAACATTCAGGAAAGTGAAGAGGCAACTGACAGAATGGGAAAAATTATTTGCAAACTATGCAACTGATAAGGGATTGATAACCAGAATATATAAAGAGATCAAGAAATTCCACAAAAACAAAACAAACTATCCAGTTAAGAAATGGGCAAAGGATTTAGACATCTTTCTTTTTTTTAAAGATTTATTTATTTATTTGAAACCCAGAGTTACACAGAGAAGGAGAGGCAGAGAGAGAGAGAGAGAGAGAGGTCTTCCATTCTGCTGGTTTACTCTCCAATTGGCTGCAAAGGCTGGAGCTGCACCTATCCAAAGTGAGGAGCCAGGAGCCAGGCAGTTTTTTTTGGATCTCCCCCATAGGTTCAGGGTCCCAAGCACTTGGGTCATCTTCTACTGCTTTCCCAGGGCATAACAGAGAGCTGGATCAGAAGTGGAGCAACCAGGACTCAAACCAGTGCCTATATGAGATGCCTACAGGCACTGCAAGCAGCAGCTTTTACCTACTATGCCACAGTGCTGGCTCCTTAGACATCTTTCAAAAAAGGAAATCCAAATGGCCAAAAAACACATGAAAAATGTTCAGAATCATTAACTGTCAGGGAAATGCAGATCAAAACCACAATGAGGTTTTACCTCACCACAGTTAGAATGGCTTTCATACAGAAATCAACAAACAACCAATGCTGGTGAAGATATTTGGAAAAAAGTTCCCAAATCCACTATTGGTGGGAATGTAAACTGGTAGACACTTTGGAGATACCCCAGAAATATGAATAGAGACCTACCATATGACTCAGCCATCCCACTCCTTGGAATTTTCCCAAGGGAAACGAAATAAGCAAATAAAAAAGTTATCTGCACCCCCATGTTTATTGCAGCTCAATTCACAATAGCTAAGACATGGAATCAACCTAAATGCCCATCAGCTGAAGACTGGATAAAGAAATTATGGGATACACAGCAGTAAAAAATGGAATCTGGTCATTTGCAACAAAATGGATGAATCTGGAAAGAAAACATCATACTTAGTAAAGTAAGCCGGTTCCAAAGGGACAAATACCATATGTTCTCCCTGATCTGTGAGAACTAATAGAGCACCTAAAAGGAAATCTGTATAAGTGAAATTAACACTTTGAGAAGCAATGACTTGAACAGCCTTTGTCTTGACTGTTGAGTTTTTTTTCTCTTCTTCATACTATTTGTTGAATACTTAACATAGAGTTTACTTAACAAAGAGTTAATCATATGCGTATAAAGTCAATTGAAAATAGATCTCTTGGCCGGCGCCGTGGCTCAACAGGCTAATCCTCCGCCTTGCGGCGCCGGCACACCGGGTTCTAGTCCCAGTCGGGGCGCTGGATTCTGTCCTGGTTGCCCCTCTTCCAGGCCAGCCCTCTGCTGTGGCCCGGGAGTGCAGTGGAGGATGGCCCAAGTGCTTGGGCCCTGCACCCCATGGGAGACCAGGATAAGCACCTAGCACCTGGTTCCTGCCATCGGATGAGCGCGGTGCGCCGGCCGCAGCGCGCCGACCGCGGCAGCCATTGGAGGGTGAACCAACGGCAAAAGGAAGACCTTTCTCTCTGTCTCTTTCTCTCACTGTCCACTCTGCCTGTCAAAAAAAAAAAAAAAAAGAAAAGAAAATAGATCTCAGTAAAAAAATTATAGTGGGAATAAGACAGGGAATAGGGATTTTGTAACTGTAAAGCTGTATAGTTCTGCATACATTCCTACAGACTTATTCTAAGGGTACAGTTTAAAATCTTACTATGGGACCCCAAATCCCATTAAGCTTGGTGGTAAAAACGCCATCTTCAGTGTTAAAGTGACCATATTAAGAGTTAAAGTGATCATATAAATAGGATTAAGTGTTATGGGGATCATATAGATAAGATAAAGTGTCTGGCAATAATAATAGATAGAATTAAAAAGGAAAGAATGTTCCAACAGGGGAAGCAGTCCACACAGCAAACTCATCAAATGATAATGGATTTAAATAGTGCTCTGACATCAGAATCAACCCTTAAGGCATTCTAGTCTGGCTGAAAATCCCATGAAAGCATTTCAGGCATGGAAAGCCAAGACATTGTAGCAAAAAATGTCCTACATGAAGGGTCTCTGTGAGAGAGACCCCATTGGAAAGAAGTGGCCATCAAAGAAGGGAGGAGAGAACTTTCACTTTGCTTATCGCCTTATTTAAACACTAATGGAGTTTGGGAATTCAAAGGCCATAGTCTTGGCAGCTCATGTCAAGAGCCTTGGGTGGTCACTGATGTCATACATAAGTGTTAATTTTTAAATTAACAACAGGAGTCACTGTGCACTTACTTCCCATGTAGGACCTCTGTCCTCAGTAAGTTGTATTATGAAATTAACTGTGATACTTGTTCTCAATCAGTTGTGTGTGTGTGTGTGTGTGTGTGTGTGCAGATTGTTGAAATATTTACTTAGTAAAGAGTTGGTCTTCTGTGTATAAAGTTAATTGGAAAAGAATCTTAATGGAGAATGGGACTGGGAATGGGAGAGGGAAGAGGAGGTAGAGTGGGAGTGGGGGTGGGAGGGTGAGTGTGGTAGGAATAACTATATTCTTAAAGTTGTACTTATGAGATTTGTACTCATTAAATAAAATGTTTCTTTGGGAAAAAATAAAAATATCAAAATTTTGGGGCCAGTGCTCTGGTGCAGCAGTGCAGCCAGTTAAATTACCACCTTTGATGCCAGCATCCCCTATGGGGCCAGTTCCACTTCTGATCTAGCTCTCTGCTAATGCACCTGGGAAAGCAGTGGAAGATGGCCCAATTTCTTGGGCCCCTGCCATTCACATGGGAGGCCTGGATGAAGCTCCCAGCTCCTGGTTTCAGCCTGGTGCAGCCCCAGCCATTGCAACCATTCAGGGAGGGAACAGATATGGGAGATCTTTCTCTCTCTTTCTCTCTCTCTCCCCTGATGTAAATCTGTCTTTCAAATAAATAAATAAATCTTTAAAATATATCAAAACTTCCAGCCGGCGCCGTGACTCAACAGGCTAATCCTCCGCCTTGCGGCGCCGGCACACCGGGTTCTAGTCCCGGTCGGGGCGCCGGATTCTGTCCCGGTTGCCCCTCTTCCAGGCCAGCCCTCTGCTGTGGCCCGGGAGTGCAGTGGAGGATGGCCCAGGTGCTTGGGCCCTGCACCCCATGGGGAGACCAGGAAAAGCACCTGGCTCCTGGCTCCTGCCATCGGACGAGCGCGGTGAGCCGGCCGCAGCGCGCCAACCGCGGCGGCCATTGGAGGGTGAACCAACGGCAAAGGAAGACCTTTCTCTCTGTCTCTCTCTCTCACTGTCCACTCTGCCTGTAAAAAAAAAAAAAAAAAAAAAAAAAAACTTCCTAAAAAAGCAAACTATCTACTTTTAAGTTTCCTAAATCTTACAAAGAAGTTTCACTGAAGACCTGCTCACACAAAACAAATCTGCAGTTCTAGATGCTTGTTGTGAATTCCATCAAACACTCAAGAAACAAACAGTATCAGTTCTTTTTTTTTTTTTTTTTTTTACAGGCAGAGTGGACAGTGAGAGAGAGAGACAGAGAGAAAGGTCTTCCTTTTTCCATTGGTTCACCCTCCAATGGCCACCGCGGATGGCGCGCTGCGGCCGGCGCACCGCGCTCGTCCGATGGCAGGAGCCAGGAGCCAGGTGGTCTCCCCATGGGGTGCAGGGCCCAAGCACCTGGGCCATCCTCCACTGCACTCCCGGGCCACAGCAGAGGGCTGGCCTGGAAGAGGGGCAACCGGGACAGAATCCGGCGCCCCGACCGGGACTAGAACCCGGTGTGCCGGCGCCGCAAGGCCAGTATCAGTTCTATATAAACTCTTCCAAAAATAGAGGAGGAAGGATACTCTCTAACTTATTTTTTAACAGCATCATCTTCCTAATTCAAAAATTATTCAAGTATATTACCAGATCAATATCTCTCATGAACATAGGTGCAGAAAATCCTAACAAAAATTATCCTTATAACCCATCGTTGGGACCAGCTTTGTGGCATAGCTGGTGGCACTGCCGCTTGCCATGGCAGCAGCCCATATGGGCACCAGTTCATGCCCTGGCTGCTCCGGCTCCCTGCTAATGATCTGGGAAAAGCAGCAGAAGGCCCAAGTGCTGGAGCCCCTGCCACCCAAGTAGGAGACACCGATGGAGGTCCTGGCTCCTGGCTCCTGGCTCCTGCCTTCAGCCTGGCCCAGTGCTGGCCATTTCATACTTCTGGGGAGTGAAACAGCAGATGGACAATCTCTCTCTCTCTCTTCCTCTCCAGCCCCCTCTCTCTTCCTCTTCCTCCTTTTCTCTCTGTAACTCTGACTTTCAAAATAAATAAACAAATCCTTTTTTAGAAGAAACCCATTGCTATTTTAAAATTATAATATTTCAAGACTGAAATTTAGCCAAAGAATGGAAGATGAATTAAATATTTGAAAATCAACCATTATAATTTAATGTATTAGCAGGCTGAACAACCTAAACCATGTAACTACTGAGATAAGTTATTGCATTTTGAGAAATGCAATAAAAACATTTAACAAAATTAAACAGCCATTCATGATTAAAATGTCTCAGAAAACTAGACAGAACAAAAAGAAATGTTGGGGCCGGCACTGTGGCGTAGCAGGTAAGGCTGCCGCCTGCCGTGGCAGTATCCCATAGGGCGCTGGTTCAAGACCTGGTGGCTCCACTTCCGATCCAGCTCTCTGCTGTGGCCTGGGAAAGCAGTGGAGGATGGCCCAAGTACTTGGGCCATTGCACTTGCATGGGCGACCAGGATAAAGCTGGCTCCTGGCTTCGAATCAGTGCAGCTCTGGACCATTGCGGCCAATTGGGGAGTGAACCAGCAGATGGAGGCCCCCCCCCCTCTCTCTCACTGCCTCTCCTTCTCTCTCTGTGTATGACTCTGACTTTCAAATGAATAAATAAATCTTGGGAAAAAAAGAAATGTTAAACTGATTGGTGTCCTATAAATGCCACTTAAATATACGAAATACTTAGGTTTACATTTTTTAAAATTTATTTTACAGGTAGAGTTATAGACAGTGAGAGAGAGAGAGAGGTCTTCCTTTGATTGGTTCACTCCCCAAATGGCCTCCACAGCCCGGAGCCAGGTGCTTCTTCCTGGTCTCCCACGCGGGTGCAGGGCCCAAGCACTTGGACCACCCTCTACAGCCCTCCGGGGCCACAGCAGAGAGCTGGACTGGAAGAGGAGCAGCCGGTACCAGAACCTGGCGCCCATCTTAGGTAGACATTTAATTAAACACATACAAGATCTATAAAACAAAAGCTACAAAATATTATTTTGCTCTCCCATTGCCTCCACCAGCTAGGATATGTGTCATGAGAGCTGAGACTTGATCTCTCTTATCCACTAATATGATCTCTATTCCATTACCTGGGACATAGCCTGTGCTATGTAAACGGTTGTTGAAAAGAACAAAGAATGGAAGGGGGGAAGGGGAAAGGAAAGGGCGCAGGAGGAAGGGATGGAAAGAAGGAGAGGAGTAAGTGAACTTTTTGGGATAGTATTAGGCAGGGTCCCTGGGACATGGAACTACAGCAGATCTCCCCCTCTGCTTGAAGGTCCTAAGTGAAATATGCACACATAAGACAGTGCAACGGGCTGGCGTTGGGGCACAGTGGATGAAGCCACGGCGGGCAACACCGACATTCCACGTCGTCGTGCTGGGTGAGCCTCACTGTTTCACCTTGGATCCAGCTCCCTGCTAATGCTCCTGGGAAAGCACACATGATCACCTGAATACTTGGGCCCTTGCCACGTGTGAGGGAGACCTGGATAGAATTCCATGCTCCTGGCTTTGGCCTGGCCCAGTCCTGACTACTTTGGCCATCTGGGGAGTAAACCAGCAGATAGGAGATACCTCTATCTCTGTGTGTCTGTCTTTCTCTGTCTCTCTGTGTCATTCTGTCCTTCAAATAAATAATTAAATCTTACATGCAATGTGAAAGTACATCTTACTTATAACTTATCCCTGACTCCAACCGCATCTAATCAGTCATCTGGGACACAGAAAGGCTACTCTTTTCAGCCTAGCTAGGATTGCTGGTCCCACATCCCCTGGCTATGCACTTCTCGCTGTAACCAAGGCTCCCAGGCCAGGCAATGCTACCATTATCGCTGCCTCCACTATGGCAGAAGTCTTCTGTCTTGGTCTCAGGGCTTCCCTGCCACTGCCTCTCACTCCTTCTGGCAATGTCTGGGATGACCTTCTAGAAACACAGGCCTGAGCACACTCCGAGTCTCCGATGGGGCAGAAGCCTGGTCCTCAAGCCCTTGGATGCCTGGTGCAGGTCTTGCCCATGTTCTCACCCTCATCATGGAGTTCCTGTCCTGCCCGCCTCTCCGCTCTTCACAGCACCAGCTGCTTCCTCACTCCTGCACCCTCGCAGGATCTGTTCTCTGCCCGGGCCACGCCTCCCCAGGCTGAGCCCTTCTCCCCCTTCAGAGGTCAGCCCAGACATCACCTCCATAGAAGCAGCCATTGTTCACTGTTCTTTCACAGACCATTGTCCTTCCAGGGCATTTGTGATGGTTCTGATGTTGTCTGTGTTCTTGCGTCCGTTCAGTCTCGCTTCCACTCACATACAAGCAGCACCGTGTTTTCTTTTTTCAGTTGGTTTTTAAAATGTATTTCTTTATTTGAAAGGCAGAGTTACAGAAAGGCAGAGGCAGACAGGGAGAGAGAGAGAAGTCCTCCATCCATTGATTCACTCCCCATATAGCCACAATGGCCAGAGCTGTATCGATCCAAAGCCAGGAGCCAGGAGCTTCTTCCAGGTCTCCTACATGGGTACAGAGGCCCGAGCACTTGGGCCATCTTCTACTGCTTTCCCAGGTACATTAGCAGGGAGCTGGATCAGAAGTGGAGCAGCCAGGACCCTAGTTGTTGTTTTAACTCCTGTTGTCTCCAGCACCCAGCACACAGAAGATGCTCCTGAATACTGCCAAGTGAGCCAAAGCCTTGATTTTAGCTCCAACTCCAACTTCAAGGACCCAGAGCAGCCCTTCCAGTGAGAAACAGATTTGAGTCAGAGGAAAAGAAGGAGAGGAGTGTGCTGCAGACCAACTCCCCAGTGAGGGAGGGGTCTATCCCAAGGAGCCCCCTTCCTGACCAGTGAGCCAGCTGAGAGAGGAGGCAATGAGTCAGATGAAGAGGAATGGAGAAATACGGTGGCTCCTCTTAAAACTCAACAGTCCACCACGGTGAGTCTGCGAAACTTCAGTGTTCCTCTGCGGAATGTTTGCCTGATGCTAAAAGCCATCTGGTCACCTGAAACCCAAACCTCAAACTCCTCCGCCTCCTCACCTCTCCTCACACGGTGCCACCACCACTTCTCTGGGCTGTCACTCACCTCTGTCATCTTGGGACTTTGACAATGGCTTAGATTCAGAGAATGCTCATTACTGCTGAATATACGATGCACTGAATCAGCAGAGAATTAATAAACATGGTGCAACTGGTTGGAACAGACAGACATCATCGAAGAGACCTTGGCACTTTATAGACTTTCGCTCCTTGGCACCTTGTGTTGGTGAAATTTATGCGCAAACATGTCAGAATAATCATTTGTAGCATTTTACAGTCAATTAAAATTCCTCATTTGTAATTAGACAAAGAAAAGGGCATAGCTACTTGCTGGATTGTAATTTCACTGCCATCTTTCTCTATGCCAAGTGATATTAAGTTAACCTTTGTGTAATAACCGGGTGTCTGCTCCAGGCCAGTTTGCTGCAATCACTCCAAGCTGTTGGCTAAATTCTTTGCCTGGATTGGGTTCAGCCTTGGAAAGATCTCGAAGTCAGCAAAGGCACAGGATCCTTTCCTTTCAGCCGATCTTCCTCTTGCCTTGAAAGCATCATTTTCTAAACCTGGGACTGCTTGGAAAACAAGACAGTGGATCAAGACCCAGGGGAGTCACTGTTCAAGTGTCAAGCTAAAGAGAGACATGCACAGAGAAGCAGAGAAGAGGAGCCAGCCCATGGAAGGGTTAGGTGGCTTCCACATGGACTCTTGCCTGTGCTAGGATGTAGGGAGGCTGCCCAAAATCCGAACAGCAGGCTTTATCCACTGTGTGTGCCAAGAGGAAGGAAAAATTCGCAGAGCTGTTTTCTCTTTACGAACTTTGACTTTTGGATCAAGTAAGTGACAAAGCACTGCAGTGAAGTCACTTGAGACTTCCCAGGGATTTTGGTCTCTCCATAAAGGCGTTCCTGGAGTGAGACAGCAGCCAGCAGTGATGATGCAAATTACCAGGGGATTTTGCTTTTATGCGAGAAATGCTAAGAATAGATGACCAGAAGTCTGAAATGCCCCCTCCACCCAGCAAGCGATGTGCTCACAGCACATGTAGTCCAATTCCGCTTCATCTACAAAGATGCTGCTGATCAAATACACCTCTCCATATCAGACCCCAACCTGTGGCCCAAGCATCTTTCATCCTCCTGCCTTGAGTGGTTTGACCACAAGGATCCCTAAAGGCTCAGTCTGCAATATCCCTAAGCCACCACTTAGCCACCCCAACAATTTCTTACCAAGCTGTGTCTCCTAACCTACATCTCTGCCTCCTGTGGAAAGGTCAATCTCCGGAAGGAGTTATTGCTTTAAGCTCATCTTAGTTCCTGAGCAGCATCCTGACATAACAGGATGAATTCACATCTTGACAGCCTCCGTAGGTCTTCAGAACACATTTCTACCTTCATCATCATTGCATTTCATCTTCGCCGTAGCAACGGATCCTTTCACAATAAGTGATGTTGGGAAAACCGGATTACCCACATGCAGAAGAAAATGAAAGTGGATGGTTATCTTGCATCTCATTTTGGTCATTTCCATAGCTACAGAAAAGTTATTATGAAAAAATCAGTATCCTTTCATAATAAAAACTCCCAACAAATTAGGGATGGGACACATATGCTTCAATACAATAAAGACCAGACATGACTGGCCCACAACTCACATCACCCTGTACAGGGGAAAGCTGACATGGGCCCCTCTGGCTATGCCTAGTCAACAGGAAACTGCTAGCCAAAAGAATCACATGAGAAAGAAAAAATAAAAGAACCGGAAGTAAGATTGTCTCTGTTCACAGATGACATCATCTGATATATAGACAATCCCAAAGAATCCAATAAAAGGCTGTTAGAATGAATAAACAAATTCAGTGAAGTTGCAAGATACAAAATCAAAATGCAAAAATTTGTAATACTGCTAGCCACTAAGAGCAAACTACACAAAAGAGATGGTAAAAGAGGGGCCAGCACTGTGGTATAGCAGGTAAAGCTGCCGCCCACAGTGCCAGCATCCCATATGGGCACCGGTTCAAGTCCCGGCTGCTCCACTTCTGATCCAGCTCTCTGCTATGGCCTGGGAAAGCAGTAGAAGATGGCCCAAGTCCTTGGGACCCTGCACCCACATGGGAGACCCGGAAGAAGCTTCTGGCTTCAGATGGGCACAGCTCCGGCCATTGCAACCAACTGGGGAGTGAATCAGCAGATGGAAGACCTCTCTCTCTCTCTCTCTCTCTGCCTCTCCTTCTCTCTCTGTATAACTCTGACTTTCAAATAAGTAAATAAATAAATCTTTAAAAAGAGAGAGATAATAAAAGCACAATCCCACCTATGATAGTATCAAAAAATTCAATAAAATACTTAGGAATAAAACACAATGAATTAGAGACAAACATAAGACTTGAAACTGTAAAACTACTAGACAAAAACATGGGACATATCTTCTTGACATTCACCTTGACAATGGTTTGTGGGTAGGACCCTTCATAGCATAAGCAAGAATACTAAAACTACCCAAGCGTGATGATGTCCAGTCAAAAAATTTTCCCAGGGTGAGAACGGAGATACCCCACAGGGCTCACACCTGAGTTTGCCGGACCAAAGGCACCAAGACTGCACCCAGCCCGTTGCCATCTCGGGCCTGGATATCAGCACAGTACAACAGCAGTGTCCGTCAAGTTCAAGTATGCCAGTTTCATCTAAACTGCATTGGATTCCAGGGCACTGCTGAACAATGGGCATATGCTTTGAGAAGTGTGTTCTTGCGTGAACCATCAGGGAATGTGTTGTGCAAACCTAGGTGGTATGACCTCGTACACACATAGGCTTTCAAGTATAGCCAATGGCTCCTAAGCAATAAATCTGTATAAAATTACTGAACCGAAACTGTAGGTGATTGTAACACAATGCTAAGTATCTGTATATCCAAACAACAACAATGCTTAACACAATGCTAAATATCTGTATATCAAACAGGTGTGTGTACATCAATATCGCCACAAACACTTGAATAATGCCTTGCATTGCACCATGTTTATGGCTACAGTGTCACTAAGCAATAGGGAATTGTCAGCTTCATCCCACATTGCATGGCTGTGAGTTGGCAGTGATGGAGAAGAAGTGACGTGCTCAAAATCACCCAAATCATCAATGTTCAAAACAGGACCAGAATCCCACATCTCCTTGGGGAACAGAGCAAAGGAGGGAGAGCAGAGGCCGTAAATGGGGACCGCCCCCCACCCCAGGCCAACCTTTGAGCCGGTTCTAGTTCTACAGAGGATAAAGCATGAAAATATTCCCCATAAATGTCCTGCTTTTCTGGCAGCTCTGGAGAATTCGCTCTGGATGGAATGGCTCATCTTTTTTTACCTGACAACCCTGGCCAGAGCTTGAAGCAGCTGTGGCCCTTTGGTGAGGCGGACCTCTGCCCCAGGGCCTCTCAGATGCCTGGGATCCTGCTCCCAAGGCAGAGTATGATCCAGTGGACCTCTGCTGGGGCCTGAGACTCTCACCAGTTCCCAGGCGGTGCCAAGGCTGCTGGTCCAGACGTCCGGCTCGGATCTCGTCCACCTCTGACTTCCCCTTTTCAGGAACGTTCTGACTGCGCTGGGCCCATTGGACAATCCAGGAGAATCTGCTGATTTTAAAGTCAGGGTATTGGCAACCTTGATTCCAATTGCAGCTCTAATTCCCCTTTGCCACGCCACCAAACAGAGTCACAAACTCTGAGGTCTGGGTGGTGGACCTCTGGGCAGCCACTATTTTGCCAACCACATTCGATAAATAAATAAATATGCATTATTATTGTTGTTCGAGCCAGGCTAATTGTACTTTTCTATCCTGTCCAAAATGTTTATCTGAGAGGCAGAGGTATTAAAACCCACTTACCCCAGCCTGTGATAATGTCAAATCAATTCGTAACTTGTTTTTCTCAGTAAAACAAACAGTAGCCAGCTGCTGTCTTTGAAATGCATGGTACACACTATTTTCCATGAACTTTTTTTTCCTTTTTGACAGACAGAGTGGACAGTAAGAGAGAGAGACAGAGAGAAAGGTCTTCCTTTTCTGTTGGTTCACCCCCCAATGGCTGCTGTAGCCAGCGCACTGTGCTGATCAGAAGCCAGGAGCCAGGTGCTTCAACTGGTCTCCCATGGGGTGCAGGGCCCAAGCACTTGGGCCATCCTCCACTGCACTCCCGGGCCATAGCAGAGAGCTGGACTGGAAGAGGAGCAACTGGGATAGAATCCGGCGCCCCGACCAGGACTAGAACCTGGGTGCCGGCGCCACAGGTGGAGGATTAGCCTAGTGAGCCGTGGCACCGGCCTCCATGAACTTTTGGAATGGATGTCCAGAGTGTTTGAGTGTTTGAACCAAAATAAGCTTATCTTTCAGTTCCATTTTTTCTCATGAACTTTTGAAGCCCCCTTAGACAGCCAGGCTAACAGGTGACCACCGAGCATTGAAAGATCCTGCAGAGCCAGCAAGTACCCAGTGCTACATGCCATTGCTAGCTCCCGGGAGCTCAGAGAGTTGACAAGGCCAAGGATGAATGTTTGGTTTTAAAATCAGAGCTCAAATGTGACATTCTGGGACAACAAACATTTCTCTCTCTCTTTTTTAAGATTTATTTATTTATTTGAAAGTCAGAGTTACACAGAGAGAGAAGGAGAGGCAGAGAGAGAGAGAGGTCTTCCATCTGCTGGTTCCCTCCCCAGTTGGCTGCAACAGCCAGAGCTGTGCTGATCCAAAGCCAGGAACCAGGAGCTTCTTCCGGGTCTCCCATGCGGGTGCAGGGTCCCAAGGACTTGGGCCATCTTCTACTGTTTTCCCAGGCCATAGCAGAGAGCTGGATCAGAAGTGGAGCAGCCGAGACTCGAACCGGCACCCATATGGAATGCCGGCAGAGCAGGTGGCAGTTTTACCCACTATGCCACAGCACCAGCCCCAACAAGCGTTTGTTAAGCAAAGACATCATGCCCTCCTCTGTGTGAAAGCTGGAGCCAGCCTCCACCAGGCAGAAAGGCCCTAAGTCTGGCTTAATGCATGAAAACGCAGCTTCAGTTTGGGGACCGCACAGTCAGTGGGGCTGTGGGCGCCCCCGTGAGAAATGCGCACACAGAGGGAAACGCCTCACCTTGCCGGAGTGCTGTTCCCACTAACTAATTAGAGGCAAACTTCAACACTGTTGACAAGCACTGGGATGGCCGCAAGGATGGAGAGCTCCGGCAACCGTCTTAGAAGGGGAGAAATTCTCCAAGAAACCACTCTTGCTTTCAGGTCAGGCTCTTCCACCTACTCGTTCTCTCCATCTCCACCGCTCAAACTCTGCTGACGTTACAAGGTAGGAGTCTTGGGAATCATGGAAATTCTCCTAAATCCATGCACTTTACGAGTATCTGAAAATCTAAATCTGTATTGTTCCACATCAAAAGCCCACAAAAACACTTGAGGGACCTGCACGGAGAAGCTCACCTCTGCCTCCTGCCCCCCACCGCCACCCCCACCCCAGCCCAGCCACTAAGCTGCTCCTCAGGAAGAGAGGAAAGGGGTAGGGATTCACATGACTTGAATTTGCACTTGGCCCCTCGTGACCTTGGTCTCAGTTTCCCTTGCTGTGTGCAATGAGTGTGGTCACTCCCAAGCTGGCTTCAAGGACTTAAGACACAAGGCACAGAGCAGGTGCTCAGGTCCCCCCTGAGCAGTGACATCCCCGCTCAGCCCAGCGTCCCTTGCAGCCTGACACCTGCCAGCCAGAGTCACCTGTTGCTTGGCTGCTTTTTCTGCCCTTTGCCCTCTGCTGCTTGGAGAATCTTGGGCCTAGACCATAAAGCATTCCACGGTACAGGCCCACATTCCTTTTGAAAAGTCTTTTTAATTCCACCAATAATGAAAGCATTCTCCTTATAAAATATTCTATCCACACATACACTCAGCCTCCCTCTGCCTCTTCTTAATTCCAAGTTCAGTTATGTCAATGAAATATGCACTTGACACTAGATGCATGTGCAATCCTGCCCTGGGCCAGCGTGCACGTGCGCTTGCCGGTGTCCTCCTGCTGCACTTAGAACAGGCCCGGGTACATTGTAGGTAGCTCCTACGTACGTAGCGAGACTCACGCTGGGGTTTAGAGTATTGAGCGCCTACCATGCCTCGGACGCTCTACTAAGCACTTTCACGGAGGAGTCACACGTGAACAGAGGGAGCCAGAGTTCTGAGTCGGTTGTGCCGATCCGGCAGCCTGTGCTTTGCCCACTGTGTTGTAGTGACTGTGCCATGGCTGGGTCCCGCTGAGGTCAGATGGTGCGTGTATCAGAGGCCGGGTGCTGTGGACTCCCTCTCTTCCTGTCCAGGAGCAGGCCCAACCATCCCAAAGGAAGAGTCTGGGACCCAGCCTCACTTCCAGCCTCTGCCTACAGTGTGCACTTCACCTTGTCCCTTCACCTCCCTCCTACACGATTTTTTTTTTTTGACAGGCAGAGTGGACATTGAGAGAGAGAGACAGAGAGAAAGTCTTCCCTTTCCATTGGTTCACCCTCCAATGGCCGCCGTGATCCGAAGGCAGGAGCCAGGTGCTTATCCTGGTTTCCCATGTGGGTGCAGGGCCCAAGGACTTGGGCCATCCTCCACTGCACTCCCTGGCCACAGCAGAGAGCTGGCCTGGAAGAGGTGCAACCGGGACAGAATCCGGCACCAGGACCAGGACTAGAACCCGGTGTGCCAGCGCCGCAAGCGGAGGATTAGCCTATTGAGCTGCGGTGCTGGCCTCCTACACAGTCTTGATCCTTAACTTCCCAGCCCCAAACTCTCCTTCACTCCTTACTTTCTATTTTAGCATAATCTTAAATGGGTAAACCTAAAACAATGCAATATCCAATTGTAGTGGCTTGGTTGAATAAAGAAGGATCCAATCACACTGCGTAGTTGGGAAAATGGTGATTGCTGGGGCTAGCCAGCAGCATGGCACTACATTTACAATAAAACGCTAAATGAAAATAGGACACAACGTGGAACATTCGCTACCATCGCAGCCATGCGCACACTTGACCAAGGACTCGGAAGGGATTCTCAGCAATAAAAATAGTAGCGTCAGCACTGTGCGAGAGATTTTTTTTTGTAAGTCAAAGTTGCTTTTATACTGTGTTTGCAAACTAAATGAAGAAATTGTTGAACTTGTGCATATTGATGTGGAGATGGTTCTGATTTTTCCCCTCCTGTGAAAGTCTATCTTTTGTGGCTGGAGTAATCAGCCTTCTACTCCCCCAGCGAGTGTTTAAGCCTTTTATCCTGTATTATTCCTTTATCTACCTAAGTGCTCTGGGATAAAAGCCTCAAGCTTTCAACACAGCACCATGGGAGACAGGGCTTGTACTAGTTAATTTAGCAAAACGCAGTGGTATAATGACTCATCGTTGCCCTAAATCAACGTGGTGTTTCTAAGAGAGACAGTTGTAACCTTGATCCCTGCTTTTTGATCCCAGCCTGGCTAGGAGCAGGAGAGATGGGCTTTAGGAAATAAAATAAATGAGTTCAGGGAGGATTATGTACTTACTGCACTCCCCTAGCTGTGCCAAACCATTTAGTGCAGGGAATAAACACCTGGGCTCGGTAGCCCGTGAACCTGGACTTGACTCCAAGTTTACCTCTTGTGAGCTCTGTGGCCTCTGGGGAGTCACCCAGCTGCTCTTGAACGTTCTCTGTGTTCACTGCGTTTCATTTCCTTGTGGGTCACAATGATGTGGGAACACAGGAGATTATGGGGAAAGGGAAAAACATCCCGATCTCTGCAGGCTTAGAGTGCCTATGATTTGTAGACACAAGTCAAGAAAACAAGCAGGGGCCCGTGCTGTGGCGTAGTGGATAAAGCCACCTCCTGCAATGCCAGCATCCCGTGCGGACTCCAGTTCGAGTCCTGGCTGCTCCACTGCTGATCAAGCTCACTGCTAATTGCCTGGGGAAAGCAGCAGAGGATGACCCAAGTATTTAGACTCCTGCCACCCATGAGGGAGACCTGGAAGAAGTTCCTGGCTATTGGCTTCAGCCTGGCTCAGCGCTGGCTGTTGCAGCCATTTGGGGAGTGAACCAGCACATGGGAGACCTCTCTCTCTCTGTAACTGACTTCCAAATAAATAAATATTTAAAAAAGGAAAGCAAAGCAAAGCAAACAAGCACAACCCCAGTTGTCACTGCTGGTGATGAATTGTACAGAGGAGATACCAGGAATGGGTAGAGGCTAACACAGAACTCAGACTTTTGGTAGAATGGTCTGGAAATTTCTCATTGTGGAGGTGTCTTGTCAGCTAAGACAGAAGAAGTGAGGAGGATTCTGTCTAAAAACAGCCCGAGGGAAGGGTTTCAGTCATTATAGGAGAAATCGGGGGTTATAAAACTTTCCACCTGGTAGGTTTGTTGTGAGGATTAAACAGAATAGTGCTTTTAACCCTGCTGGAAAATTCTTACTTGTGTCTCCTCAGTAACAGCATCTATCGCCGTGCCCACTCCCATAATCCTCCATGTGAGGTCAAGGTGAGGCCACGTTGCTTGGACTGAACAGAGCTGAGTTTTGAGTCTTGGGTCTGCTACTTCTGAGATGTCCTTGCTACTTATGAATGACCTTGAACATGTCACGGTGATATCCCCCCGTCCTGGCTGCTGCCAGACACAGAGGTAACTTTAACGACTGGGCTGAACTGAACAAATGGAGCTCGTGGTCAGCAGCTGGGCACGGGCTGCTGCACCTTAGGAGGTTACAGCCAAGACAGCCAAGGTCAACTGGGGCTCTGACATCAAAGACCGGGCGATCCATTTAGGCTTGCCCAGAATCTCAACACACACTACCTTCACCCTTGTTTCTTTTCTCCTCTGCAACAGAACCTCAAGTGCAACCTCCGTACTCCTCTCATCTGCTTCCCTAAAGGCTTAGCCTACGTCGTGTGGCCATGGCAGAGAGGCCTTGCACTTGAAAAGAGACAGTACAGCCAACTTCTCTCTCCTCTGCAGACCTGGTCAAAGGCTAGATCTTCTTAGTACTCTTCAGAAGGAATCTAATTGCTCCAAAATATCACATGGATATTTAAGATGGTGAAAGGAATCTTCATAGTATATAATGGTGGGCATATGTCATTGTACATTTGTCTGCACTCAGAATGTACAGCATCAAGAGTGAACCCAAATGTCAGCCATGGACTTTGAGAGATGCTGTGTCTGTGGAGTTCATCAAGTCTGACAAGTGCACTGCTCTGGTGCAGGTTTTTGGCAGTGGGGGAGTGTGGGGCTGGCGCAGGGGCCTGTGGGAAATTTCTACACCTTCTACTAAGCTTTGCATCCATCTGGAACTCCTCTAAAAGTTAAAATCTTTGAAAAGAGAAATGTATAAAGTTATACAGTGAATTTGCCTGAATCTACAGAGGACCTACACTCACCCTTGTGGCTAGCGGCTCCATGGATCATATCCTTCCTAAGCAAATCGGAACTGTTTGTAAGATTTTGCCATGTTCAAGGCCAAAAAGGAAAGCTCACTGCCTTCGAGGAACCAGCAATGTTAAAATGATCCATAAAACAGACAGCTTCTAACGAGATGGACACCTGCCAGCGCTTCCAGTGGATGAGAAATTTGGGCAAATCTCCTTAAAAAAAAAAAAAGAGTCACTAAAGTCTTTGCAGTGAAAACAGAAAACAACACATCCCCCTCGAAGATGCCCTAAAATCCCCACTCTCATACCTCCTCCCCAGACACTGGGAGGGGGTAGGGAGGGGTTCAGTCTTGTGCAGCTGTCACCAGTCCTAGGGACTCTAGGCTTCCCTGCCCTCACAATGCCTCCCCCTCCTGACACAGCCCCCATCAACTTGCCATCCCACACCCATCAACCAAGGCCATTGCAGCTACCTTGTCCTCCCTACTTAGATGGCCAATGAGGGTGAGAAATTAGAAATATTTTTTTACATTTTCTTCTTTAGAACAAATGCCCTAAAATGTCACTGCTTAAGTGCCATGGCACATGTTTGTCAAGTGGTTCTTAAAAGTCTTTCCTTAATCCGTGTTCTTTCAGAATTATTAGGTCAGCATAGTTATAATAATTGGCTTTTAGTTCCAAGGGCAGATAAACAGTACTTTTGGCATTTGGTGAGTAAACTGGAAGTGTGTGTGTGTGTATGTGCATGTGTATGTGTGTGTGTGTGTGTATATATACAGTGATCAGAGATGATGAAGGTGGAGTTTTTAGTAAAGTGGTAACAGCATTTGGCTGAATGACTACAAGTTATGATGACTTCATCTCACCCATAAAGGGAGGAGTAGGTACTGCTCACAGTTAAAATCAGCTTCACAAAAACCCCAAATGAGCCCCAGGACCTAACATGCCTCCGAGCCTTCTGCTGAAGAGCAATTGTTCCTAATCTCTGGCAGTTACCTTTTCTCTGAACCCAACCAGGATAATCTCAGGGACAAAGTGAGATTCCTGAGTCAGCAGCAATACCAGAGGGCTCAGGAGAAATGCTGCCTTCTTGGGTGACCTTTGAAATCCGGCTTTTAATCCTGGATAGAGGAGGCAAATCCAACCCTGTCAGTTCACGGTGTGCAGAGGCTTGCTCCAGGAACTGGAGAAAGAGCTACAAGAATGAAAGCTGGAAGGGAAGGCATAATGTGGGGTTTGGGGGGCTTCTGCCTCACTGCAGAGAGAAACTCAAGTCAGGGGGATCCATAAATGTGTAGTAAATCTACTCCCATTAGATGCCCAGCACTGAAGAACCCCACAAGAGTAGACTGTTGTATAGTCAACCAGTGACCATTCAAATACTACTGGGGACCTACTATGAGCTCCCCACATAGCAAGGACCTAATACTCAAAGCTAATATGTGCCAGATGTTGTTCCAGGCGTTAGAGACACAACATGAAAAGGCAGGACAAAAATCTCAGATGTTGGATGATTTATTATCTAACTGGAAAGAGACAAGCATTTAGCAATAAACTAATAATTATATGCTAGGATTTACCTGGGTTTGTCCCAGTTTGTACATGTTATTCTAGAGAAATCAACAGCACCCCCTTTCGCTTTCAAACACACTGGTTGGGACACAAGCTATGTGATCACCTTACTGATAAGTCAAGGAGGATAAAGATTGGACTATATGAGTGGTGACTGTGCCAGCTGTAATTTATGTGGAATGTCTGGGAAGAAGAATCTGATTGAAGTGATTGAAGAAAGAATGTGCAAAGCAGCAATAGAGGCTGTGAGTCTACACAATTCTTTTGAAGAGTTTTGCCCTGCAGTAGAGCATTAAGAAATGAAGCCAAAACTAATGTGGATCAAGAGTTTATTTTTAGTATGGGAGAGGTGGCAGCATGTTTCTATGTTGATGGGGTTGGTCCAGGGGGCGGGGAACCATGATGATACCACGGAAGATGAGTGTAGCGCAAGCAACTGATGGAGAGCTGCCCTTGAGTAGAAGATGAGGAAGGAGATCTAGAGGGGGCATGGAGAATGTCATGGAAAAAAGAAAGGACAATTTATCTATTATACCAGAAACAAAAAGGGTAGATGCATGGATGGATGGATGGGTGGGTGGTGGATGGATGGTGGATGGACAGGTGTATGGATAATGGATGGATGAGGGGGTAGGTGGATGGTTGGATGGGTATGGATAGATGAGATGTAATAGGCACAGATTCAGAAAATGAGATATATGTGGTCATGGATGCTAGTCAAAGTTTTCTTTATAATGCTTCAATTTCTCAGCAAAATAAGAACCAAGGCCTTTCAGTTGTGTTGATGACCTAAGGAGGAGAGGAGAAGGTGTGAAATTAGTATCATGGGGTAAGAGAGTGCATAGAGCTGAGAAAGGCTCAAAGATCATCTGTCATCCCACGTGGGTGCTTCAGGTCTGTGGTCATCCCTGTGATTTGAGAGATTAGCAGAGTTAGGGGTTTGATCTCTAGCCACATTTGCTGCCTGGGTGTGTAACTGAAGCTGTGGAGACTTGGATGTAGCAAGCTTTGTGATCTTGTTAGACAACTGTGTTAAAATTACAAGAGAGTGGAGGTATATGGCAGGGAGTGATTAGAATGCAGAACTAGGGAGAGAAGTGAAGAGCAGGAGGGGGTGACTGACAGTGAGCAGTGAAGGAGAGGCTCATTGGGCTCAGGTTTCCTGGTGGGACCCAGATCTGCAGACAGAAAGTAGCAACTGGGGAGGCAGATGGCAGAAAGAGAACTTACTGGGAGAAGGGGACGTAGTGTTTGCCAGTGACAACGGGACATGAGCACAGGAGCGGGAGGCTGAGATGGCACACTGGATAAGACTAGGGATAACAAATAGGTAGGACAGTAAGAGGCCATTGTATCTGAAGTATTGTCTAACTGGGAGCTCGGTTGGCTTTAGAGCACACTATATCCCAATGACCATGTCAGGTGCCCAGAGCTCTGTGCCTGGGAAAGCCAAACATAGAAACAAATAGTGGCACCATGATGCAATGTATGACGTTTGCTGGATTCCCTTGATATTTTGCAGGATCTGGCAACAAAAGCCAACTGCCTGCCTGGCAAATCAACTGGAGCCCACCCACTTGTGGCCCAATTTGTTCATTGCATCACTTGTCCTGCCTTTGTGTGCATTTGAGCTTTAGATTTTGGCTGGGGGTGGGCTTGAAGGCACAACCAGCGGAGATCTTTTCCCTTAAGAGGAACTCAGCAGATGCTTGTGGAAGGGGAGGAGAGGCAGAAGGAAGGAGAAGCAGAAGGAAGGAGAAGAGGTGTTTCCACCAGAAATTGATAGTAAATCGTATTGGAGGCATGGGGAAGGAGAAGCAACCAAAAGTTCTTCTGAGATCTCCAAATTGAGTCCTTGAATTGATGCATCATTCTGCTAGAATCCAGACATTTGCAGAGTGAAAAATACCTGAGTCGTGGTGTGTGCATTAACCCATCTCAAAACAAGCAGACCTGGGTTGCATGTAAGGTCTATTTAATTCTGGCTCCAATAAATGAAAATATAGCTTGGAGAAAGGTAGCATAGCCTTCAGAAATCTCATTTTAAACTGGGTTGTTTTTTTTTTTTAACAAAAAAAAAAAAGGAAGAAAAATGCCCATCTTATTTTTTCCAAAAACAGGAGATTTTCCTAACAACACTTTTAGCCATCCTCACCTGTGTCTCAGGATAAGGATGATCTTATCTGAGAAAAGCAGATTTCTCTGCTGTTTCCCAGGTAATAGATGATCATAGGGAAACAGAAGAATTAATTAACTTCAGTTTTATTAAACAAGGACTGCCCAGATGCCTTAGACTGAGAAATAAAAGAAAAAAGTAAATTAGTTTGAAAAATAAGCTCAGAATAGCAGGGGATGCATTGAGAGATTTGGGATTTTGCATAAGGATAAGGAGTCAAACAAAGGTGTTTAAGACCTCTTCCTTGTGAAGTGTAGTCATTACAACTTAACTCACAAGTCACATTGAGTGGGATTGACAGGAAGGGCCAACAACACCTTGCCACACCATCAGATGAAGTTAGCAGGAGTCTTCGAAGGCTGAAGTACAAAAGGAAGCCAAGTTCAAGTTCACTCCCTCACCTGTAGTTTCCTGACACTGGCAGGCCAGATTTTGTTTCTTTGCATCAGCTGCAGTTTCTGCTTAGAAAGGCTTTTCTTCCCTTTAATTAACTAAAGAAAATTTTACGGTGTGGTCTGTTTGCGCTGCCAGCAGAATTAAAATTAGGAGCTGCTTCGTTTGTGTACATCTCTATCATGCAATGCATTTCACCATATAAGTATTTATACTTGTCCCTCTGAATCCACAGATTAGTTCCAGGACTCCCAGCAAATACCCAAATCCACAAATGTTCAAGCCCCTTATGGTATTTGCATATATTTGCAAATAGCACAACAACCTCATTTATATTTTAAGTCATGTTTGAATCATTTATAGCACCAAATACAATAAATGTTATGTAAAGAGTTCTGTACTTGAAAACTTTGTGGAAATGGATATTAAAAGGGAAGTTTATTGGGTGCAAAAATAATTGCAGTTCTTGTATGTGGGGGATCTTCAAAAAGTTTATGAAAAATGTGTGTTATGAAAAAACTAAGCATAAAATTGTTATATACATGCATAGCTTTTTGTTTAGGGAATAATTGTTTAGGAAGTTCTTTTTAATTACCAAAAATGTTTTAGGGAATAGTTATTTGGAGGAATTGTTCAGGAAATAATAAAAAATTATTGTTTCTGGGTTTATTTGAGAGAGGTAGAGTTACAGACAGTGAGAGGAAGAGACAGAGAGAAAGGCTTCCTTCCATTGGTTCACTCCCCAAATGGCTGCAACAGTTGGAGCTGAGCCGATCTGAAGCCAGGAGCCAGGAGCTTCTTTCGGGTCTCCCTTGTGGGTGGCAGAAGCCCTAACACTTGGGTCATCTTGTACTGCTTTCTCAAGCCATAACAGAGAGCTGGATCAGAAGTGGAGCAGCATCTGGGACTCGAACCGGTGCCTATATGAAATTCCATGCCACAGGCAGAGGATTAACCTACTGCACCACAGCACTGGCAGCTCTCTAATACTTTTGATCTGCATGCGGAATCCACAGACATGAAGGACAACTGCATTTGTGGATGTCATCCTTATACTGACTCAGATATTCATTGTGTAAGATCAAATGCCTACATGGCACTGAGTAAATGAAGAATTCTGGCAACATTCCAAATGATTGGCCATTCACAAAATGAACCTGCCAATAAGAACCAACTGGATTTCTGAGCGAGTTTTTCACTAGTGCAGAATATGACTGATAAATTATGGGCATGGTTGAACATTTCCTTCCTCTTGCATTTGTGATTTTACATTCTTATTTTGTATTTTAATAGGCACAAATGAAACCTAAAATGCCCAGCTCCCTTCTGTTCCTTTGGCAATGGGGAGAGTCTGGGAATAAAAATCCCTCATCTGCAACTGTATTTCATTGTATTTGTAATGGGAAGAGGGGCTCCACCCTGCTTTCTGCAACAGAATTGACTCTTCATCTGCCTTTTATGTTGCACTGTTTGACACAGAGGAGGAACCACTAATTTAATTTAATTAATAGGTTACAAAATACTAATAGAGCTGTGATGACTAGCGGGCAGGTCACTGGGTTAAAGACTTACATTTTCCTTCTGAAGTGTCTTAAATATTTCAATATGAACATTCATGTCCCTGGCTTCTGAGATGTGTTCTTATTTTATTTCTTTATAAGTTTTTCACATATTATTGAGATGAACTTTTCTAACATAAACCTCTATGCTGGTGAGAGAAATGTTTGTTTCTTTTTCAATAATTGGGGATTTACTTCATTACTATTCAAATTGTACTAAAAGTATTTGCCGGTGCAATTAGATAAGATCAATTAGAAGCATAAGAAAGGGAGGAAAAATAAAATTACTTCTTTTTGGGCCAGCGCTGAGGCATAGAAGGATAAGCCTCTGCCTGCAGCGCCAGCATCCCATAAGCGATTGGTTTAAGGCCTGGCTGTTCCTCTTCCAATCCAGCTCTCTGCTTATGGCCTTGGAAAGCAGTGGAAGGCAGCCCAAGTCCTTGGGCCCCTACACCCACATGGGAGACCAAGAAGCCCCTGGCTCCTGGCTTCAGATTGGCCCAGCTCCAGCCATTGCAGCCATTTAGGGGATGAACCAGTGGATGAAAGATCTCTCTCGCTCTCTCTCTCTCTCTGTGTCTCTCCCTCTCTCTATCTGTAACTCCACCTCTCTAATAAATAAATAAAATCTTCAAAAAACTACTTGTCTTTGCAGATGGTATGATAGTATATCTAAATGACCAATAAGGAAACAATTCAAACAATATGACAATTAGTGAAATCACAGGATAGAAAATGGACAAAACAAAATTAACCGCATTTAGTGGGTGGATTCTGGGAAGATGGCAACAGACAGACAGCAGGAACATGTCTCTCCACCTGCACAACAGTTACACTGACAAAACGTGCCTGGTGCAACTCACTTGAAGTCCTGGGTTGAGTGAAGGTCACAGCTTGGGGGGAGGCTTGGACAGGAAAGTGTGGTTGACCTCTTGTCATCTCTCAGCAGAGCAGCAGCTGTCCACGTCCTAACCCTGCTCCACCGCAGGAAGCTGGGATGTGCTTTGTTGCAGCTTGCACACAGGGTCCTGTTCTACACATATTTGGGACTGATGCTCTGACAGTTGATCACCCACTGTCGTTCTGTTCACGGAAGTGCAGGCCAAGAGTGGGAGCCCTTTCTTGCTGCACCTCCCCTCGTGGTTGCAAGCCCTGTTCCTCTAGTCGAACTGGCTTCCAGAGGACAAAAAGGGCCAATGTCCTTTTTTATATATAAAAAAGATATTTATGAAAAGACCCATGTGGTAGGGTTTTTATGTAAGATTAAGTAGGATAATGCTGTCAAACCTGTTATCAAGGTTTCCTGTTTAAGATGCTTCATTAAACAGCAGCTAATACCACCACCACTCCTTGGCACAGAAAGATTATAGCAAACAAATAAAACAACAAACCCTAAGGAAGTAGGAAGGACCAGACTCCCAAAGTTACAACATTATTAGATTCAAAAGTCCAATTTTTAACAACAACAACAACAAATACCAAGGCATATCAGAAAAATCCTGGAAAATATGGTCCATTCAAAGGCAAAATTTAAAACAATGAATAATCTTTGAAAAAGACCTGATGGTCAATCTACTGCACCAAGACTCTATAATGACCCTCTGAATGATGCTGATAGAACTAAAGACAGACATGAAGTAAAAAAAAAAATACATGAGCAAACTGGAATTATTGATAGAGACAAAAAATGCTGAAAAGGAGCCAGAAAGAAACTTGAGAGCTGAAAACCACAATAAACAAAATGAAGATATTACTAGAAGTATTCAAAGTCATATTGGAAAAGGCCAAAAAAGCAAAAAAGAACCAATAAATTTGCTGATAAGTAGAAAATATTGAGTAGGAGGAACAGACAAAAAAAATTGAAGAATAATTAAGTCTAAAGAATCAATGGAACACCACCTAGCAGACCAGCATCCACATTGTGGAATTACTTAAAAAAAAGAATATTTGAAGAAACAAAGCTGAAAACTTCCTCTATTTGATAAAAGACATGAACATTTAAGGAGCTCAATGAATACACAGTAGTATGAACTGGAGCCCTACACTCAAGCACATTATAATCAAGCTATGTAAAGCCAAAGACAAAAAGAAAATCTTAAAAGCAATGGGAGTAAAGTGACACATCCTATACAAAGGATCCTTAATAAGACGGTCAAGTATTTCTCTAGAAAGCAGTGGCTGACATAATCCTAGTGCTATTAAAGCAAAGAATTGTCAGCAAAGACTCTTGTATCCAGCGCCATTTCCTTCAAAATGAGGAAGAAATGAAGAAATCCCCAGATAAGTAAAAGCTGAGGGGGTTTGCTACTGATAGACCCACCCTAAACAAGTACCAAGAGAGTCCTTCAGATTCAAATGAAAGGACACTAGACAACAACTGGAAGCCACATGAATAAATAAAGGTCTTCGTGGAGATTTAAAACGCGAGTATTATTGTAATAGTAGTTCACAATTCCACTTTTTTTTTACTACATGACTCAAGGGATTAATGCATTTAAAAAATCTTATTAGTCTAAGCTAAAGTGACTGGAACTTTGGTTTGCAACTTCTGATAGTTTTAGAGACTAATGCATTAAAAGTCATTAGTCTGAAAATCAATAGACTTCAGACACATAACCAGAGGACAGGATTTTAAAGAATACCCATTTAAAGAAGCAACTAGAATAAAACACTTAAAATACATTAAACAGAAATGTGCAAAGCCTATAGGAGCTAAAAAAAAATTAAACTTCTGAAAAACACAAGAAGTTTTACAATAGGTGAAGGAAAATCCACATGCAAAATATGTAACTATTCCAGCAGAAATAAGCCTTGCCAGTGAAAGTAGGTCAATGTATTCAGTCTTGCACAAGGTAAAGGGCTTACCCCCAGGTGTGGTATCATAGCAAAAGTCCGGTGTTGGCCTCTGTGATTTGTAGAGCTGGCACTTAGGAGTGATTGTAGTCAGATTGCATGTAGTAAATGAAGGGCCATGTTGCTAAATCCATACCTAATCCCCGCCCTTCTCACCATGAATGTTTTCTTCATGAGCCCACTAGGTGATGACAGGATTGGCTAGAAAAGATGGCATACTGATGGACACACACTGGTTATTATTAGAATTCTCTCACAAATGCCCTAAACAGCACTCTGGCCCCAGAATCAGCCCGTAAGGCATTGAAATCTGGCTAAAAAGCCCATGAGAACATGGAAAGCCAAGACACTGTGGCAAAAAATAACCTAAATGAAAGATCTCTGTGAGTGAGATCCCCATGGAAAGAACGGGCCATCAAAGAAGGAGGTACTTTTCTCTAAATGGAGGAGAGTACTTCCACTTTGACTATGGCCTTGTCTAAATAAGATCAGAGTTTGTGGACTCAAGAGGCTTCCATAGCCTTGGCATCTCATGACAAGAGCCTCAGGTGATTACTAATGTCATAAATAAAGAGTGTCAATTGTTAAATCAACAACAGAAGTCACTACACCTGCTCCCCATGTAGGTCCTCTGTCCCTAATGTGTTATACTATGAGAATTAATGGTAAAACTTGTCTTCAAATAGCACTTTATACTTTGTGTGTCTGTGTGGGTTTCAAACTGTTGAAATCTTTACTTAGTATAGAGTTGATCTTTTGTATATAAAGATAATTGAAAATTAATTTTAATGAAGAATGGGATGGGAGAGAGAGTAAGAGGTGGGATGGTTTGGGGGTGAGAGGGAGGGTATGGGGGTAAGAACTGCTGTATTCCAAAAGTTGTACCTATGAAATTTACATGTATTAAATAAAAACTTTCTATAAAAAAAAAAGAATTCTCCCTCCTGAGGTCACCATTTGGTAAGTGTTCACATAATATCTATCTTTATACTCTATGCCCATTAGAAAGAACCCATTAGTGGAAGCATTAATCTCTGAATTCCCTCTACAAATACAGTTTGCTATGTAATCAGTTGACAATTCTAATGGTTTCCACTTAGTCTTTCCTAGCCTAACAGCCCTCCCTCCACAGTCATGGAAGCCATGTAAGGATTCTACTAGTTGCTGAGTGTGTCTATCACAGCTAAGAAAAGACCTGGGGAAAACACGGGGATGGGTGCACTGCTGGCTGGCCTTGAACCAAAACTCCATCCGTCACCTGACTCCCACAAGCCCTAACTGGATGCACTAATGTTTTGGTGTATTCAGGAATTGCTATTGTCAGGTCAAAGCCATTTCAGGGATGCCATGATCAACTAGCTGATGCCAACAACCCCAGCAACTCAGACTGCTCTGAGGACTACATGGGATCCTCTGGCCCAGGCCCACCTGTTCTTCAGAGCCGGAGTGTCCCCTCATGGCCACACCCACCCTGGATCTCATCACCCATGCTGCATCAGGGGTCCACGCTCAGGGGCAGCAGTTCCCATGCTAATTCCTTACACTCAGAAAAGATCCCCCAAGGAGAGCTTCAGGCTGCTCAGTTCCTCTCAGGAACTTCTTTCTTGCGAGCATGGTGAAGATCATGTCCTCTGGCCTCTCCTGGGGAGTGCGAGCCAGTCTTCCATGCTAACTCACGGTCGCGTTTCAGTTTCCCAGTTCAGCAAGGAAATTCTACTGTTTTCAGTTTTGTTGCCTCTGACATACCTTTGGGTCTGCATTTCCATCAGTCAAGCAAACAAACCATTTGCGTCATCCCTAGTCCTTCAAACTAAAACACTAAATCTGCAGTCCCTGCTCCACAGGCTCCTCTGTGGACTGAGTGTTGGGGTCCTCTACCCCCAAATCCAGGTGTTGGCATCCTAGCCCTCATGTGATGTATTTTTTGAAGTGGGGTCATTGGGAATCAATGAGGCCATGAATGGAGCCCTCATCAATGCATTGATCCCTTTAGAAAAAGACGTGAGAGTGCTCGCTCTCTCTCTCTCTCTCTCTCTCTATCCTCTACCCTGTGAAGACACAGTGAGATGACAGCCATCTACAAACCAGGCAGTAGGCCATCCCCGGATGGTCTTGGACTTCCAGGTTCCAGAACTGTGAGAAATAACTTTCTGCTATGTAAGCCCGTGGTTTATACGGCACTGTTGGCCACAGCAGCCCAAATGAAGACAGGCCATGTCCCTCGCTCCAGCCTGATGTCCCTTTCTAGTCCCTCCCTTTGGATCCCAGCCTCTGAAGATGCTATCCAGATTCCATTGTGATTCTGTCCACACAAACTTGGCAAAAATCAAATCAGTCCTTTGTAGAGATCACACCTTCTCACAAGCCACATTTCACAGCTTGCCTTTGAGGACTGTCCATGCTGGTGCCCACGGCAATGTCCACCCTGCCTTATTCTGAGCCTGTTCATCCCTCATGGACCCCTCTGAGGCTTCTGAGATTCCCCCTCCCCAAGATTCCGGAGGCACGGGCCATATTGCATTCTTCCCTGCTGTTTCTTGGGATCCCAGGGATTCCTCCTGATTGCTCTCCTCCTTGTCACAGTCTCCACCCTCTGGGGCACATACAGATACATGTAGGGCTTCTCACAGCTTCCTCTCTTCCCACATAATCAGCATTTTAAGTCATGCAATACTGGATCTTGTGGTCGTTTTAAAATACATCCACAGATTCTTTGCTATTCCTTCGGTCTACAGCAGTCTAATTCTTTTGCCCTTTTGTGTAGGCCAACTCAGGGACTCAGTTCTATTGAAGAGAGGAAGCAGATGGGGCACAGCCTGCCTGCCAAGGCTGGATCCGTGTCCATGTCCACGGATCCAGCTTCTACTCAGTTCTTGCTCGATTTGGACAGGTTCTTTGGAGCCCTGAGCCACTCTGAAGCTGCTATCTTGGTGAGACTACAGGGGAGAAGGAGAGGCTGAGGGTCCTCAGATCTCCCAGTCCCATCATTGAAACTTCCCTGCCCAGGATCCAGGCTGCCAAAGGTCAGAGAGGAAACATTTGAGGGGCCAGTGCTGTGGTGTAGCAGGTAAAGCCGCCACCTGCAGTGCCGGCATCCCATTTGGGGACCGATTTCCATCCAGGCTGCTCCACTTCCTGTCCAGCTCTCTGCTATGGCCTGGGAAAGCAGTAGAAGATGGCCCAAGTCCTTGGGCCCCTGCCCCCACATGGGAGACACAGAAGAAGCTCCTGGCTCCTGGCTTCAAATTGGTGCAGCTTTGGCCGTCATGGCCAACTGGGGAGTGAACCAGTAGATGGAAAACTTTCTCTCTCTCTCTCTGTAACTCTGCCTTTCAAATGAATAAATAAATCTTAAAGGAAAAAAAAGAAAAAGAAAGACACATCTGAGATGACCCCAGCTCTAGCAACCTTGTGAGAATCCCAAGCCAGAATCACCCAACTGAGCAGTCCCCACATTCCCGACCTGCCCAGGTGGCGGCTTTTTAAGCCACTGATTGAGATCATCATTTAGGCGTCTGTTGTTTACAGAATCCTCTGGCTTTAGGGAAAGATGAACTAGGAGGTGAAGGTTAAGCGGTTCTCGTAAGATCACAGCACTAATAGCATTTGAATTCCAGCCCCCAATGCCTGAACCCAGGCTTTCTGAGCCCCATCCCTCTTCCTCCTCCTCCCTGCTTCTGACCATCCATCATGGCTGATTCACCCATGAATGTAAACCGCAAAATGAGCACACACCACAAGGAAATCGCAAGACAAGATGAGGACAGGTACTACAATGCCAGCTAAGAACAGGGTTGTTGTTGTTGTTTTCAATATCCACATACTGCTGGGAGATTTTATGTTTGGGGAAAGAGCAGAAATCAGGAGTGGCAAGTATCTCTGTCTTAACAAATAAAATGTCTGTGGATTAAATGTCCATGCGAAAAGCCATTCCGTTATCACGGGGTTCGTCTAATGTTGATAAAGGGTTGACGTTGCAGACGGTTCTGGGCGCTTCTGATTAGGTGACCCTCAGACTTGTCATCAGATGTCCTGGCTTTGAATGGGACCAGATGAGACAATTGTGTTTGATTGCCACATAATGGGTCAGGTGTTGAGTGAGAAGGCACCTTTCCGCCCTCCTCCTGGGAACTTGAGCTAAGTATCCATCCAAAACTTTCCCCTGTGGGGGTGGTGACCGTCTCGGCCGTGCACACTTCTCTGTTGCCACAAAAGGCTGCAGGATTCTTTTACACCGTGGTGATCGGCGTCACCACTGAAGGCCCCATTCAAAAGAGGAAAATGTGCAAATCATGGGAGATTAAGCAGGAAAAGAAAATACGTGAGTTTAAACCCCAAGGACCTACAATTACCCTGCTAATGCCTTTCATTATCGTTTTTATCCATTCATCCGCCGCCGGCACCGTGGGGAATAGCATTTTCCTGTGGGGTCAGCAGGGCTAGGGTTTCCATGGGGACTCGCTCGCTGTGTCTGCACAGAAACCGCTCCAGCGGAGGCGAGGAAACTTCTTGTGACGGGATGAGTCATGGCACCTAGGCTGATGGAGGCTTTTCAGAGACGGAAAGGCTGCAGGTTTCCCCTCTGCCCTTCCTGCTGTTGCACCTGTGGCTGAGTTGGACAGCAAACGGAACGCCTGTCTGTGCTCTCGGAGAGCTAGCACCTCCCGAAATCCCTCAGTGTACAGGACCCGCCAGGGATGCTGAAACCCAAGGGTGCTCACGTCCGGCATAGACAATGAGCGGTGTCTGCACAGAGCCAGCTCGCATCTTCCTGCCTACTTTTAGTCATCTCTGGATGGCTTATAATACCTAATACAGCATTTTCCTATGTGAATGGTTGTTATGCGACAGTCTACAGGCCACGTAAGGCCCATGAAATCATTTGGTCTAGCCGGGTCACTTCAGGACTCAAAATTCAGTAAATCTACAGCAGGCTAATTTTTAAACTGATAATCTTGTATGGCCCATGAATGATGTTATAAATATCCAAATGGTGGGGCTGACATTGTGGTGCAGTGAGTTAATCCTTCGCCTATGGCTCCGGCATCCCATATAGGCACCAGTTCGAGTCCTGGCTGCTTCACTTCCGATCCAGCTCTCTGCTATGGCCTGGGAAAGCAGTAGAAGATGGCCCAAGTCCTTGGGCCCCTGCATCCCCATGGGAGACCCAGAAGAAACTCCTGGCTCCTGGCTTCAGATCGGCACAGCTCTGGCCATTGCGGCCATCTGGGGAGTGAACCAGTGGGTGGAAGACCTCTCTCTCTCTGTCTCTCCCTGCCTCTGCCTCTCTATAATTGTGCCTTTCAAATAAAATAAATAAATCTTTTTTTTAAAAAAAAAAAGAAGCCACAGAGAAAAGTCTCTGCGTTCACCTGACACTCCAACCAGAGAAGTCCACTTTGTCGGAACCCATGAAAAGGAACCATTCCCGATGAACTCATGGCATTAGAAGTATAAAAATAAATAAAATAAAAAACCTATGAACTGTAAAAATACTTAATTGAGTAAAAGTGTGGCATCCTATCCCCCAGAGAAATATTGAAATCAAATTTTTAAAAATACTTACATATTTAAGTGAGAAAGAGAAAGTCAGAGACAGAGAGACAGAGAGAAGCTGTCTCCAGCAGTACACGCCCAGGCCTGGAGAAGCCCTGGAGATCCGAGGAGGAGGAAGAGCTGCAGGTGCAAATCAGCCAGAGGGAAGTGAAACTGACCTGCAATTCACCTGTGACTGTGTCCAAGGCCTCTGGACCCTGGCGGAGAACCGGACCTGCCAGGCTCTTCAGCATCGTACCAGAGACAAGAGGAGCTGCCCTTGGTCACAGGCAACACGCTGAGTCCAAGGGCCATCCCTGGTGGCAGATGAACTGTGGGCCAGCATTAGCAGCCCCAGCTGCTGGGGCATGAGTGTGGCGACCATGAAGGAGGGGTCTGAGAGGAGCACCATAGCACCCCGCACCTGCAGCCTGCTCGGGTCCCTGAGCTGTGGGTCCATGTGTGCCGTCTCTTGGCTGGATTGAAAGCTTCTAATGCCACCTTGCTCTTCTGCTGGGCCTTGCAGAGGCATGGACAGGGCCAAATGCAAGACTCAGTCATGGAGGGCCACAGAGCTTGGTGGCAGGCAACAGGACTCGACTCCAGCCCTGGCGCTGGCCACACGCAGCCGTGCGATGAGTGAGGACCTCCACTTCCTCACTGTCAGTGCTGTCTTGCCATCAGGAGAGGCGGTGGCGGTCTCACTGCCCAGTTCCCAGGGGTCCTGCTTTTCTGTGACTCGGCACCCATTCTCTGGGACGATATAGCACACAGACATCTGTTGTGTTTTCTGAATATTGATCCGTTTCTGCCCAGATCAGTTAAAAATTCTAATTCAACAGAGCCATTTGCCAGGCACTCGAGTCAATTATTAGGAAAGGCACTGTAAATCTGGAGGTGATCTGGAGTTCTCCTTGGGCGGACCAGGTGTTCAAATGACGGGAACTTACCTCTCACAGCCTTAGAGGCTGGCAAGTCCAAGTTCAAGGCTGCAGAAGACTCCGTTGTTGGGGAGGGCTCTCCTAGCATACACACAGCCAGCCTCTCTCTGGTGCTCACACGGCCTTTCCTCAACACGTACACCTGGAAGAAGGGCGAGATTTCTCCTTCCCTCTTCTTCTTCTGAGGACGCTAATCCACCACGAGGGTCTCATCCTTGCGACTTCACCTAAACCTAACTCCCAGGGCAGGTTATTGCAATGGTGGTTAGACGCTGACCAGGATGCACAGGGCCCACACTGGAGGACCCAAGCTCAGCTCCTGCCTCTGGCTCCCGACTCCAGCTTCCTGCTAGTGCAGACTCTGGGATGCAGCAGGTGATGGACCTCCTGCCACCCATGTGGGGGACACGGACTGAGTTCCTGGCTCCCAGCTTCAGTCCTCTGGCTTCGGAGGCATTTGGGAAGTAAACCAGAGGAGAGCAGCACTCTCTCTCTCTCTCTCTCTCCCTCTCTCTCTGGCTCTTTCCCTCTGAAATAATAAATCTAAAAATTAATAAAAATAAATCTTACTACTTCCCAAAGGCCCCACATCACTTTGTCATATGAGTCTCAGGGCATATAAAGAATTAGTATATAACAGGAGTTCAAACTTGTGATCTCAAAACGCTGTCAACTTTTTATCTTTCTTCTTCCTGTTTTCCAGGTACCCTGCACGTCTGTATTGTGAAAGTGCCCAATGCTGAAGAGGCAGAGGTGCAGTCCTAGGGGAAGAGAATATAGGAGGAGGGAAGTGGAGCTGGGAGACAGTCCATGACTGTCAGTTACGAGGACAACCAGTGGACGTTTGAGTAAGACAGAAGTCACCTCCACGATGCACGAGTCAAGGGACGCTTGAGCGGCTGTCACAGCACCAGGCACCTGCAGTGGCGAGGTGTCCTTTCACCCTCCGGCTTCCCCTGCTTGTCTGCGTTCCAAGAAACCTGGGACTGCCAGTGGCAGCCCCTCGCTGTAGGGTGCTTCAGCAGGACGTCAACCGATTGAACAATAGATCTCTTTAGCTCGTTTTTCTTTCTTCAAAATTGGTTATTTTGACCAAATTATTTCCTTCTGGTTCAGTTAAGACCAAAGATGGCTTGGGAGGACAGTTCGAGAGAATTTGGTGGCGCTAGTTTTACTTCTCCTGTTTTGGAATGGAGTGTGGTGTCCAGGGAACACTAGGCGGGAAAGTGGGCCACCCTCTTACAGATGGCGGCTCCAGCGAGCCTCCCTAGTCAGCCCTTCTCAGAACAGGTTTTGGCATGGTGGTTAGGACGCCGCCCGAGGCACCGGCATCCTGTATCTGAGGATTGGAGGATTGGAGTCCCTGCTCCACTCCTCCATCCAGCTCCCTGCTAACGCACACCCTAGGGGGCAGCAGGTGGCTGACCAGGAAGCCGGATCCCTGCTACGCTTGTGGGAGACTCAGCTTGAGTTCCCAGTTCTTGGGTTCAGCCCTGGCCCAGCACCAGCTGTTGTAGGCATTGGGGGATGGGAGTGTGCTCGCTCTCGCTCTCTCTCTGACTCTCAAATAAGTAGAATACATAAAAATTTTGGAAAAGAAGTAAGCCCTCCCTTTTTGCCTCCCCCAGGTATCCCTGTGGGCCCACGAAGGCCCAAGCCATCCTGACTGGTCACTCTCTGCCTGCCTGGACACCCCTCCTGAATTGAGTTGGCAGCACTGCTGTTCCTTGTATGAAGCCTGTCTGTCTCACTGCTTCTTCTTCCACTTGACATTGTTGTCTCTGTGGAATATGTTTGATCAAGTAGGAAAAAGAGAAAGTAAGAGCAAGTTCCCTCCGAGACAATCACTCTGCACCTCGTGCCAGGTCCTGCTGAGCATCCTCTGAGGAACATTTGTAAGGAGTGAGCCCCCGGGATGCATCCTTGGGACAAAGGACGAGAGATGGGGACTCTAGGCAAGTCCTAGGACTCACCTGCTAACATGGCCTTTTCAGTTACTAATCGCTGCCAAAGTTTAAAAAAAGGGGTGGTGGGGGAAGGAGAGACGTCCTCTCTTGCTGAGCCCAAGGGGAGGAGAAACTGAAAGCTAGGAGGGGAAGGCGATCCGGGTTCTGCTGGATGCGGTGTAGACGCAGGGATGGGGCGAGTCTGCAGGCAGCAGGAATGCCCAGAGAGGTCAGGTCTGGAATGGGAGGAAGGGAGAGGCTGTTCTGGCTCAGGACGCTGGTGGGGTAGAGTGGGGGGAGGGAGGCAGCAGAGGGGTGCAGGGGTGCAGAGGGGATCGCACGGTCCCAGAGACGGAGGCCAGGAGGGCAGCTGAGTGCATACGGAACGTGAGGACAGTCCTGCGGCTAGGTGCAAGGTGTAAGCGAGACTGCAGGGTGAGGGGGCACAGAGCGGGAGGTGGACCCCCAGCTCAGCAGGGCGGACATGGAAGGTGTTGCCTGTCCAGCTGAGGAGCTTGACCTTGTCCCAGGGTCCACAGGGGATTCTTTTTTTTTTTTAAGATTTATTTGAAAAGCAGAGTTACAGTGAGAGAGAGTCGTAGAGATAGAGATTCATCCCTCAAATGGACAACACAGCTGGGGGTGGGCCAGGCCGAAGACAAGAGCTTCTTCTGGGTCTCCCACATGAGTGGCAGAGACCCAAGTACTTGGGCCATCCTCTGCTGCTTTCCCAGGTGCATTAGCAGGGAACTTAATCAGCTTTCTCTGTGATGGACTAAAAATGGCTCACAATGCCTGGCTCCGCCACGGGGGCAGGCCACGTTTACGGTCAGAGGAAAGTGATGCCCAGAACGTGGAAGTGAGGCAGAGACAGCTCATTGCTGGCTTACTTGGGCGTGGTTTCCACAGTTGGCTGTGCCTGATTGGCTGAGACCCTGGTTACAAGAGGGTCTTCTTATACAGCAAGTTCCGTGATAGCTCTGTGTGTCTGCAGAAGCCTTTAGGCCTTAGGTTTCACATTATTACTCATTTTCTTCTTTTAGTTCTGAGACTCAGGGGCATGGGTTCGAATCCTGATGCGCCAACTCCCTTTGCTCACATTCACAAGATGGACCAAAGGGCCTCCAAGGCCAAGGGCTGCACCGAGTTTAGAGGCGGAAGCCACAGCAGGCAGCCCCTCGGTGGCCTCTGTCCTCGCCAGGGATGTCGTCAGTTTCTTTTGAAAGATCCCCAAATCCAATCGATTCTCTTTTTTTGATGCACTAAACTGTGGTTTCAGAGCCTACAGCTCTTCCAGTCCTTCCCCCCTCCCCAAAGGGTTTGCCACAGCTGTCTTATTAAATATGGAAAACATCTGTGTGTGGATTTCTTTTTTAGTACAAGTCCCCACATCTGGAAAATATTGGTCAAGAGTCTAATTAAGTATGTCAATGACAAATTGTTCTCACAGGAAGTATTTAGGACGAGCAGATAATTGGGATTTAATGACCTTGGCCTCTGTCCCTGCCTGCTTGTTTATGTGTCCTAGCAGAGGTGGGGGAGGCGAGGGTCTCACTCTGACCCAGACCCAGGCCCACTAGTCCTTGGCCACACCGTGGAGACAAGCCAGAGCCGCAAATGCAAGGAGTTGCCCTCAAGTGCAGAAGCAAGGATGGAGACCGTGTGCGAGGCCAGGTGTATGAGAGCTGCACCACGTCCCCTGCACTTCCTGGAACCCCTGTCCATTCTACTCTGGCTGCCACTTCCGGCCAGGGCCAGATGCTGCTGGAAGATAAAACCCCAGGAAATGATTGGGCTTCTTTCTTGGACTTTCTCTTTCTCTCTTCCCAGAGCCTCAGCCCACCGAGGGAAGTGGTTAGCGTAGATTCCAGGGTTTTCCACACTGCACTCTCTTCCTACCACAGGAGGGGATTTCTTATCTAGCAAGGATTCTGGGAAGCTCTTCCTGTCCCCTGGGAGCTTCAAGAACTCCCTGGATCTTCTGGTTCCTCACTCCCTTGGCCATCCCGAGCCAAGACAACTCCAAGGGGGGCCAGTGCTGTGGCACAGCAGGTTAAAGCCCCAGCCTGCAGCACCAGCATCCCATATGGGCACCAGTTTGAGTCCCGGCTGCTCCACTTCCGATCCAGCTCTCTACTATGGCCTGGGAAAACAGTAGAAGATGGCCCAAGTCCTTGAGCTCCTGAACCCACGTGGGAGACCAGGAAGAAGCTCCTGGCTTCAGATCAGTACAGCTCTGGCCATTGCGCTCATTTGGGGAATGAATCAATGAATGGAAGACCTCTCTCTCTCTCTCTCTGTAACTCTTTCAAATAAATAAAATAAATCTTAAAAAAAAAAAAAGACAACCCCATGGGCTGATAAAAGAAACCACCCTGGCAGTAGGCAAAGGCCTCACCTCCACTTCAGCAACAAGAAGGCAGAGGTTAAGTCAGACAGGGCCAGCCAATGTTACACATTCATTTTAAAGGCATGGTCAAGCCTGGAACACTCCGATTCACTCCCTTGGGCAGCCTTGAGGCCTCCTTTTGCCCTCACACATCCACTCCACAGTCAGTCCTACTGACTATCTCAGAATGGTCCCCAAACACCCCTCCCCACTCCTTCCTGTCTTCGCAGATATCACCCAGTCCAAGCCATCACCTCCTCTAGCCCGACCTTCTCTGTGGACGCCCAACTGCAGCCTTGGCTGCTGCCCCGGGCACCTCCAGGTGATTATCCATGCCCTAGCCAGCTGCAAATGAGACAAGTCATGTCAGAGCCCGCTGGTGGGCTCCCATCACACAGAGGATGCACCCTAGCATGGTGCAAAGCCTGCCCCACAGACAGCTCCACACCTGGCCACCTTCTTGGTAAGCTCTGACCGTCTAAGTCACTTTCATTGGCATTCGCTCATCTTGAAGGCCGTTAGACACAAACTCCAGGAGAGAGGCCTTGTTCTCGTTCAGGTGAGGCAAGCAAGGTGCCTGGAGCGCTCATTCTCACCTGCTGGATCTGCATTCACATGGCCCGAGAGTGTGCACCTCCTCCAATCTTGGGCCCTGGATGTCTTGCTTGCTCAGCCTGGTCCCAGCCCCGTGCCCAGGTCCACTTTCCAAGTGCCTGGCTGTCTTAGGTCCTTTTGTGTCACTTGTGACATACCTGCAGCTGGGTAGTGTATACAGTAGGGTTTGCTTGGCTCATGTGGCTGAAACGCCCAACAGCCTGGTGATGGAGTCCAGGTCAGGGCCTGTGGCTGCATCGGGGGAAGCAGCAGGGTGCAGAAGGGGCACGTGCACAAGAGAGCACGCCAAGACGGCTGAACTCACTTGGCAACAATCCATTCTTGTGGCAACTGATCTGCTCCTGTGAGAACTGCTGTAATTCCTTCTCAAGGTAGAGCCCTCGTGAGCTGCTCATCTGCCACTCAGCTCTACCCCTTAGAGATTCTAGCACCTTCACACCGCCACCCTGGACACCAAGCTTCCATAACACTGCCACACTGCAGGTGCACAACACATACTTTTGGGATGAATGAATGAATGATTTTTTTAAAGATTTATTTATTTATTCATTTACTTGAAAGTCAAGAGTTACAGGCCTTTAGCAGGGACTGGATCAGACACAGGGCAGCCACGACATGAACTGGTGCGCATATGGGGTGCTGGCGTTACAGGAGGGGGTGTTGCCTGCTCTTCCACAATGCTGGCCCTATGGAATGAATGCGTGAATGAATGAATTCTGACATTGTCAAGGTCAAGGGTGCAGAATTCCCCCAAGTTCCCAAGTCCTGTCCAATATACTCAGCAGTCCCCCGTTCCTCTCCAGCTCCACAGCTGTTGTCTATCCTAGACCATCGCTGTCCCCTGGGCAACAGCTTCCCTCTCCTGCCTGTCATCTTTGAGTGTCCTGTGGCTCCTCCCCCACCATCTGCCACTTCCAGGCTCACCCACCTCAGCTGGTTCCCCCTCATAGCCCCGTGTCACCCTCGTGTTCTGTCTTTCCCATGTCTGCTCAAGTGGCCACATCTGTCCAAATTAGACCTTATCCTGTCAAGCCTCTGTTTAGACTGTCTCCATATCCCCTGCTGCCTGTGCAGGGACTCCAGGAGCTATGGACCGACATGCCAGACTCTTCAGAATTAGTCCTATAGAGTTCTGTGTCTTCATCTCTCTCCCATCTCGCTCCAGCTCTAAGCTCCAGCCACTCCAGCTCCCGTCCAGTTCTGGGCTTCTCTCTACCTGGGGCCCTCCCCTGGGGAATGGCTACCCCTTCTTGAAGACCCAGCTTAGAGGTCGCTCACTGGAGAAACCTTCCTGGGAAATGTTGGTTTCCCATCGTCTTGGCAGGCTCTAACCAAACATGATCAGCTGGGTTCTCATAAACATGGCAGTTTATCTCTCATAGTTCTCTGAAGTCCAAGAGCAAGCTGTCAGGAGATTTGGGGTCTGGTGAGGGCCCGCTCACTGCTTCCTGGACAGCACCTTCACATGGTAGACTCTTGTGTAAGGTACTAACACTCCCTGCCCATGACCTTGGCAGCCCCTGAGGGCACCACCTCCCAGACCCATCATGAGGGGGATTGGGGTTCAATGCTGACATTATGGGGGAGAGGACTTGAGGCCATGGCTCTTGTTATTAATTGTTGTTTAGAATTTCAGAGTTGAATTATCGCCCAGGGGGTATGTTATGTAAACTCTAGCTAATAACATCCTCCCAACTCCGTGGGTGACAAAAGGCCACCACAATGTTTGCTCCCTTCAATGCCTTTGTAAGTGCTCCCTGCCTGCTGGACACAGGACGGAGAGTGGGGACAGTGGGGTGCAAGGCTGGAGCCATCTCGTCTCTCCCACTCCTGCAGAGCACTCCCCAAGCAGGGGGAGGATGGGAAACAGAACACACAGTGGACCGAGGTGCTACTTTGAGTGGTGCTGATTTAGCTGGGGGCGGGAGTGAAGGGGGGGGGCAGGCAGGGAGTTTCTCACCCCACGTCTTTCCCAATCATGACAACAGTGGCTGATGTGGGGTTGGGAAGCCTCAGTCTGGCCCCAACCTTGCTGAACCCCCCTTTTTTGCACAAGTGCTTTTGTACAGCACTTGGATTTGTTTTGATTCTGTTTTTATCCTTCTCTGCTACTTTTAATTTAGGGCAGGTGATACTGATTTCCATTTAGAGAAGTAAATAAAGAAAATTTTTAAAATATATATTTTAGGGGCAGGTGTTTTCCCAGTGGTTGTGCCAGGGTTCAAGTCCCAGCTCTGGCTCCTGATTTCAGCTTCCTGCTAATGCACACTTTGACAAAGAGTGGTGTCGGTCAAGTGATTAGCTCTCTGTCGCCCATGCGGGAGTTCCAGGTGGAATTCCTGGCTCCCAGCTTCAGCCTGGTCCAGCTGGGAAGTCTGGGGAGAGGGAAGAGGAGGTGGTAGTAGAAGAAGGGGGCTCAGTGTGAGCCTCTGCTTGGGTTTGTGTATCATTTGTTCCCCCCCAAAATGCAGGGAGAGGCTTTCATTCCTGAATGTGGCAGTGTTGGGAGGCGAGGCCTTGGGGGTCACGAATGGATCAAGGCCTTCTCATGGGAATGGTGCGTTCTCACACTCAGGGGATTGGCCCAGTTGCTGAGTGAGTGAGCTGCCAGCAGTCAAGCTGTCCCTTGTGTCAGTGTCTTCTGCACAAACTTGTTTGCTCTTGATGCAGCAGGAGGCCCCTGCCAGACACAGCCACCTGATCCTGCATTTTCAGAACCGTGAGCTCAATCCATCTCTACTTTTTATGAACTGCCCAGCCTCAGGTCTTTTGCTACAGCAACAGAAAATGGACTAAGACGGGTGCTAATCCCATCCAGGAGGGCAGAGCCCTCCTTCTTAATCCCTCCCCAAGGCCCCCTCTCCATCACGGTCACACTGGGTCATAGGTTCCAGCACTTGGATGTTGAGGGGACACCAGCATTCAGACCAGAGCCCCACGGAGACCACCAGGTCTCCCCTCAGGGTCTCATCTCCACCACAGTGGTCCCACAGTCCTCCTAGGGCAGCCTTGGGTGTGCTCGGGAGACAGCAGGGCTTTGTTCATTGGGGACCAGAGGCTCCCTCCTCCAGCCAGCAGCACTGGAGTTCTGCATGATTGCCGAGCACTGGTTGGCATCCCGGGCTTCTTCCACCGAGCAGCCAGCGCTGTTGACCGACTGGAGCTCGGGAAGCAGAGTCAGAGTAGGACGTGCAACAGCAAGGACAGTTAGATTTTTTCAAGCACCTGCATGCTATTGAGAGTGACGTTCACCTACACGAACCGAATCCTGCCCGGCTTCTTCCCAGTGAAGCTACGAGAGAGAGACATCGGTCTCCTCAAACAGCACTTTCCTTCCTTCTTCCCTAACTTCCTTCCTTCCTCTGCTCTTTTCCCCTCCTTCCTCGCCATCCCCCTTTTCTTTTCACGATGGAATAATTCATTCGGTTAACGCGTGCTTTCCGTGGAGTCCCCAACACACAGAGGAGAGGGCAGAAGAGAGGACTCAAAGTGAGACGTGGCCATCGCCACCCAAGAAGCTTACACAGAGCCTTGGTAAGTATTTGCATATATGCAAAACAGCAATTTGTAATATACACAAACAATAAAAGTATGCCAACATGTCCATACAACCTCACTCACTTAGAATGCATAGAAGCGCATCTGTTGGGCTGTTCTGTGCACGGCTTTCAGAAAGAGGTGGGTGAACTTAGTTCTGATTCAGTTCGCTTCCTTTCTATCAGATCTCACAGCTGGCCTCGGAGCCTGCTCAGTTCCTGCAGCGGAGTTGGAAGGCAAAACAGACTTCCGTTCTGAGAGGCTGCTCTCCAGACAACGCTTTTGCACTAGTGGTGCCCTCTAGTGGCCAGTGCTCAGCACCAGCCCATTTCTTTTTGATTAATCGCATTTGATCTGTTCGCAAATCCCTCCATCTTCCTTCCTAGGATGCAGCTGGCTTCCGGTAAGTGAAAGGGTGATTCCATCTCACTCTCGTTGGCTGACGATTCCTCAGCCATATCCATATGGTCCCCTCTGGATGCTGCCTTCACTCTCCGCCTGTGCTTCCCTGAGTAAGCCCATGTTTCAATCCATGTTTTGTGGTCATGGCACTAAATACCCTCCAACGTTCTCCAGTGGCACGAGGCCCCGCTGTTAACTTTAACAAAGAACACAAACATAGGTGAGGGTTTACCAAGAGTCAGACACGGTGACTCTGTACACATGGTGGAATCATCACAGTGTCAGGATATTGTCATCCCCAGGTTGGCAAAGGAGCAAACACAAACTCAGCAAGATTAAATGACTTGGGGCCAGTGCAGTGGCATAGCGAGCGGGTTAAAAAGCTGCAGCCTCCAGTGCCAGCATCCCATATGGACACCGGTTCAAGTCCTGGCTGCTCCACTTCCGATCCAGCTCTCTGCTATGGCCTGGGAAAGCAGTAGAAGATGGTCCAAGTCCTTGGGCCCCTGCACCTTCGTGGGAGACTTGGGAAGCTCCTGGTTCCTGGCTTCAGATCGGTGCAGCTCCAGCCGCTGCAGCCAACTGGGGAGTGAACTAGCGGATGGAAGACCTCTCTCACTCTCTCTCTCCCCCTCTCCTCTCTGTGTAAGTCAGACTTTCAAATAAATAAATAAATCTTTAAAAAATAGATTAAATGACTCTCTCAAAGTCACTTGATGGGGAAAACAATAACAAAACAATTCATCCCCAGCCACCTTCTTAGACCTTTCTCCCCCAGCATTTCAGGAGGACTTGTTCAAAGAAAGAGACAGAAAACAGTGCCGAGTCCATCGGGCACCAAGCACCGGTGTGGTCATCTGCAGAGCTGTTTCATTAATTCCTCATAACTACCTACTCGTGCAGGAACCACCCATCCATCCACTATCTGTTCCTCCACTCATTCAATCAATGATTGATTTTGCACACACAGAATTCCAAGTATTAGGCAAGGTGCGAGTTACACGAGGAGAAACAATCCCTAGGAAAGACTTCCGGTCTGACGGCTGCCGGTAGCCCAGACTAGAAGCCAGCCAAGCTCAGTGCTCACGTGGATGGGATGGGCTGCCTCGTGATGAGACCTCGGTCATTGCACAGAAGCAGGCTTCTAAGTCAGAATTTGTAGGGCAGAGAGGAAGGAGAGAGAAAAGCAATACCCTAAGGCGATCACTAAGCTGAAAATCACACTGAGAGGTAGTATTTCTTGAGACTGGTGGTTTGCTGAGCGGGGAGCCCGGGGCTCTGGGTTACTGGTCTCCACAGCCTCCTCTTGGAAGGCTCTGCTGTGGTCCCTCACGCCACAGGCAGGCAGCTTCAATAATGGAGAGGTGAAGTGACTTTGCAGAGACACGTGGCTTCTTCGTAATGAGGCTAAACTAAAATTAAAGTCTCTGGCTGCAGAGCCGGCGTCTGGACTCTTGGGCTATGGGCAGAGACAAGAAGGGGAGTAGAGGGAAGCAGTTATGGGCATCTTGAGTAATTTTTAAGGATTTTGACCTTGACTTGAATATCTTTACAGAATCCTTGAAGGGCTTGGAGTGAGGGAAAGCTACCAGAGTTCACTTCATGACAGTAGACACGAGAGGCTGTCTGAAGAAAGGAACCTACTGGAAACTTATTGTTTCCAGGCCAAGGAGCAGGGGAAGGGGCCTCACTGGGACACACTGAGCTGGAGAAGTGGGCAGGCCTCGGGCTGTGCATGCTCAGAGTGCAGGAGAGAGGTGGGGCTGCTCAGGAGGATTTGGGAGTTGTCCCAATGTAAGTTCAAGTTCAGATTGTGGGCCCGCTGACTCCGGGGAAATCAAGAGGAGAGCGGCGACAGGAGAAGGCTGGGGAGCAGCCAGGCCAAGGTGGAGGGCGCTGTGGAGCCTCCAGGATGGTGCTGACAAGGAGGGCCTGGGGGCCGTCGGCCCAGCGGGGTCACAAGGCTCGGGGACAGAATGTGCCCATGCCACTCCATGACCATGCATTTAAGGTCAGGGTGAGGTCAGGACTTGAGGAAGTTGTATTTGGTTCCCAGCAAGTCAGCCACCACGAATTTCAAAATCTCTCTCCATCTGGAAGGCAGAAAATGATTTGCAGCCCTCAGACGGCTCCAAGGGCACCAGGTTTTGCCAAGTCCCTGTATTTGACAGAAATGGGCCGTGAAATGCCGGCTAATTGCTACAAGATTTACCAGGGAAGGAGGGCCTGAGCACGAGAGACGGGGAGGTGTGCTGTCCGTCTTTCATGTGGGGAGCCGAGGGACTGGGGGATAACAAGACATAATGGGCTCGCTTCTCTGAGCGCCAAATTACCAGGATCATTTTATCCTAGTGAAAGAAGGATGGAGCTTTTAAAAATGGGTAATTATGACATATTTTTTTCATTGTTGTCGAGAAAGCTAAACCCCAATTATCCCCGCTATTTCGGAGGGGCTTTCACAAGGCGCTCATGCTATTGTTGAGCTCATCTCGCCCGGGCTCCCGGGAGAGCTTTATTTGCTGTCATAATCCTGCCTGATCCCTTCTCTCCGTACCTGACAAGTCTATGCAGTGCTGCTCCCACGTGTTCTGCCCCTGCCCTAGAACTGGACCACGGGGCCCCTGAACCAAGTGCAAGAAACGGTTTCCAAGTAACCAGTGCTACTTGCTGAGTCTTTAAAGAACTGTCAGTCATCTTACCTAACAGCCCTCCCTCCCATGAGCTTGTGGAAGCACCCCTTACGTCACTTACTCCCCTCAACTAAAGCCTCCAGTAATGCCCATGGCTTGGCAAGCCCAGGGCTACTAGAACTCGGCCCCCACACTTCCCATCTCATCTTAGCTCTTCCCTTGTCAATTGTTCACTTGCTCATTCATTCATTCAACCCATGTATGTCAAGCGAGTTGGGTATGCTCAGAAGGTTTTCATGGAGGGAAAGCAGTCAAGGAGGTCAGAGGTCATGACACAGCCGGAGAGGTTATGTTAAGTGAGGAGGAAGGGCTTTGGGACCCAGAGAACATGACACCTGTACTGAGTGTCCAATGAAGAGACATATCCAGTTTCAAGCTTAGGGAAAGGGGTAGCAAGTGGCGCCATTACCTAGAGAAGAGCTTTGGAGAAGAAATGGGTTTGACAGATGGGGGGGGGGGTGATGGGCTGCTTTGGGGACTTGCTGGCCAACGGGAGATGGTGGACAGCCAGGAGGAGGTGCCCTGTGATCAGGTGTTTATGGTAATCTGGTGCCCTGGTGAGAGTGGCAGGCTGGAGAGAGACACAAGGGAGTGGGCAGTACGGAGGTGGGCAGAGCCCTGGGGATGAGCAAGACCATGGGGCTGGGAGAACACCAGCAGTCCTAGCTGCCAGGCCGTATGGAAGAAGACAAGATGGCAGAAGGAGGACGAGCTCACTCCTGGGCCCTGGGCACACAAAGTGCTGAACTCTGCTTTCTCCAGTGGGCACAGGCAAACCTCGGGCTGACCACGCCCAATCTGCTTCACCAAAACAGGGTCAGATTGACGGTGACAGTAACACAGACTCCTACTCTATGTCTTCCCCTTGGCCCTGAAATACAGAATTTGGCTGGCTTTTGTCACCAGGCCCTGGCCATAGCCCTGAATTCTGGAAATTTCCCAGGTGACAGGAGAGTGTTCTTCATGGGATCTCAGACCACATCTGAGTTTATGCTAATGAGGTGACTTGGGCTGGAAAACCCAGCTTCGGGATTAGCTGCCCATGTGATACCAGCTCAAACTCGAAGGAAAAGAGGGGGCTAGAAATTGAATCTCAGGGCCAGCGCTGTGGTATAGTGGGTAAGGCTGCTACCTGTGGTGCTGGCATCCCATATGGGCACCGGTTTGAGTCCCGGCTGCTCCAATTCTGATCCAGCTCTCTGCCATGGCCTGGGAAAACAGTAGAAGATGGCCCAAAAGTCCTTGGGCCCCTGCACCCATGTAGGAAATCAGGAAGGAGCTCCTGGCTCCTGGCTTTGGATCAGCCCAGCTCCAGCCATTGCAGCCATCTAATGAGTGAACCAGCGGATGGAAGAGATCTCTCTCTTTGCTTCTCCTGCCTCTCCCATATGGGAGACCTGGAAGAAGCTCCTGGGTCCTGGTTTCAGCCTAGTTCAGCCCTGGCCATTGCAGTCTTTGGGGGAGTGAACCAGTGAATGGAAGATCTCTGTCTCGCCCTCTCTCTATAACCTTGCCTTTCAAATAAATAAACATGTGAAAGAAAGAAAAAAAGAACAAAAGAAAGAAAGAATTTTTTTTTGACAGACAAAGTTAGACAGTGAGAGAGAGACAGAGAGAAAGGTCTTCCTTCTGTTGGTTCACCCCACAAATGTCCACTACAGCAGGCACACTGCGCCGATCCGAAGCCAGGTGCCAGGTGCTTTCTCCTGGTCTCCCATGTGGGTGCAGGGCCCAAGCACTTGGGCCATCCTCCACTGCCTTCCCGGGCCACAGCAGAGAGCTGGACTGGAAGAGGAGTAACCGGGACAGAATCCGGCGCCCTGACTGGGACTAGGACCCAGAGTGCCGGCGCCACAGGCAGAGGATTAGCCTAGTGAGCCGCCGCGCCAGCCAAAAGATCGAATTTTATGGCCAGTGATTCAATCAGGCATGATGAAGTGAGGTGGCTCCAATAAAGACTCTGCACTTGGAGGTCTGGGTGAGCTCCCCAGGCTGGCATTGTTCTGTGGCCTGTCACACAGTGATGTCCTGGGAGGGTCCTGACATCACAAAAAGATAGGGAAGCTTCATGACGGGACCCTCCCAGACCTAGACCTATCTGCCCCTCCTTTTGGCTGAGTATGCTGATTTGTGTGCTTTGTAATAATGCTGTCATCTTGTGGCCCGGGAGTACAGTGGAGGATGGCCCAGGTCCTTGGGCCCCTGCACCCACATGGGAGACCGGGAGGAAGTACCTGGCTCCTGGCTTCAGATCAGTGCAGTGCCTGCCATGGCGGCCATTTGGGGGGTGAACCAATTGAAGGAAGACTTTTCTCTCTGTCTCTCTCTCTCTCACTGTCTAACTCTGCCTGTAAAAAAAAAAAAAAAAAAAAAAAAAGCTGTCATCCTGAGCAGTGTTTCCCTGACTTCTGTGAGTCTCTGTAGTGCATTGCCAAACCTGAGCAGCAGGAACTCTGTCATTTGTAACCCGCTGGTCAGAAATCCTAATGGTCCGGGAACTCCTGAACTTTGTATTGGTGTCTAAAATAAAGACTGCCCTGCAGAGAACTGATCCTTCAGCCAGTGAAGTTTGGCCCAACTCCGCATAGATAGCGCCAGAAGCCATCATGCCCTTGTTCTTAAAATTATTGGGGTCTAGGGCCAGCACTGTGTTGTAGTGGGCTAAGCCTTCGTCTGGGGTGCCGGAATCCTATATGAGCACCAGTTTGAGTCCTGGCTGCTCCTCTTCCCATCCAGCTCCTTGCTATGGCCTGGGAAAGCAGTAGAAGATGGACCAAGTCCATTGGGCCCCTGCACAGCGAGGGAGACCCAGAAGAAGCTCCTGGCTCCTGGCTTCAGGACTAGGTATTAGCAGTAATTGAGAGATGTTTCAAAGTATACAGAAGATGTGTGTGAGTGTGAATGTATGTGTGTCTGCCTGCCTGCCTTTCAAACACATTTAATTAATTAATTTTTGTAAAGCAATGGTGTAGCATTTGCCTAGAATCTACACACATCTTCTGTATACTTTGAAACATCTCTCAATTACTGCTAATACCTAGTCAGTGCAAATGCTAAGTTAACAGCTGTTCTACTGTGTTGCTTAGGGGGTGTGCCCAGACATCTATACGTGTTCAATACAGATGTAATTTTTTATCTGAATACTTCCAATACAAGGTTGGTTGAACCCAAGGATGTAAAACGCCTGGGTATGGAGGAGTGATGGCCCAGCCCAGGGCCTCACTCTGCCCCTAGTGCCTTGTAGTGTGTCTGAGTTGTCAGCTCATCCTGGATTCATCACAAGGGGTTTACAGGAGAGTTGGAGGCAGGGAGGCCGATGCCTCCCCCTCCCCCTGCTGTCAGACCCTAAGTCCAAGGGAGATACAAGCTTCACCTCTCCCATCCCCAAGATTCCCCAGAACGAGGCTTGCTGTTTTCTTTCATCACCCAGATCACCAGGTTTTATTTCTCAAACAAAATTGCTTTGGACTTTACCTGCTCAGAGTTAGGATTCCTAGGAAAGGAGCGACTCAGAAATGACGGACAGAGGAAAAGAGGAAGGAAGGCTATTTCCTGGTGCTGGTGTTAGCTTGCTCGGGCTGCCGGAAGCAACTTCTCTTCTCACAGTGCCAGAGGCCAGAAGTCCAATGTCAGGGGTCAGTGGGGCCAGGCTGCTTCTGCAGGCTCTGGGGAAGAGGCTACTTACTGTCCCTTGCCTCTTCCAGCAGCTGGTGGCTCCAGGCATTCCTTGGTCTGCAGGGGCATCCCTAATGACCTCCTTCTCTGTGTCTCTGTGTGTCTTTTCCAGAATACCCTTGCCTTCATTGTGTCTGCAAAGACCCTATCTCAAACAAGATCACATCCTGCCTCTCCAAATGGACATGAATTGGCAGGAGGTTGGGGGCAGTATCTTAGCATGTTTTCCTGTGCTATAACTGAATACCACAGACTGGGTAATTTATGAAGAATAAAGATCCATCCAGCTTTTTTTCCTGGATGTCCAAGGTCAAGGAGCTGCATCACGTGAAGGTCTTCTTGTTGCTGGGGACTCTCTGTAGAGCCCGGGGTGGCCCAGTGTGCCATAGGGCAAGAAGGATCTGGCCTTGATAACATGACCTGTCTTGAGATAATTCATTAACCCATTAATGCATTAAACCACAAGAGCACAGCTCTCACAGCCTAATCATCTCTCTAAGGTTCTACCTGTTACTATCTCCCAATGGGAATTACATTCTAATATGAGTTTTGAGAGAGACATTAAAACTATAGCAGGTGGTCACTGGTCAACCCAGGGTGGTAGGGGTGTTTACACCAGTGTTGCCAGACACATGTGAGTAACGCCATTGCATTAACACGTAGTGAAGGCTTGAGTGATGGCAATTTCCCAGCTCCATTGTAATCGTATGGGATGAGTGTCTTATATGTAGCCCACTGGTGACCAATAGTTTGCTTTGCAATGTTGGACTATAGTTGCATGAATGAAGAATGCTTGTCAAGGAAGCAGAATGTCAATATTCAGCACTACAGGTTGAGTGATCATTTTCTACTTCTTTGTCTTTCCACATGCTAGGAGCATTTACTCGGCACCCAGCACTCTGCAGGAGCCACAGGTTGGATGAGTCAGCTCTTTTGTTACTATAATGAAACACCCGAAGCAGGGTACCTTTATAAAGGAAAGAGATTCATTTAAGTCACAGTTTTAGAGGCTGAAAGTGCAAACAGCATAGCACTGACTCTGGTGAGGGTCCATCGGCAAATGGCAAGAGAGAGCGTAGGAAGTTCCAACTGTGGGACAGGACAATCTCAGGTGTCAGGATGAGGCTTTTGGCACAATTCACTCTCATAGGAACTCACTCCAGGAGACCGCTGGTCCCTTCCAAGCATAGCACCCTCAGTGCCCTAAGAATCTCTCACTAGGCCTCACCTCTTAAAGGTTCCACACCACCTCTCAACACCAGCACCCAGGAATCAAGTGTGCAACCCATGAAGCTTTGTGGGATACCCACACCATAGCAGAGGTACAAAAATGAAGTGTGTGGGGGCTAGCACTGTGGCACAATAGGTTAATCTTTGGTTCTAGTCCCAGCTGCTCCTCTTCCAATCCAGTTCTCTGGAATGGTCTAGAAAAGTAGTGGAATGGGCCCCTGCACCTGCATGTTAGACTCAAAAGAAGCTCCTGGCTCCTGGCTTCAGATCAGCTCAGCTCGGCTGTTGCAGACATTTGGGGAGTGAACCAGTGGATAGAAGACCTCTCTCTATCTCTCCCTCTCACTGTCTATAACTCTACTCTCAAATAAATAAAATCTCTCATTCATTCAGCAAATACGAACTGAATGCCCAAATGTGTCAAACCCTATTCTAAGTGCTTCAAGATACAGCAATGAGTGAAACAAGATAAATCCCCATCATGGGGTTCCCATTCTAATGAGAGGAGGCAAACAACAAACAAATAAATGAAATGATTGCATGCTACAAAAAGGAATAAAACAGGAAAGTGGACTAGGAATGCTGGGAGAATACAATATTAAGTAGGGTCACCAGGAGCTCCTCACTAAAAGAAAAAAAAAATGAGCCAAGACTTAAAGAATATAATGGAGAGGCTGGTGTTGAGGTGTAGGGGGTAAAGCTACCACCATGCCATTTGGGCACCGGTTCAAGTCTCGGCTGCTCCATCTCTCTGCTATGGCCTGGGAAAGCAGTAGAAGATGGGCCAAGTCCATGGGCCCCTGCACTCAAGTGGGAGACCTCGATGAAACTCCTGGCTTCTGGCTCCTGGCCTTGGATCAGCCTAGCTCCAGCCATTGCAGCCACTGAGGAGTGAACCAGCAGATGAAAGACCTGTTTCTCTCTCTTTCTCTTTCTCTCTCTCTCTCTGCCTCTTCCTCTCTAACTCTGCTTTTCAAATAAAATCTATCTTAAATAAATAAATAAATAAAATCTTTTTTAAAAAAGTCACTTCTTTGAAAAAAATAAAGTGTGACAAGAGGCCCTGCATGTGGCCCTTTGCAGGTGCCGTGCTGCTTGACACTATCAACACGGCAGCATCATTAACTAAGGGGGAAAAAAGAGCAGGAATGGATGGGGGAACCCAGAGGAGGGAGACAACTCTCCGGGGCTGTTGGGAGTGTGGTGGAATGAGAAGGCTGTGCCAAAATGGCTGCTGGCAAGCAAGCATCAGTTACTCAGGAATGACTTTGGAAAGCACCTGGCAAAGGAGCCTGCCTGGCAACAGGCTGTGATTGATTATGGCATAGACCACCCCTTGACCGGATTGGCTGCCTCGGCTATATAAGCTGCTGTACCAACTGAAATAAACGAGTCTGCAGGCTGCAGACTCTGGCCTGCTTTCACCCGGCTCCCGGTGTCTGTGTGGTGATTCTGCACCTCTTTCCCCCACCATGCTCCTCCTCTCAGAACAGCAACACAGGACGACCCCACCCCCATCCAACCCCAAGCACCCAAGAGAGACCTGGAAAATGAAGGAAGGATGCTGTGGCAGAGAATGGGGCCACCCCGGAAATTGTGCAGAGCCCTGTGGGTGTGGCCGGAAGTGGGGGCGGGGCTGAGAGGGGCGCCATCCTCCCACCTGTGCACCGGAAAGTTCCCTCTGGAGGAGTCCTTGGGGAGAAGCTGGAGGCACAGAGCCCAGTGGGGGCACTAGGGGCTTAGTGGAGGTGCTAAGGGCAGAGATGGATAAGATAAAGTGCAGAAGACAAAATGGGGATGGGCAAAATGAAACATGTAAATGGATTGGGTGGTGATGTTGGAGTAGAAATGGCAGGAATTTGTGATTGATTACATAGGGCATAGAGAGGTGAGAGAAGAGGAGGAGTCTGCATAGGGATAGTTTTACTTTTCATCTTTTTGAAATATTTATTTATTAGAGAGGGAGAGAGAGGGAGAGGTCCCATCTGCTGGCTCACTCCCCAAAATGCCCAAAACACCAGAAACTAGAAACCCAATCCAGTTGTCCTGGCCACCACTGTTGTCTCCCAGGGTCTGCATGAGCTTCGAGCTGGAGCCAGAAGCCGGAGCGGGGACTTGAACCCGAGTACCTGGATATAGAACATGGTAAAATTAACCACTGCCCTAAATACCCATGCAGGGGCAGGTTTCATACTGGAACCCTGGGTGTCTGAACTTGGGAACCCGGGGAGGCAGGGTAGCTTTGAGATGAAGATGAAACAGTTTGGCACATACAGAATGCTAAGAGGCAAGGTTCCTAGGCACTTGGAAACCCAGGTCCGGACAGAAAGCAGGGCTTGTAGACGGTGAGAATTGAAGCCTTCAGGGTGTCCGCTGGAGCTGTAGTGTGAAAGTAAGGGGAAAAGTGAGAACAGAGCAGGCAAACCCCAGGGAAAATGGCAAGGATCTTGAAGCGAGACATTCCGCAGCAATGCCCGAGAGTATGAGGCAGAGGGAGCCCTTAGCGGTGAGCAGAGGCCAGGGGATTAGATGTGGGTAAGGCTCCCTTACTGGGCCGGGTGGAGTGGGCCCAGTGCAGACTTTCTGCAGAGTCTGGAGCTGGTACAGGCATTGCACGGTGAGGTTGCCCTGCAGGGAGCAGAGCCAAACTTCTTAGACAAGCCTTAATCCATGAGTGGATGAACCGCTGGTGAGCACGGAGTCACCTCTTAGAGGCCCCTAGTCCCAGGTCTCAGTATCTCCCTCTAGGGATGGTATTTCACCATGCATTTTGGTGGGGACATCGAAACCAAAGCAGGCTGCCAGGGGCGCACACTCTGACTCCTCCATGCTGGGCTGCACACACGGTGGGGAGGGGAGCGCTGCACCGGGATGGGTTCCACCTGAGCATCACGGACATGGTGGCCCCAGCTGGTCTCACTTAGCTGGCCTGACAACCTCTCATCTCCTCTCCCGGGCTGCCAAGGACGGAGACGGAGAAGCGGCGAGAGTGCTCCCCGCACCCCCAGACGGAGGGACCTTGACCTGACTCCGACCTCCTGTTGCTGCCACGCTCCCTGCCCTCAGGGAGGACTCCCTCTCTGTGTCTCTGCCACCTCCTCCTGCTGTCCCTTCCAGGTTCCAAGTCCGAGCTGCCCCCAGCCCATGGAGGCCCACCAGCTCTGCGTCATCACCCCAGATGCCTTGGGGGCCCAATGATGGATTTTTTTTTTCTAATTAAAAATCGCTTTGGGAAGTGCAGAATAATTGGGAAATATAAAGAGTAAGCTTTATCTTTAACCAAATGCACGATCGTCCCCCAGAAGAGACTGATTGGTTAGGAAGAACAGCAGCTCAGGCTGCTCATAAAAATGGGAAGATTTTGCTGACACGTTCTTTGTCAGGAACAGAGAGAGATGCAGGTTCTGTCTGCTCGCTTGGGGTCTCCTTCTGGGTGTTGGAGCCAATTACCTCAGAATTCTCCAGCTCAACGCAGCATGGTAGGAGCTGCTTCTGCCCCTTTGAGCCATCTCAGACCTAACCTGAATGTCGCCCCTTTCTCCCAAAGCCACCCTGCCTCCCCTCTCTCCAGCTCCGCCACTGCCCACTCCGGAAGGAGTGAGTGCTCCCCAGCTTCTCTGCTGTGCACCCTGAGGTGGGCGCTGCATTCTGGAGAAGCATCGGTGTCCAGTCCAGCTCCCAGGGAGCTAAAGGGCCGACGTGAAGGAATCCAGGCCCGTAAATGGACTCCACCCTTATGGCGAACGCTGGTGCAGAGCTTTGTGAAAGGGGCCGGGGAGTCGCGGGGGCAGGAGCGGTTCAGCCTTCCTTGGGGAAGCTCACTGAAAAGGTAACAGTTACATTGGGTGGCAGAGTTATTTCTGGTCAGGGAAAAAAAAAGGAGGAACGGTCAGCAAGGCAGAGGGAACAGCATGGCAGGTGGCTCGGAGACTCAAAGGCTAAGGAAATACTCAAGGCAAGGGGATGGGGTGGGGATGGTTGAGGGGTGTGCCATGGGGATGGTTGAGGGGTTCTTGTAAGACTATGAACCATTTTCGAAGACCTTTGAGTTCACTTTAGCAGTTGGACTGGACATGAAGCAAATAGCTGTTGTTGACCAACAAATTTTTAAGAAATGGAAAGAAAAAAAAGTTTCCCCCAGAAATAAAAGAGAAATGAATTAGAAATGATCAGCTCACAGGAGACATGGTGGGGCATGGGGAAGGAGTCCAGGAACTGACTGCAAAGCAGGACTCTGCCGCCAGGGGGCAGTCTCTTCTCTTCTCTCATCTCTAAATGAGACATTGAGTGACTCTTCCTTGGCTGTAATGCTGATGGCTTATGATCTCTATATGCCCAGAGCTCATCACGTCCTTGGAAAGAGAACCTGGAAGCCAGCTACACATTGTTGGATCTAGCATGTGTGTCTTCAACTACATCTTACTAAAGAATTTCTCAACCTCAGGGACTCCTAAGTCCTGACATGCAAAATGATTGTTATGCAGTAGGGGAAGGGTCCTCAGTTTCCATCCTAACACTGAATTCTCTATGGTCAAAAAGTAGACATTTCCCTCTGACAGCACTGCACGGATGAACAAGAAAGAAATCATTTTCTGTCTAACCTTGCTTCTTCTGTTAGCACTCTCTGGAATTTCCAGATAAAAACGCTTCATGGTTATTGCTAAAGAAATTTCCTGTCTAGCAAGAAGCTCCTGCCTTCAGATCAGCTCAGTTCCAGCCATTGTGCCATTTGGGGAGTGAACCAGCGGATGGAAGACCTCTCTTTCTGTAAGTCTCTACTTCTCAAATAAATAATGAATAAAATCTAAATAAAGAAGGAGGCTTATTTATTTATTGGAAAGTCAGAGTTACAGAGAGAGGAAGAGAGAGAGAGAGAGGTCTTCCATCCACTGGTTCACTCCCCAGATGGCCACAAGGGCCCGGGTTGAGCCAGGCTAAAGCCAGTACCAGGAGCTCTATTCAAGTCTGATGTGAGTGACAAGGGCCCAGCCCTTCCCAGGTGCATTTGCAGGGAGCTGGGTAGGAAGCAGAGCAGCCAAGGCTTGAACCAGCGCTCCAATATGGGCTGCTGGAGTCGCCAGCAGCAGTTGAACCCGCTGTGCCCCAGTGATGAGCCCTCAGTTCATCCCACCAGGCTCACAGAGATGCCAGACCACAGACTGGGCCGACGGCCTCTTCCTATCTTCTCAGACAGGGTCGGTGGCCCCTGGGCTCATGTTCTTCTTATGCATGGAAATAGAAGAACAGAGGACCGGCTAAACGACCCACACCATCTTGTGTGAAAGTCTGGGCTCCAATCGCATCTGCTCACACCCCAAGAGCCAAAGCAAGTCACGTGACCAAGTGCAGCTTCAAAAGGCAGAGACGTGCACTTCCCCTTGTGTGCATGACAAATAACACAACCGACCACACGGCCCGAGAGAAAAGATGCAGGAAATGTGGGCTCCGGTGTTCCTCCAATGACACAGTCCAGTCACGACACCCTGAAGCCGACTTTGGGTCTCGAGATCCCTGAAGACTCTTAAACACTATTGAAAACTCCAAAGAGATTTTGTTTATGTGGGTTTGATCCACCAACATTTAAGAAATTAAAACCAAAAGCTATCTTCATTATGTACCAATTATTTTCTAAAATAACAATAACAAACTCATTATGTGCATAAATAAAATTTATGAAATGCAACTTTTACCCAAAGCAAACAAAAATTTCATGAAATGAGTGGTATTGTTTTAAAATTTGCAAGTCTCTCCAGGACTTGGCTTAGTAATAGAGTTAGATTCTCCTAGTTGCTTCCACATTCAGTAGATGGTGACACACTGGTTGAAATATGAAGTGTCTCCAAATGGCTCGTGGTAATGCATATTATAAAAAAGAAAATAAAACATGGATGATTTCAAAAATGTTTTTGCACCAGAGCAAACTTCTTTTCCTTTCATTTTTCTATGAGCCTTTTGAAGTCCTCTCACATGAAAGGCTACAGTGCTACGTAGTTGGAAAATGAAGAGGTACTTCAATAGCTTTTTCAAGCAATCAGAGAGATTCCTCTTTGATACTACATTAAAAGCGTACAAGTAATCACTTTGTAAGGTCAGTTGCAGTGTGGAGTCTGAAACCATATCATCAACCTTTTCATCTCTTGTCATATTAAAACTCACTGACCAAGGCCAAGGCTGATGCTGTGAGTGCCTGGGTTTGAATCCAGCTCTGCTTCCTGCTCAGCTCTCCTGCTACCACACATCTGGGAGGCAGTAGATGTTGACTCTGCTATCCACATAGGAGACCCAAACTGAGTTCCTGGTTCCCAGCTTTGGTCTGGCCCAACCCTTGGCCTATGGGCATATGAATTGGGCACCTATTCGAGTCCTGGCTGCTCCACTTCCGACCCAGCTCTCTGCTATGGCCTGGGAAAGCAGTAGAAGATGGCTCAAGTCCTGCATGCATGGGAGACCCAGAGAAAGCTCCTGGATCCTGGCTTCAGATCTGCCCAGCTCTGGCCATTACGGCCATTTGGGGAGTGAACCAGCAGATAGAAGACCTCTCTCTCTGTAATTTTGCCTTTCAAATAAAGAAATAAATCTTTTTTTAAAAAATAAAATAAAAAAGCTCAAAAGCTCCTATGATGTCAGACCTAATCACATATTTGGAGCTTATTTCCCACAGCCCCTCCTCTCAATTCAATGTGGCAGGATTAGGAGGCCACGCCCAGCTTCTGGCTCCTCCCTGAAGAGAAAAAAAGGACCCTGGACCAGGTGTTCCCAGAGCTGACGCTTTGGGGAGGCTGCTGAGGGACTAAGCACCTGCCTGCAAACCTGCCTGGCTGGGGACTAGTGATCATGTGGGAGGGCTTTGGGACTGGCACCTACTGCTCCAAGCTCACTGCAAAGCGAGCAGAAGAAAACTCTCAATCCCTGGCTTCTCCCTAGAGGAAGAAAGAATGGGAGTGTATGCAACATGCTGACTTTTTGGGAAGCTCCTCCCACAGGACTGGTCTACATCTCCTCTGTCTTGAAGTGCTGATGGGACCCGTCATACTCTAGGGGCCTGCGCACAATTAAGAGCAAAAGGGACCACAAGGACCAGTAGCAGAGCAGACGTGGCCAGCAAACCTCATTGGCCTCTCCTTTGGTGGGCAGAGGGAAGGAATGGAACATGTACCCTCTGCCCCAGTTTGGATGGATTGCTGCTCAGCAGGGCTTCTGTCTTGCCTGATGCTATGATTTGAGTGTATCACCCCAGGGGTTCAGTGTTAGAAGCTCTGTCCCTGGTGTGGAGATGCTAAAATGCAGTGAGACCTTTAAGAAGAAGGGCCAGGTAGGAGGTCACAATACTGTCCCACCCTGTGCTCTGACTTCCTGCCCTGCAATGTGAACCCCCGCTGCTGTGAACCCCCTATGTGAACACCCCTATGATGCCATCTACAAGGAGGTGACACAGCCAGGGGAGCCCCCACAGGAGCGCCACCATGTTCGGCCCTCACAACTGCTGTAAACAAACCTCTTTTCTTAGTAAGTACCCAGTCTCAAATATGTTGTTTTAATAACAGAAAATGGATGCATCAAAGTCAAGAAACCCAATGGACTCTGAATGTTGTACGTGGAGAAACCCAGCACCCAAACACTTGATTGTCAAATGGTTAAAGGTCAAAGACAAAGGGAGAATGTTGAAAGAAATAAGTGACCTGTCACATACAAGAGAGTTCTCGTAAGACTATTAGCAAGTTTTTCAGCAAGCCAGAAGTCAGAGGGATGCTGTACAGGAAATTTCCTCCCCACTCCAGGGGTAAAGGGAGCCCATCAGGTTGAAATGAAGATGCTAGACAGCAGCACAAAGGTACATGGAAACACAACACTCACGGTAGGGGTGAGTACGCAGACAGTAGAGAATGCTGGAATACTTTCTATGACAGTTAAATGAGAAAAGTATAAAACAGCCATTAAAATGATAGTGAGTGACAAATAAAAACATAATTTGTGATATTTGTGATATTAGTAGCATAAAGTGTGGGGAAAGGACAAATGAAAGATTCACATTTTTGTGTGCAATTGAATTTGAGCTGTTATCAGTAATATAGCTTGCTCTAACTATAAGACATTTTATGCAGGCTCCATGGCAATCCCAAAGGAAATACCTCCAGCGGCTGGCATTGTGGCACAGTGTCAGTATCCCATAGCAGAGCACTAGTTCAAGTCCAGGCCGCTCTGCTTCCAATTCAACTCCCTGCTAATGTTCCTGCAAAAGTAACATGTGATGGCCCAGATACTTGGGACTCTGCCACCACACTTCTGTCTGGCCTAGCTCTGGCCATTGAGGCCATTTGGGGAGTGAACCAGCAGATGGAAGAGGAAGAGGAAGAGAAAGATGAGATGAAGAAGAGGAGGAAGAGGAAGAGGAAGAGGGAGAGGGAGAGAGAGAGGGGGAGGAGAGAAAAAAAGAAAGAAAGAAAGAAAGAAAGAAAGAAAGAAAGAAAGAAAGAAAGAAAGAAAGAAAGAAAGAAAGAAAGGGGAAGGGAAGGGAAGGGAAGGGAAGGGAAGGGAAGGGAAGGGAAGGGAAGGGAAGGGAAGGGAAGGGAAGGGAAGGGAAGGGAAGGGAAGGGAAGAATTGAATTGAATTGAATTGAATTGAATTGAATTGAATTGAATTGAATTGAATTGTGCTTGCAGCCTCTGCCATGCCGCCATGGCCCTCTAATGCCAGTGGCCTCTTGCTCGCCAAGCCCCAGCCAAAACAGAGGGGGGAAGTAAAGAGATCTTCATACCTCTGCTGGAACAAAGCCGGCGCCCGCAGACCCTCCCCCGTAGAGTACTCAGAAAGCTCCTGACTATGAAAGCCGTTCCGAGAGTGCGCCCTCTACCGGACGTGTGAGGAAGCCCCATTGCCGCGGGCCTGGTAGGGTACTCTGAGAAATCAGCTGGGATCAGAAGCCCACCGAGGCATTGCAGCTGCTCATTCCAGCCTCCTGGGACCCTCGCCGCGCCCCTGCTGAGGGATGTCCCGAGATGCCATTCGGCCACCACCCACGAAGAGCTTAACCCGGTCCACCTGCTGTCCAGATGGGACCGCCCGAGTGCTCTGTCTCCAGGGAATAGTGAGTGGCTGAGGAATTTGAGAAAAAGCCAGAGGAAGTTCCCACTCCATGGATCCCTTGGGTGCACCTTCCCAGTTTGTGGATGTGGGTGACTTGTGCTTGGGCCCCTGCCACCGACGTGGGAGACCAAGATGGAGTTGCTGGCTTTGGCCTGGCCATTGTGGCCACTTAGGGAGTGAACCAGAGGATGGAAGATCTCGCCCTGTGTGTCTGCCCCTCTCTGTCTAACCTGTAACACTTATTTTTAAGTAAATAAATCACTCTTTGAAAAGAAAAGAAAGAATCCACTTGAAAGGGAAACATTGCACACTCAAAATATTTTTCCTTTTCTTCCTGTTACGGGTAGTTCTGAACATCCAAAGGTACCTAAGTGTACAATTGTGAGCAGAAAAAGAGGACACAAATCAGACACTGGTCGCTTTTCCACTTTCCTTTGTGTGTGGAGTTTTAATATAAATTCAGGAACACAAAGCATCAATGCAAGTCAAAATGTTTCAGTAACAAGTTTCAGCAATTCGACTTTATGACAGTTCTAAATAAGCCTGTCACATCTTTCTGGACAATTGCCAGTATTTGGCTTTTTTTAAGCAAGTGCATTTCTTATGAATGATGACTAAATGGTGCTTGTAGCATTTTATCAGATGTAGTTTCCACCCCTTCACTGTGCATTTCTGAGTTAGCCTACATGTAAGTACATGTTAATTTTTTTTTAATTTATTTATTGGGGCTGGCGCTGTGGCGTAGCTGGTAAAGCCGCCACCTGCAGTGCCAGCATCCCATATGGATGCCAGTTCCAGTCCCGGCTGCTCCAGTTCCGATCCAGGTCTCTGCTGTGGCCTAGGAAAACAGTAGAAGATGGCCCAAGTCCTTGGGCCCCTGCACCTGCATGGGAAGACCTGGAGGAAGCTCCTGGCTTTGGATCAGTGCAGCTCTGGCCATTGCGGCCAATTGGGGAGTGAACCAGCAGATGAAAGACCTCTCTCTCTCTCTGCATTTCCTTCTCTCTCCGTGTAACTCTGATTTTCAAATAAACAAAAAATAAATCTTTAAAAAAATTATTCATTTATTTGAAAGGCAGAGTTAAAAACAGAGAGAGAGAAAGAGAGAGAGAGAGAGAGATCTTCCATCTGCTGGTTTACTCCCCAAATAGAAACAACAACACATTCAAGTCAGGAGACAGGAAGTCCATTTGGGCCTCCCCCATGGGCCATCTTCCATTGCTTTCCCAGGTGCACTAGCAGGAAGCTGGATCAGGTGGCGAATTAACCAACTACGCCACAACACCAGCCTCCAAGCACATGTTTTTAATGTTGTCCAACTTCTGTGTTGTTCCTGTAAGTTTGCTGTTTAAATACATTAACCTGGAGCCAGTGTTGTAGCACAACAGGTTAAGCCATCACCTGTGACTCTGGCATCCCATATGAGTGCCAACTGAAGTCCCGGCTGCTCTACTTCCAATCTAGCTCCTTGCTAATGTGCCGGGGAAAACAGTGAAAGATGGGCCCCTGATACCCATGTAGGAGACCAGATGGAGTTCCAGGCTCTTGGTTTCAGCCATTTGGGGAGTGAACCAGCATATGGAAGATCTCTCTTTCTCTCCCTCTCTCTCTTTCTCTCTCTAACTCTGTCATTTAAATAAAAAAAATCTAAAAAATGTATTAAACTATAAGAAAAAATAAAATATCTACAGAAGATACAAAAAGAAAATCAGAAAGGATTCAAGGCATATTACCAAAAAAAAAAAATCAGTGAAACAGAAATACAGCTTAAGAGGCAAAGAAAGCCCCCCCCCCCCAAAGAAAAGTTACCAGATTGCAATTAGTTTAAACATACAGGGATAATTAAATTCCCCAATCAAAAGACATAAAATGGCTAAATAAATCAGAAGACAAGAGCCCACCATACGCCGTGAGAGACTGACTTGACATGTAAGGACTTACGTATGTGGAAGTGAAAGCATGGACAAAGACACGCAAATAGCGACTAGAAGAGACCAGAGTGACCCTACTTGGATCAGACTAAATAGACTTTAAACACTCGCCCAAGAGGCAAAGAACATTTACGTACTGAGAAGAGTCAAGTCACCAGGAAGACATAGTAATTGTAAATACGCACCCACCAAATATCAGAGCACCTGAATATATGGCACAAAACTAACGGATGAAAGAAAGACAGAGAGCAGCGCAATCACACCAGGACATTCTGATGAGCCTTCTAGTGGGTAGAAATCAATGTCTCTTAATAATGGGTAGGAAAAAAATAAATAATGGGTAGAAAAACCAGACAAAAAATCAACAAGGAAACAGGGGACTTGAACAACACTGGAGACCAAATGAACCTCTGCAGAACAAATATAGACAGGACACTCTCCCCCAGCCGCAGGAGAATACACACTCTTGTCAGTTGCACACAGAATCTTCTCCAAGATAAATCACGTTGGATTGAAAAAGTCTTTAAAAACCTACGCAGATTGGAACCACACCAAGTAGCTCTTCCAACCACACGGGAATGAAACTACAAATCCAGAACAGAAGAGAAACTAGAGAACACCCTTGAAAAATCAATGGGACAACGAAGGAATTGAAAAGGAAGTTAGCAAACATCTTGAGAAAAATTAAAGATGAAAAGAAATCATGCTAAAATGCAGGGACACAGCAAAAGGAACAGTAAGAGAGAAGTGTGTAACAGGAAGCACCCACATCAAAAAAAAGAAAAAAAAATAGTATTTCCAATTGAAAACGGAACTTTAACCTCAAGGGATATGAAAAGCAGCCCAAACCGGGGCCAGTGATGTGGTGCAGCGGGTTAAAGCACTACTCGTATGAGCATCCCATATCAGTGCTCTCTCTGTTCCTCCCTCTGTCTTTGTTGCTCTGTCTTTCGAATACATAAATACACCTCGTTGTTTAAGAACAAGCGAAGCCCAGAGTTAGCAGACGGAAGCAAATGAAGACTAGGCAAGAAATAAATGAAAGAGAAAGTGGGAGAGAAAAGACAAAAGCAAAAGCACTAGGAGAAAAGATTCAAATGAATTCAATCAGGAATGAAAACGGAGACTTTGCAACTGAGCTCACAGAAATTACAGGTATTATAAGACACTGCCATGAACACTGATCTGCTGGCAAATTGGATGGCCCAGAAAAAAAAAATGGATGAATTCCAAGAAGCATACAACTTACCCAGACTGAATCATGAAGAAATAGGAAATCTAAAAAGATTCATAACTAGTAAAGATATTGAATCAATAATCAAAAATTCTTAACATTATGAGATTTCCATACTATCCAAGGTGAACTATGGATGCAGAGTGATCCCTATTAAAACCAAACACAGAAAAAACAATCCTGGGGCCAACATTATGGCACAGTAGGTTGAGCCACTACCAGTGACACTAGCTTCCCATGTGAGTACCAGTTTGAGTCTTGGCCGCTCCACTTCCCATCCAGCTCCCTACTAATGCTCCTAGGAAAGCAATGGAGAATGCCCAAATATTTGCCAGCATCCCATAGGGACACCGGTTCGAGACCCAGCTGCTCCTCTTCTGACCCAGCTCCCTGCTATGGCCTGGGAAAGCCACAGAAGATGATCTAAGTGCTTGGGCCCCTGTACCAGCTTGGAAGACTCGGAAGAAGCTCCTGGCTCCTGGCTTCAGATCAGCTCAGTGGCCATGTTGGGAGTGAACCAGCAGATGGAAGACCTCTCTCTCTGTGTGTATGTGTGTGTCTCTATCTCTATCTCTAACTCTTTCAAATAGATAAAATAAATCTTTAAAAATATATACATAGGTATAGCAGGTTAAAGGCTCGGCCTGAAGCGTTGGCGTTCCATATGAGCACTGGATCAAGTCCCAGTTGCTCCACTTCTGATCCAGCTCTCTGCTATGGCCTGGGAAAGCAGTGGAAGATGGCTTAAGTCCTTGGGCCCCTACATCCATGTGCGGACTGAAAAAGCTCCTGGCTTCTGGCTTCAAAACTGCTCAACTCTGGCCATTGCAGCCATGTGGGGAGTGAACCAGCAGATGGAAGATATCTCCCCCCCCCACCCCGGTGTGTCTACCTCTCTCTGTAACTCTATCAAATAAATAAAATAGGTCTTTTAAACTATACACACACACACACATACACACACACACACACACACACACACAGAGGCCGGCACTGTGGCGTAGCAGGTAAAGCTTCCACATGCAGTACCAGCATCCCATATGGACACCAGTTCAAGTCCTGGCTGCTTCACTTCCAATCCATCTCTCTGCTGTGGCCTGGGAAAACGGTGGAAGATGGCCCAAGTCCTTGGGGCCCTGCACCTGCATGGGAAACCTAGAGGAGGCTCCTTGCTTCAGATGGGCACCGCTCTGACCATTCGTGGTCAATTGGGAAGTGAACGAGAGGATGGAAGACCTCTCCCTCTCTCTCTGCCTCTCCTTCTCGCTCTTTAAACAAAAAAAGCAGCAGCAGCAGCAGCAGCCCCTGGCTCCTGGCTTCAGATTGGCGCAGCTCTGGCTGTTGTGGCCATCTGGGGAGTGAACCAGTGGATAGAAGACCTCTCTCTCTCTCTGCCATTGCCTCTCCGAAACTGAGCCTTTCAAATATATAAATAAATATTTTTAAAATAAATTAATAAATAATTTAAAGGAGACAGAACCTAAAAACTTTAAATATATATACATACAAATAAAGGAAATTTTTAAAATGAAATAATAAATAAATAACAAAAAAACAAACAAATAAATATATCTTTAAAAAAGACACAGAGCAAAACAATTCTAAAATTCCCAGGGAACCCACTAAAGACTCTTTTTTTTTACAGGCAGAGTGGACAGTGAGAGAGAGACAGAGAGAAAGGTCTTCCTTTGCCGTTGGTTCACCCTCCAATGGCCGCTGCAACCGGCACACTGCGGCCAGCGCACCGCGCTGATCCGAAGGCAGGAGCCAGGTGCTTCTCCTGGTCTCCCATGGGGTGCAGGGCCCAAGCACCTGGGCCATCCTCCACTGCACTCCCGGGCCACAGCAGAGAGCTGGCCTGGAAGAGGGGCAACCGGGACAGAATCCGGCGCCCCGACCGGGACTAGAACCCGGTGTGCCGGCGCCGCAAGGCGGAGGATTAGCCTAGTGAGCCATGGCACTGGCCCAAAGACTCTTAATAGTCAAAGCAATCTTAACAAAGCTTTTTGACTTTAAAACATATGACAAAGGCACAGTAGTCTAAACAGAATGGTGATGTCCTAAAGACAGACATATGGAAATAAACTCATACATACTCAGCCGACTGTCTTCAACAAGAGGGCCAGGACCACACAATGAGGAAAGGGCTTCAATTCAACAAATGGTTGTGGACCCTTACCTCAAATCATAAACCCAAATCCACACATAATGGATGAAAGACTTAATGAAGGCCGTATGAGCATGGGGAGCACTCAGCCCGCGGGCCCTATAAGGCCCATGAGATCATTTGGTTTGGCCCTGCCAAGGCAACTGGCAGCTGAACTTGGAAATCAGTGATGGTATAGCAAGCTAATTTTTAAGTGGATAATTTCATCTTTTTCCCTAAATTTTGAAAGTCACAGTCACAGAGAGAGAGAGAAGCACAGAGAGAGATCTTCCATCTGCTCGTCCATTCTGCAGAAGGCCACAGCAGCAAGCACTGGGCCAGTCCCGCGCCAGGAGCTCCATCTGGTCTCCCAGTGGTGGCAGCGGCCCAAACACTTGGGCCATCTTCTGCCGCTTTTCCCAGGCCATTAGCAGAGAGCTGGATGGGAAGTGGGGTGGACAGGACACGAACCAGTGGCTTTACCCGCTTTGCCACAAGACCGGCCCCAAATGAATAATTTTCTATGGTCCATGAATGATGCTATAAATATCCGATGGCCCTTGGCATTAAAAAAAAAATTCCCCACCCTTGGAAGAAAATGAAAGAAAAAGCTTCATAACATTTGTCGGAAACAATTTTTTGGATATGATGCCGAAGGCACGAGCGACACAAGCAAAAATATTCAAGTGGATTACATCAAAGTAAAAGCTGCTGTACGGCCAGGGAACACGACAGAGAAAAGGCAACCTGCAGATGAGAGAAAGCATTGTCCAATGCGGTATCTAATAATGGGGCCTTTTTCTTTAAAACGGTTTATTTATTTATTTATTTGAAAATCAGAGTTACACAGACAGAGGAGAGGCAGAGAGAGAGAGAGAGATCTTCCATCCGCTGGTTCACTCCCCCAGTTGGCTGCAAATGATCAGAGCTGTGCTGATCTGAAACCAGGAGCCTCCTCTGAGTCTCTCATGTGGGTGCAGGGGCCCAAGGACTTGGGCGATCTTCTATTGCTTTTCCAGGCCATAGCAGAGAGCTGGATAGGAAGTGGAGCAGCTGGGACTCGAACCAGCGCCCATGTGGGATGTTGACACTGCAGGAAGCAGCTTTACCTGCTACACCACAACACCAGCCCCTAATAATGGGTTAATAATCTAAAATAGAGAAGGAACTTCAATAGCAAAAACAAACAAAAGCAAAAAATAGAACAAAACAAAAAACAACTTGATTTAAAAATAAAGATGAGGTGGGCTCTTGGTCTGGTGGTTAAGACATAGCGAGCATGCCCAGTGGTAGAGTTCCTGTGTTGGATGATCAGCTTCAGCTCCTGCCCCCAGCTTCCTGCTATTGCTGATCCTGTTAGGCAATAATGATGGCTCAAGTGGTTGGGTTCCTGTCACTCACGTAGGAGACCTAGACTGTGTTTCTGGCTCCTGGTTCTGGTCCCACCCCAGTGCCAGCTGGGCATTTGGGGGGTGAACCGGTAGATAGGGGTTCTTTCTATCTCTCTGCCTCTCAAATCAACAAATAAAATTGAAAAAGAGGCATTGAATTTGAATAGAGATTTCACCACTGAAGATACACAAAGGATAAACAGGCCTATGAAAAAAACACTTGGCAACATTTGTTGTCAGGGAAGTGTAAACCGAAACCATCATGAGATGTTGTATCGCGTCTGTTAGGATGGCCATTATTAAAAACAAAACAAAACAAAACAAAACAAAAAATAACCAGCGCAGGTGAGGATGTGGAGAAGCCGCGATGCCTTCGCACTGTTGTTGGGAATGTGTAATGGTGTAGCAGTTATGGGAGAGGGTGGAAGTCCTCGAAAAGTTAAAAATAGCACTACTGCAGGATCCAGCAGTTCTGGGCAGACATCCAAAATAATTGAAAACAGAATCTCAAAGAGATGTTTGTACTCCCATGTTCCTTGTGGCATTATTCATAATAGCCAAGTGGTAGAAATGAACTAAATGCCCATCAGTGGATAAATACATGAAGCAAATGTGGGAAGTACATACAATGGGATATTATGCACCATCTTTAAGAAGGAAATCATGGGATAGAGGCTACAACGTGGCTACCCCTTAAGGGCATCGAGCTGGGTGAAATAGCTCCTTGCAAAGAACAAATACCTCCCAGCTCCACTTTCATTGGGTATCTGATATAGCTGAGCCAGAGTGGGAAATGAGTGGCCAGGAGCTGGTGGGGTGGGGAGGGAGGACGGGCATTTCTGCTTAATGGATATGGCTTCAGTCATGTATGATGACAAAGCTCCAGAGACATGTGGCACTGCAGCATGCCTGTAGTTGGTCATGCTGTACTGTACCCTTTAAAATTGGTTAAGAAAATAAATTTCCTATTATGTGGATTCTTAACACAATTTTTTAAACGTCCACAGATTCAAATCCTAATTGCATCCAAAATATCTTCACAGAAATGCTCAGTACAATGTTTAAAGAAATGCCTAGGCATCCTGTGGCCCAGCAAGGTTGACACAGAAAACGGACACAAAAAATGGCCCATCCCATATGGGCACAGGTTCAAGTCCCAGCTGCTCCACTTCCAATCCAGCTCTCTGCTATGGCCTGGGAAAGCAGTGGAAGATGGCCCAAGTCCTTGGGCCTCTGAACCCATGTGGGAGACCCACAAGAAGCTCCTGACTCCTGGCTTCAGATGGGCCAAGCTCTGGCTGTTGCGGCCATTTAGGGAGTGAACCAACAGATGGAAGATCTCTCTATATATGTGCTTACCTCTCTGTAACTCTTTCAAATAAATAAAATATTTTTTTTTACAGGCAGAGTGGGCAGTGAGAGAGAGAGACAGAAAGGTCTTCCTTTGCCGTTGGTTCACCCTCCAATGGCCGCTGCAACCGGCACACTGCGGCCGGTGCACCGCGCTCATCTGATGGCAGGAGCCAGGTGCCAGGTGCCAGGTGCTTTTCCTGGTCTCCCCATGGGGTGCAGGGCCCAAGCACCTGGGCCATCCTCCACTGCACTCCCGGGCCACAGCAGAGAGCTGACCTGGAAGAGGGGCAACCGGGACAGAATCCGGCGCCCCAACCGGGACTAGAACCCGGTGTGCCGGTGACGCAAGGCGGAGGATTAGCCTGTTGAGCCACGGCGCCGGCCTAAAATAAAATTTTTAAAAAAAGAAAATCAGCCATCACATCCATCATGCTTTTGCATAATCAGTGCAAAGTCAACACAGTGAGAAGGTCAAAACATGTGTTTGTACTACTAAGAAGATGCTTTTGACCTTGTGGACCCCAGACTCTCAGGGACTCTCGAGGTGGCACAGTTCACACTTTGAGAAAAGTTGCCCTATGGGGAAACCAACCATTCAACGCACAAATACAAGGCTTCATTCTACTCCTTAATGTAGCACCTCAAGATCAATGAATGGTGTGCCAGGCATGTCCAGGTGTGTCCAGGTGTGTCCAGATGTGTCCAGACATCTGATGAGAACACACACTGTGAAGGAAACCAAAATAAAATCAAAAGAAGAGAAAGAGTAGGAAGCAGAGAAAAACTTATAATAAATACAATGCAAGAAATAAAGGGAATATAATATAGTAATAATGTACATTATATAGTGCCCTAGGAGAGATGAGTGACATTGTATTAATGAAATAAAGGTTACATTATAAAGATAAAAGACCAGAATATAAAATAGTTATACTGAAATTGAGAATATAATAGAAGAAATTTTTAATATTCACTGAATGGTGGTGAAGTAAATTTGAAGAACTCTCCCAGAAGATAAAATGGAAAGAAAAATGGGTTTAAAAATTGGAGACAGATTATATGAAAATTAGAGAATTAGCGCAGGAAATCCAACAACCAAAATAACGGTAATTCCAGAAAAGGAGAACAGAGAAATGGAGGAAGGATATTATTAAAGAGATTTTTTCAATTTCCCGTAATTAAAGGAAATTAGAGTCCACATTCCATACTGAAAGGACCCAGCCATATCCAGAAAAAATAGCAAAAATAAGAGAGAACCACCCCAAGTTTTCAAAATTATGAATTTTGGGAAGCAGTAGTTTTATTAGGTCCCGGAATAGGGGGAAAGATAAGGCAACAGATCCCACTACGATACTCAGAGCAGAAAATGGTGGCAGCCCACTTATTAGTATTAGCTTTGGAAATAATCAGTGGGTGGACAAGAGCCTTCAAATTTGGAAAGAAAAGTTATTTTCTTTTAAATAGTCCGAGTAGTTAAGACAACTGAGTATCTCTGAACTTAAAGAAAATATTCACCAAGACAGCTGAGACCCCAGGACATACTTCCCATTTCACATCCAGTCTCTCTCCCAACAAAGCTGACACTGACATCCTAGGTAGAACCTGATCCCTCAAATGTCTGAATACATTGCTATGTATGCATGTATGTGTCTTTAAACAATATTGTTATTTTGCATGTTAAAGCTGTAGATAAAATCTATGTATCTGTACATCTATAATGTATATAAAGTCAGATATGTACCATATGTAATTCCCACCCCCAGCACTGTTGATAAGACTTGTGTTAATGTCCAGCCATGTGCCCTTTAATTGAGAACTGTATCCTCAGATACTTTCATCACCGTGTGAACATCACAGAGTGTGTTTACACAGCCTGCAAGGTATGGGTCAATCACAACACAGCCTCTTCGTGCAATCAAGAAATGGGTAAACACAAGGCGCAGGCAAACTCCTTCACCGTAAACTTTTATCTATAAATAGGAAGCGGACACTCTAAAACAATAATAAGAAGTAGAGTAAATATACAAACCAGTCACATGCTGTTTATTACCCCTATCGAGTGTTCTGTACGATATATAATTGTATACGCGGTTCTTTTACATGCCAGGCAGCACAGCAGTTGTGTTTACACAAACATCACCACAAACGTGAGCAGTGCATTGTGGTACAACTTTACTATGACAGTGACAGCACCAGGCATAGGAAGTCCTCAGCAACATCATAATCCTATGGTAGCACCACCATATATGTGGTCCACTATTAATCAAAATGTCATTATGCATACATGGGTATACTGCCCCAGCTGAGTGTCACTCTTGCGACAGATATATCATGGCTATGTCTAACTGGGTGGTTGGCTTGCATGGATATAGCAACATGTATCTATCCTATCTATCCATGGAGAAATGCATATGAAGTTGTTCCCATTCTTTGGATATTAAAAAGTATACACAGGGTGCCAGCACAATGGGATAGTGGGTAAAGCCGCCACCTGCAGTGCCAGCATCCCATATGAATGCCAATTCGAGTCCCAGCTGCTCCACTTCCGATCCAGCTCTCTGCTATGGCCTGGGAAAGCAGTAGAAGATGGCCCAAGTGCTTGGGCCCCTACACCTGCATGGGAGACCCGGAGAAAGCTCCTGGATCCTGGCTTCAGATCAGCACAACTCCGGCCATTGTGGCCAGTTGGGAAGTGAGCCAGCAGATGGAAGATCTCTCTCTCTCTCTCTCTCTCTCTCTCTCTCTCTGCCTCTCCTCTCTGTGTAACTCTGACTTCCAAATAAATAAATAAATAAATTTTAAAAAGTATTCACAGGATATTAACTTGAATATTTCTACAGATGCACCTGTGGCTGATGGCCTTCAGATATGAAAAGGAGGGACCATCCACAGTCTCCACAATAGGAAAACTCACTCTCACAACTCTTGAGCCCCTGACCTATGTTGAGACTATTAAAGCAATGAATATAACTGACTTCCTATAGCACATCGTCTTTGCACAGGATTCTTTTTTCTTTGGCTGCTCAATCCCAATCTTTTGTAATGCCATTTCCAAAACGTATTTCAGCTTAAAATTCGTTACTAACTTCTATCATGGGAATTCCTTATTTAAAGATTTATCTTTTTGAAAGGCAGAGCAAGAGAGATCTATTTTCCATCTACTGGTTCACTCTCCAAATAGTTATAACAGCTGCAGCCAGGATCCAAGAGTTCCATCTTGGTCTCCCATGGGTGCCATTCTCTGCTGCTTTCCTGGGGAGATGGATCAGAAGGGTAGTGGCTGGATTCAAACCACCGCTCTGATATGGGACGCCAGCGTCACAGGTGTTGAGTGAACTTGCTGCACCGTAACACTCATCAGGGAAACTCCCTATGTAAATGACAACAAAGCATCTGTTTGCTTATGTCCTTGATTGATTTATAGAATGTTAAAGCAAGGTATTTCACATAAATAATCTTTTATCAAGCTTTATCATGGCATACTCTGTAACAGTAAATCCCAAAGAAATTATGGAAGCATTAAGATCCTTTGTCATATGTGCAGCTCAACACTGCAGTGAAGGTACTTAGAAAATGTGGTGTGATTTGGGACATGGGACGCAGCTTTTCTGAGCCTGGGTTTTCTCACCTTCAAAACGGGAGCTGGGGGGATTGACGTAAGCCTTCACTGCAATCATCCATGTAATGTTATCACGCGTGGCACCTCAATGCTTGCTGAAAGCCAGCAACAAGGGTGGGAAAGATGCAGACAATGGTGGTGACCTCTGAGCAGTCCCTTTGAGAGCCCCTGCAATGCATGTACTTCTGGAAACAAGCAGACTCGTTTGGAAAACCACAACAGTATGGGAAGACCTGGATCTGACACCCAGCCACAGGAACCTGGGTGAGTGGCCGTCATTGCCAGAAACTTGAAGGACCAACTGGGGGGATAAAGAGGGGGACCAGCTGGGCCTCCTAAGGACCGTTCCCCAGGTGCACTGGACCGAAAGCTAACAAGGAAGGAAACCGAAGCCACACACGGAGACCTGGAGAGCGCCACTAAAGAGTTGGAGGGCGGAAGAGGGTGACAGGGACAGGGTTTGCTACTTTCTACCTTGTTGATGGAATTAGTTTATTTAAAAATGAAATAAGAACCTTTCTTTGCAGGAGTGGTTTGAGTGATATAGGACAAGAGTAAATAAAGGGTACAGGTCCCTTAGACCATCCCAAGAGGCAGCCACCTGCTGAAACTCCACCCAAAGCCAAATGGACCTCTCCACCACTCAGTTAATGAGATAACTTCCGTGTTAGGAATTTAGCTACAGTAGTCTCCCCGCCAAACCCTTATCCACGGGGGGATGCAATACAAGACTCTCAGTGGACACCTGAAACCACAGATCATACCGAACCCTAGATGTAATATGTTTTTCCTGTGTATCAAAACCATGATAAAGGTTAATTTATGAAGTAAGCACACTTGGAGATTAACAATAACATAATAAAATTGAACAACTGCAATAATTATATACAGACACAAAAGTGTCAGTGAATGTTCTCTCTCTCTCTCTCTCTCTCTCTCTCTCAATATCTTAATTGTACTGTACTCAGTCTTCTTCCCATGATGGTATGAAATGATTCCATAGGAATCGGAATTCCATAGGAATTCAGGAATCCTGAAGTAAGTCAGGCCAACCCTGTGGTGCAACAGGTAAAGCTGCCCCCTGTAGTGTCAGCATCCCATATGAGCACCAGTTCAGGTCCCAGATGCTCCACTTCCAATCCAGCTCCCTGTTAATGTACCAGGGAAAGCAGTGGAAGATGGCCCAAGTCCTCAGGCCCCTGAACCCATGTGGGAGACCCAGATGAAGATCCTGGCTCCTGGCTTGGATCTAGCCTAGCCCTGACTGTTGTGGCAATTTGGGGAGTGAGCCAGTAGATGGAAGATTCTATCTATCTATCTATCTATCTATCTATCTATCTATCTATCTCTGCCTCTCCTTCTCTGTAACTCTGATTCAAATAAATAAACAGATCTTAAAAAAAAAAGAAGTGAGGTGAATGAGGCAGGCACCATGACATAGTGTGAGGCCACTACAGAGCATTGCTTGGACACAAATACTGCAAGGGCACCACAGTCAGCCTGAAGGCAGAGTGACTGCCAGGTGACGAATGGCAGGTGGCGTTGATGCCATGGATACACTGGGCAAAGAGAGGACTCACATCCAGGGTAGCGTGGAATAGGGCAGCACCAGAGCTCATCACATCACTCAGGACAATCTCATTTTAGAAGTAGGGATTACTTATTCCTGGAATTTTCCATTTGTTTTCACTTGAATAGGATTCGACTCCCAGCACTCAGGCAAACTTTCAAATCCCAAAGTCTTAAGCTAACAGTTAATGGATTAATGCTAAGGGGTGATGGATTAGGGAGGAGGCTTGATCCAGTTATGGTGATTGAAGGTGGAGCCATTGAGAAGCAACTGGATTGGATGGATCAGGCTGCAGGGGTGGAGCCCATGACAGAAGCATGGTGGCTTTATAAAGAGACACACGGGCCCCAGGACAAGCGTGCCTCCTGTCTCCCTCGCTCCCTGTTTCACTAGGCGATCCTTGCTCCACACTGTCCACCCAGCCTCACCAGGTGGCTGAACCTGTGGGGCCTGCCCAATCTTGGACTGTGGTCCCCCAAAACTGTTAGTACAAACACAGCCCCTTCCTAAGCAACTCCTCTCAAGGATTTCAGCTGAAGAAACAAAACATATGTGGGGGCCCTGTTGACCTTGAGTGACTCCAACTAAACCACGGATGAGAAATTCTTGTATTATGCAACCAACCGCCACTGGATGCACCATGAGGAGAGCCCGCGCTCAGACTAAATGACCAACAGCTGGGGTTCAAGCCTCATTTGTTTTTTTTTTTTTCTTTTTAAGATGACATTTCACAGTATTTCTAAAATTAAAAAACAAACTAATAACAACCTCATATGGCTATGAAACCAGCAATAAAAGGTACTGTGCTGTCAGGTGCCCCGCCCGCTCTGAGCCGCTGGAGTCTGACAAGAGCGCTGAGTACACTGTGGCAAGAACAGAATTAATGAATGACATAAGACATTACTTTAATATGAAGAACATTGGGGCCGGCACCGTGGCATAGCAGGGTAAGCCTCCACCTGCAGCGCCGGCATCCCATATGGGCACCAGTTCAAGACCTGGCTGCTCCATTTCCCGTCCAGCTCCCTGCTAATCACCCCCCCGAAAGCAGCTAAGATGGTGTGGCAATGCAGGCAGAGATGGGAGTCAGGAAACAGCAAGGTAAGGAAGACCACCGACTGCCGGCCAAGCGCCCGGAGTGTGCAGAGGCTCCCCCTGTGTGCTTCCCAAGAACACCTGCGGCCTCCAGACCGGGAGTCAGCAGCTTCTGCTGTTTTTTTTTTTTTTTTTAATTTGAAAGACAGAGTTACTCCCCAAATGACCACAAAGGCCAGAGCTGAGCTGATCCGAAGCCAGGAGCCAGGAGTTTCTTCCAGGTCTCCCACGAGGGTGCAGGGGCCCAAGGACTTGAGCCATCTCCTACTGGTTTCCCAGGCCATAGCAGAGAGCTGGATCAGAAGTGAAGCAGCTGGGACTCGAACCGGCGTTCATACAGGATGCCGGCACTGCAGGCTGGGGCTTTAACCCACTGCGCCACAGCACTGGTCCTAGCTTCTGCTGTTTAACCGCCCACTCCGCAGGCTTTGTCACAGCAGCCCTGTGACACCAACCTCACTTGCTGATGGTTTGCCTAATTATGCACCCTGTTCCTTCTGCATCTTTATACGGAAACTATGTCATGGGCTATTTGTAATCAAACATACACGATTGATTACTTGAAGATCGAATAAAATATTGGATTAATTCATTAATGCCTATCACGTTCTCCAGAAGAACAGAGCCAATGGGACATAAACGAGAGTAATTCAAAGTTCCAAGAGACAGCCCTGACCCGCGCCACGGCTCAACAGGCTAATCCTCCGCCTGCGGCGCCGGCACACCGGGTTCTACTCCTGGTTGGGGCACCAGATTCTGTCCCAGTTGCCCCTCTTCCAGGCCAGCTCTCTGCTGTGGCCCGAGAAGGCAGTGGAGGATGGCCCAAGTGCTTGGGCCCTGCACCTGCATGGGAGACCAGGAGGAAGCACCTGGCTCCTGGCTTCGGATTGGCGTGGTGCACCGGCCACAGCGGCCATTGTAGGGTGAACCAACAGAAAAAGGAAGGCCTTTCCCCATCTCTCTCTCTCTCACTATCCACTCTGCCTGTCAAAAGAGAGTGTGTGTGTGTGTGTGAGAGAGAGAGAGAGAGAGAAAGAGAGAGAGAGAGAGAGAGAGACAGCCCTGCACTCATCTCCAAAAGCTGTTACCAAAAGAGTCACCATGGTCTCTCCAGTATGAGCGCCTTCCTCTGCCCCGACTCACCATCAGCCTCCTGGTTATGACTCAGACACAAACCTGAGTCTCCAAGCATGGGCCTCAGCACTCAGTGACATCCTGCCTGGCTGAGCAGCTTCCCCCCAGCCTAGCCCTGTGTCCCCTTAAGCAGCTGCCACCATCACCCACCAGAGGATACCACCTGGCACATTCCGGGAAGGGGTTGATGCCAGAGATCACCTGGGCATGGACTGACAGGCAGTGCTGGTGGCTAATGGCCAGAACAGAAGAGCAGGGAGGCATTGAGGTACAGAAGCAGGTACCACCTGCCGGAGGTCAAGAAAGCCTAGTCCTTGAGGAAACAGTGGATGGAGAAAAGGAACTAAAGACAGTGTGCATTGTTAACGAACTTTTCAAAGACCCCCTTATGTACGTATGCATGCGTGTGTGTGTGTGTGTGCTCATGCATTTGGAAAAGGTCATAGAAAATGGGATTAAAAGATAATGGTTTTTTAGTGGAATAAAACTTTAACATCCATGCACATGAAAGGTGTTCAAAAATCTCATGGGAAATGCATATTGTGAAAAAAAAAGGAACGGATTTTAGAATTAAAATATTTGCACTGCAGTAAACTTATTTTTCTGTTTAATATTTCCAGGAACTTTCTGAAGTCCCCTCATGTACACACAAGCACACTCGGGAGAGGATTTCACACGGGACTTGGCTCACATAATTATGGAATCCACGGAGGCCCGTGCTATGCTGTGGAACCAGGACGCTGGAGGTGCTGCTCAGCCTGAGAGCCAGAGCACGTCATGGCATGATTTGCAATTCAAGGCCAAGGCCTGAGAACACAGAGAGGTTGGGGCAGGAGAGGGGAGGTTTTGGGGTAGAACAAACTCAGAGTGCAAAGGCCCATGAGCCAGGGCTCTAACATCCAAGGGCAGGATAGGATGGATGTCCCAGTGGAAGCAGAGAGACAGAGACTCCCCCCTGGCTTCCACCTTCTTTGCCTATTTATTAAGTGTGAGACCAGGTTGAATTACTTGGGTGTGTTAATGACCTAATGTCGCCCAACAAAGTACCATGAATTTAGCAGCTTTAACACAACACACATTAACTATGTCAGAGTTTCCCATGGTCAGGAATCTGGGTGCTGCTTTTCTGGTTTGTGAGTGGCCATTGGGCCTCTCCCCACGACAGCTGGCTTCATCAGAACACAGAAGGAAAAGGGCAAGACAGAACACCAATAAGACAGAGGGCAGGCTTTTTACAGCCTGATGTCGGAGGAAGTGACGTCATTGTTTCTAACGAGTTCTATTGCTTAGAAACAAAATCACTGGCTCTAGCCCACACGCAAAGTGCCACCAATGAGGGCCAATTTAGAAGGCTGCCAGGGACAGCTAAAAAGAAGCAAAGTTCAGTCAATCTTGTCTCCAATTCTCAGAAAACAAGGGAAATTATATATATATATATATATATATATAGACACACATGTGTGCAAGTAAACAAATAGTGTATGTGAGTGCATACATATACAGTATATTTGTACATCTATGCAGTATATGTGTGTATATAGAATACACAAACACATACACACATATAAATGTGTATGCATATATACAGTATGTGTGTATACATAAATAGCATAATAGTACATACGTATATGCATGGCACATGCAGTATATGTGATTACACATATAAAGTATGTATTGTATATTGCTGATATATATGGTACATGTAGTGTGTGTATACATGTATGGTCTTTGTAGTGCATGTGTATATGCATATAGTGCATATGTGTATACATCTATGTGGTATCTGTGCTCACACGTATTTGTAGGATTGTAGTATGTATGAATGTACACATACATGATTATGGGTATGTAGATAGAACTTATCTACTTGGGCATTTCACAAAGTTCATGGAGAAGTGGAATTAGAGAGAGAGGTCTCCCATCTGCTCGTTCACTCCCCAATTGGCCACAATGGCCAGAACTGCGCCGATCCAAAGCCAGGAACCAGGAGCTTCTTCCGGGTCTCCCAGGCAGGTGCAGGGCCCAAGCACTTGGTCCATCTTCCACTGCTTTCCCAGATGCATTAGCAGGGAGCTTATTGGATTGGAAGTGGAGCAGCCGGGACTCAAACCCACACTCATATGGGATGTCGGCACCACAGGCAGCGACTCAACCCACTAGGCCACTGCGCCAGTCCCTTCTGCGAGTCTTAGATGTCCCTTCATGCGTAGTATGGGTGTACATCTGTAGTATATGCAGTACATGTGTGTGTAACGGTTTTTGAAGAATATAATTTGGAAGAATACAAATTATTAGCTTGGCTCTCAAAAGAAGGCTTTTCAGTAGGAACAGGGCACAGACAGAACCACATTCCGGGCTATTATACCCTGAATACTGATGTGGGAAGATTGCTTTTCTAGGTCAGTTTCCCAGAGGGCAACAATGCCAAGGCACGAGGGTGAGTGGGTGAAAGCTGAGATGGGACAGGAATGGGGGCTTGCGGGCCTGGGGCTGGGGGGGAACGAGCAAGCCGGAGCTGCAAATGTCTTCCAGACTTAATAATCCCAGGCATCATTAGGATCCAAAGCAAGACTTCAGAACATATGGTTTGTGTTGACAGCGGACCCTTAATTAAAACAGCCCCGGTGAAGAACGGCCTGATTAAAGAAAAGTGGTGCTTAAAGAACAATTTGACTGCTGATTGACATGGGTTGGCAGAGTGGGTAATTCCCCGCCTGGGTCCACAGTCCCCGGAGACCACGGGGGGCATGCATCCCCCTGAGTGCTCCCAGCGTGTCAACGTGCAAAGGCCTTTCACGGCCCTGGTCTCATTGAAGGCTCCAGATCCACAGCATTTCCACTTCAGAGACGAGCCAGCTACGCGGGAGAAGCGAGGGGACCTGCTGGTGGCCCCCGGCAGCCAGCACGGCCCCAGCCAAGCTCCTCTTGTGCCGCGTTCACTTGCATGCCAGTTCTGGCTGTTGCAATGAATCCATACGTCTTGTCGGTTATAAAAACCATATGCCTCCTTTGCACAGTCCTTCTTGGGCAAGCGGGGTTTGTAGGGGCACTGGGGGTCGCCGCAAGGGATCGGGGAGCCTCCGGTCCACAGGTCGGGATGGTCTGGAAGGAACTGGGCTGGAACGAAGCTATCCCACGCAGCTGGCTGTCTGTGTTTCCCGGAAGTGCCAGAGAGGTGGCCACAGGGCTGAGGATGGGACACGCCTATTCCATGAGACAGCTGAAATCATTTTTGGGTTTGATGAAATGAACCACTTCCCGGGAACAGCAGATCTTCTCCGAGGAAACAAGATTCTCGGGAAACAAATTCACTTTAATGTCAGTTAGGGACGGGGGAAGATTTAGGGGAGGGGCAGCAAATCCCATCCTGCATGGGACACCCACCTCCCCACCCCACACAAACAGGTACACACATACAGATCTGTGCCCCTACCAGACACCCTGCTTCTGCAGCCCCTAGGGAGTCACCATGCACGCCAGGAAATGATGGAGACTTTAGATGAACCTCTCTCGCATGCATAATGACAGCCAGCTTGCTGTGTGCCCGGCACACGGTTTGTACCTGAATTCCGTCATTTAATCCCCACGGGAGTTCTATGAGGTGCCACTATTATTAGCCCCATTTAAACACTACCCTTTATGGGCCTTTTTATGAGAAAGACACTTTTTAACTTCAGTGAACTAGGAATTTATGATCCGACACGATCAGCTTTCATAGGTAAGTAAAAACCACGGGTTAGAATTTGGTGGAGGGGCCCATCTGGCCGTCGCTGGCTTCCGTGGATAGTGGAACTGTTTACTCAAAGTTTCCTCTCTCCCTCGGCGAGTTTGACTGCCTCGATATCCTGGGACTCTTCCACAGGCACACACACACGGATCGTGGCCGACAGGTGCTAGGAGGGTGATCCGACCCAAGCTGTCCCTTCCCGGGGCAAAATCCCAGCCAGTCTCTTCTAGTGGCACCAAGAGTCCTGGCTAATAAATAAACGAAGAGTTCCTTAGGAGGATGATCCAGGCTGAGGCTTCAGGAACACCCCAGTTTCTATATATACCCATGGCTCAACCTCAAGATTACAACTTTGTGGAGAGGTAGAACAACAGAGAGAACTCCAATCCACTGCTTCTCTTCCCAGATGCCCACACTAGTTGGGGCTGGAGCTGCGCCTGGCTGGGAGTTAGGAACTCAATTCAGGTCTCCCACATGGGTGGCAGGGACCCAGTCATTTGAGTCACCTTGCTGCCTCCTAGGGTCTGCATTAGCAGGAAACAGGAGTCAGATCTGGAGCCAGGAGTGGAACCCTTGTCCTCTGATGTGGGATGCAGGCATCCTCACTGTTGTGCTAAATGCGGGCCTCATGGCAAGGGTTAGAACCAACATCTAGAACCACCGAGCTGAGCTGACGTCTTTGTGATCCACCGCTGTGGTGGTCAACAGGCTACTAAGAAAGACCAAACCGTACAAAGTGCTTCAGTCTGTCCGACATGAACCTGGGAATTCAACAGGACTGTTGAACCACTCTATTCCCTGATTCCCTTACGCTGGTGAGTGGGCTGATGGATTTGGTTAATGAAGGAGACCGAGCGGCAAGGCGGATGATGCAGTAGCTACAAGTGTGGGTCTGGGGTTAGACGGCCAGCCACAGCAGCCCAGGAGCATGCCAGGCGGCCAGGAAGCCTGCACCCGCTTCCATCAGTGAGGTGGAGATGCCAATAACTCAGCTCAATAGAGCAAAGCACACTAGGTACACAGCATGCCCCACTAGACACACGGCAGCACCGTGCATGCAACACTGCATGGACTCCCAAAGATTTCTACCACGCAACCTTCACAGACCCTCCTGGAAACAAGGGCACCAGCATCAAAAGAGACCATGCACACACCCTGGCCCCGCCTCGGAAACTTACAAGAACATTAGCGCAGCAAAGGCTCTGAGCAGTCCCGCAGCAGAAAGAAGCCTTGTCTTCGCTTAGATCAGTGTTTCCCAAATTGACTTCGCTACAGGATTGTGTCCGAGGGGCTTTCCCCATGCACTACTTTAACACTGGCCTAAAGGTCTCACAGTCCAACTGAGATCCTTTTGCTCCAGGACAAAAACATCTCAATTCTCCTTGCAAATCTGCTATACAAGCCCCATGCTTACTTTTATATGCTTATGTGCCGGCTTATTTCTCTGGGTTCAAGTGACTTCCTCTGCATACATATTTACAAAACAACAGGCAAATTGTGTATCTGCCTTGATTTACAAGGAGGGGGAAAAACACAGGTCATGTTGGTTTGGGGAAATTTCTAGATTAGGCCACCATGCTAGGAATCCAAACAAACAATCAGACCAAAAAAGCAGATTTTTATCTGCCTGGGTTACGAAGGAGCCGAATGTTTAGAAAAAGTAACTCATAATAAAATTACCAGTAAGTGAATCTGCATATTGTGCCATAAATACAACAAACTCACAGCTTGGGGCAGGTACACAGGATCTTCAAAAAGTTTGCTCAAGACGGAATTAAGAGATAAGTTTATTTTTAGAAAGAATTGAAATCCATACCTTTGAGGAGTTTTCAAAAAGTTCATGAAAATTCATAGTATGGAAAAACTATGCGTGGATTTTGGAAAAATTTTACATCAAAATAAGCTTTTTTTTGGGGGGGGGGAGACACAAAGACAGGATGACAGTTTCTATCTGCTGGCTCAACTGCTCAGAATCCTACAGCGCCTGGGGTTGGGCCAGGCCAAAGCCAGGAGCTGAGAACTCAACCTGGGTCTCCCATGCGGGTGGCAGGGACCCAAGGACTTGAGTCTCCCTGAGTCTGTGCTTGCGGGAAGCTAGAGTCAGAAGCAGAGCGGGGACTCCACTTCAGACACTCGGATGCGGGATGTGGGTGTCTGGCTAGCATTTCACCACCGCACCAGACACCTCCCCCTACACTTCTCTTTTTCATTCCATTTTCCATAAGCTCTCTGAAGCACCTTGCACAGGCGGAGAGGCTGTGGAGCCAAAGCCAAGGCTCTGAGTTTCAGCCCTAATGCCTACTGGCTGCAACCTTGGCCAGTCAGTCACGTCACCCCTCTCCCCTGTCATGCTGTCTTCTGATCCTTGAGAGCAGGGACAGTCCCTCCCTCCTGCAGCCCAGGTGAGATCCGCAGGGGAGATGGGGCTGGAAAGGAAAGGCCTGTAACCCCCTGCCCATATTATACTCAGTGTATTCTGTGCTGTAGCAATAAGAGCACGGTGCGGCTGAAGTTCTGCAGATGGTGTGTGCATGTCACAGAGACGGGCAGAGTGTCCATTAAAGGGGTAGCAGGTGCAAACCTTAGGCTCTGCAGCCCTTTAATGGTTCTCTGTTACAGCTACTCAACTCTGCTGCTGGGGAATGAAAGAAGCTAGGGAGAGAGGCCGGCGCTGTGGCATAGCAGGTAAAGCTGTTGCCTGTAGTGCTGGCATCCCCTGTGGATGCCAGTTCGAGTCCCGGCAGCTCCACTTCCAATCCAGCTCTCTGCTATGGCCTGGAAAAGCAGTAGAAGATGGCCCAGGTTGTGGGGTCCCTGCACCTGTGTGGGAGACCTTAAGGAAGCTCCTGGCTCCTGGCTTCAGATTGGCCCAGCTCCAGCCATTGTGGCCATTTGGGGAGTGAACAAGCAGATGGAAGACCTCTCTCTCTCTCTCTCTCTCTCTCTCTCTCTCCGACTCTCTGTAACTCTGCCTTTCAAATAAATAATATTTTTGAAAAATAAGCTTTGGAGAGTAAGGTTAGTGAACAGATGTGGCTCTATGTGCCAATAAAACTTAATTTCAATTTATTTACTTGAGAGGCAGAGAGATGGAAAGAGAGCAACAGAGCTTCCATCTGCTGGTTCACTCTCTAAATGCCCACAATGGCCAGGATTTAGGAACTTAGTCCAGGTCTCCCACAAAGGAGGCGGGAGCCCCCTGACTTGAGCTGTCACTGCTGCCTCCCAGGATCTACACTGACAAGATGCTGGAGCCAGGAGCAGCGCCCAGAAATGAACGCAGGCACTCGGATACGGGACCCGCCTGTCTTAACCACTGGGCTAAATGCCTACTCCCTAAAACCATATTTATAAGAAAAAAAGCAGACAGATCCTGCTCATGAGGCGTCGTTCCCCACCCCCTGGTATATAAGACCCACCAAGAAACAAAACAAAACCAAAAAAACAAAAGGCAGAGAAGAGCTGAGGTGTGCGGGATGGTGAGATTTGTAGCGCCGACAAAATGGATTTCCCTTCAGTGTCACAAGGCTCCTTTTACAATGAGGGAAATAGGCGTCTTTTACTAAACCAGCCGTGTTCCACTAAGATTCCAAGGATTGTCTCGGGATTTCTGGGAACAGCTTTCAAGTTCCACTTCCTCTGCTTCAAATTCCAACTCTGCAGGGGTCCCGGGGACCTTTCCCACATCACAGCCCGGCTGTTTGTGCGGGAGGAGGGGCCTGCATACCATCGCAGAGCCGCTGTCTCAGAGTAAGGCAAGCTACACTGGCTCTTTGGGCGGCTGTAGCTCCATGATCCTCTCCCAGAAGCAGGCTCCACACCAGGGGGCTCTTCGCCCCTCCCCTCCTAAGATGCCTGTCAGTGTCTGGGCACATTTCCCGTTCTCTTAACTGGGGGAGGGGGAGAGGGGACTGCTACTGGTATACGGGGAGGAGCAGAGGCCAGGGTTGTCAATAAACACCCCACAAGGCACAGGACAGCCCCTCCGCCACAACGAACTGTCTGAAGGGCTCACAGCGGCGCTGGGCGGAGAAGCCTGGTGGGGCGCTGATGAACTTGACATTCAAAGCAAGCAGGCATTTGCATACTGACACCTCTGCAGCACCCTTCGTATAATAAAAGGGAGTCGTGTCTTCCCAGATGTTTTTCTTAAGGCGATGGGGTCGACACGGGGCCAGCCTGTGTCACAATCAACATTGCCAGGAAAACGCAGGGGGAAACAGCGTGGTTGCTATGGATGCATTCCCTATATCATGGACCTAACAGTGAAATACATGACGTCACGTCATCTCAGGGAGTCTGGGCCTGGGTTAGCTTGGGAGACGGACAAGTGCAAGAGTGATGATGGGTTTGTAGGCATGTAGGGTAGCGTAGGTTCTTCCTCATTCTGTCCCTGACTTTTGCAGAAGTCCTGAGTTTAATCCTAGCAGGAGGGGACAGAGAAGGGGAAAAGGGGGAGTGCTCCGGAACCTTGTGAAATGCAACACCCATGCCAGCCGCGATGGTAATAAAAGCATTCATGCAGAACGCTGTCTGAGCAGCTTCGAATGCTGTCCCTTCTGGGCTCGCAGCCCCCCAGGGAGGGCAGCACCCCGCCCTCATTTAGAAAACGTAATGACTCACCCAAGGTCATACAGTTCCCGGGTCTGTCGCTGAGACAGTCTGGCTCCAGTCGTTAACTCTGACCCTCATCTTTGTCTGTATCTGTCTCCACGTGCCGCCACCCCACCGAGTCTGAAAGTTCTTGTTTACAGGCCCTCAACGGCCCCTCACCAAGCCTCCCTCCCAGCCTCCCTCGCTCACCTCCCCCTCCTCCGCTCACTTAATAGAACTGAATCAAAACCAGATTTTTGCCTCTGCAGAGGGAGAACTTCTCGCCGGCGGCCGCGCGGGGGCGCCCCGGGGCCAGCTTATGGCGCAGCGCGGAGGAGTCCCTGGGAACAGGGACCACCAGTCCCAGGGCCCGGCCGCCAGGGAGAAACGGGAGGACCTGGGCGGGAGGGGGGCTCCACTCCGTACCCCACACAGGATCGCGTGTTTTCTACATTGCAAAGACAAATATTATTCTGCCCGCGAGATGGCTGTAACCACTTAATTAAGTCTGTCTTGCTGAAACACAGTGGTGAATTCAGTAATTGACCGTTTAAATGTCATGGAAATCGGCTCCCAGGGCAGGGACTGACACCAAGGGCTGGCAGGGGGAGTGTGTTTTGCAGGCCAGTCTATCTCCTTCCAAAGAGTTCTTTCGCCTTCATAAGCCCTCCGTCCCCCAGGCCACCATCCTGCCTGTGGCTCTCTGTCTAGCCACCTCCGGAGTGACTGCCAATCTTAGACCTTACCTGGGCCACTGTGGGGCGTGACCCCTTGGTGACAAGGCCAGGACACAGGTCTTTCTCCTGTCTCCCTCACTGGGAGGTACAAGTACCTCACTGAGCCTAAGCTCCCATCCCCACAGTAACAACCTCTGTCTCCATGGCTGCTGGTTCCCCAAATGGCTGATTAACAACACAACATGGCCCATGGCGACTTCCTTCCCCGGAAGGAGTCCAGTGAATTCCTAAAGAAGTTCTCATCAAGAAATTCGAGGGCAGGTGAAACACAGTGGACCCTCTGCAGCCTCCAACCAACCACACAAACAAGATACTCCAAGGAATCGGGGGTGTCCTGCACCAGTCCACACTTCTCTCTTATTCCCCAAACAATCTGGTTTAAAAACTATTTGCATAGCATTTGCGTTGTGTTAGGTGTTCGGATTCATCTGGAGTTGATTTAGAGGGTAAGGGAGGATGTGTGTAGGTTCTATGCAAATACTGCACCATTCCTATGCCGTAGAAGCCAGTATCTGAAGAGCTTGGTATCCTGGGGCGGGAGGTTGGGGTGGGGGGGTGTTCCTGGAACCAATTGCGTATCACTGATCTTTTCTGCTTCTCTATTTCAAACTGAAACCCCTGCCTTCTAACCCAGATCCTTTGTTTTATTTTTCTCCAAGGCATTTATCATGGCCTTACACACTAAATGCCATCGTATTTGTTGGTTTATTGTCTCTGTATTCATGTCTGTATCGCCAGCATCCCGAACAATTCTCTGAATTGCTCTCAGTCTCTCTCCATCCCTACGAGCTCAGATTAAGTGTAAATCTCACAATTTATCCCATAAACAGCTCAACAGCAGCCACTTATATCCAGGGAGCAAAAAAATCAAGCTGGGCCTCTCCAACACCCCTGAGAGAGCCTCACTCGGTCGGGCAGGGCAGGGCGGCGGCCCTATTCTAACCAGCGTTCCTGGCCTTCTCAGTCTGAGAGCCTGGACAGACCGGCCCTGGCAGCAGCCTCCTGTCCCGCCCACCCCCACCCTGCCAGCTGCCTCCAACTCCTCACCTTCCAGGCCCCCCCAACCCCGCCTTCCTCCACTTGAAATGTCAAAATAATCTTTCTTAAAGCAGGAATCTGTCCCTGTCACTTCTCTACTGGAATGGTCCAGTGGCTCCTCCTAGGCTGCCCAGGGGAAGCTGGGAGAATTGTGGTGGTGAGCACCGCTGTCAGAGCTATGATGTGGGTGGAGACATCAACCCCAGGGCCTTGGAGGAGTTAGACCCTCATTCTCAACAAGCCCTAACCACAGCGGTTTGCCCGCCAGAAGACCACAGATGGGAGAGCCAGGCTCTGGTCTGAGCTGCCAGAGGGCAGGTGCCGCCCTAGTTTTGCCTTTTTTTTTTTTTTTTTGAGTACAGTAGTGATTGCAAATCATGGAGTGTGTTGGTGTAGCTCATATGGATGTAGGTTAAACAGCACAAATGCACAGAGGTGCAGCAGACACCCATCGTGCCTGGGTGCCAGGAAGACTTCCAACACTTAACCAAAAGCTCTCCTGTCTCAGCCACAGGGCTCTTGCGCGTCACAAAGAGAAACCAGACTTGCGAGATCAAGTCAGGGCTCCTTTGAGAGATGGGTGCAACAGAAAGGCTCTGTACCTGAACCACCGAACCTGGGGAAAATCTTAGGCAGAGAGCTCTGGGTAAGTATTGAAGGATCTTGAGACAAGGAAGTTGGTTATGGAGTACACCTTTGCACCCCTCTAAAAGGCAAGTGTTGGCATCTAACTCCCACGGTGATGACGTCAGGAAATGAGGCCCTAATACCATCAGGAACGGGATTAGAGCCGAGGGGGGCACACAGGAGTAGTGAAAGGGGAAAAACACCACATGATCATCTTAACTGATAAAAAGGCATCTGAAGGGGGTTGGCACTGTGGTGTATCAGTTAAAGCCTCCACCTGTAGTGCCGGCATCCCATATGGGCACTGGTTCGAGACCCGGCTGTTCCACTTCCGATCCAGCTCTCTGCTATGGCCTGGGAAAGCAGTAGAAGATGGCCCAAGTCCTTGGGCCCCTGCACCCATGTGGGAGACCTGGAGGAGGCTCCTGGCTCCTGCCTTCGGATTGGCACAGCTCTGGCCGTTGTGGTCATTTGGGGAATGAACCAGTGGAATGGAAGACCTCTCTCTCTGCATTTTCTTCTCTCTCTGTGTAACTCTGACTTTCAAGTAAATAAATAAATCTTAAAAGGCATCTGATAATGTCCTATATCCTTTCTCGACAAAAGCACTCAACAAACTGGGAATCAAAGGGTGCTTCCTGGACCTGATGAAGTGCAGCTAGGAAGGCAGTCACAGATAAGTTGGTGCTTGGTGGTGGAGGTCCTCCCTCAAGGTTAGAAACAAGACAAAGATATCCTCAAATGCCTCTCCTGTTCCACACTGCGTTAGAAGAGCTAGCCATGCCCAATGGACAGGAAAAAGAAACAACATTCAGATTGCAAAAGAAGAAGTAAAGTTATCTCCATTCATGAAAGATATCATCTTATACAGAGAGAAAATCCAAAGAATACACACACACACACACACACGCACACACATACACAACTTTTAGAGCCTCTGAGAGAATTCAGCAAAGGCACAGGACACAAGGTCAA